>KK351015.1:3021800-3356540 GCA_000671755.1 Glossina brevipalpis
TAACACGCTGTAACTCACAACTGAATGCACCAAACAAAAAACAACAAAAGAATTTTTTTTACTGCGAAGTGTCACCTTTCCAACGAGCATAAATCTGAAATTGTTTGATCGATACCTTACGAGAAATCTACCAGTGTAGCCATCTACCGAAAAAATAATGGATTTCTTTTTCCCCAAACTAATATATCTAATGATGAGAGCGACTACCGTATATTAGGTTAAATTTCCTGCAATAAGATTTCTAAAACCTCTTCGGGCAAACTTTCGATCATGGCGTAATCTCCAATCCAGGGGTACATAACCTGTTGTGCACGAACGTAGCTTTTATCTCGCTGAGTTCTCTTAAAATTCAGGCATAGATATCAACTTTCACTTGCAGCGTAATACCACTAAGGAATAATGTACAATTCCAACGTGTTTTAAAAATGTTCGGTAAAATGCGGCAAGTTGAAGTATTTTTAAATTTTAATTAGAAAGTTGAGTTAACAAAAAAAAACCAGATTGATTGGTTTCTAGATTCTCTTTCAAAACAATATGCAAAACCGTATATTTACATAAGCAATAAATTTTAAAATAAATTCCAAGTTATTTTTAGCCTTAAATATTCCTTCCCATATTTTATGAAGAAATCTCACTCAGCCAAAAATCATACTCAAACAGTAAGATGCGCATTATGTGAAGCACAGCCATTGATTTATGTCCTGCTATAAAATGTGTCGTTTGTTCCGTTTGTAATGCCTCATATACAAAGTAAAAAATGTGTGAAAATGTACATGAAAAACATGACACCACAGTGAAAATACGCAAAATTGTGTTTGACAGCAAAAAATGAAATAACAAAAAGACGTATTTAAGTTAAAGTAATTAAAACCATATGCTTTAAGAGCTAAATGAAACAAATGGTAAACTTATAATCACTTTAACGCGAATCTTTAATACTCATCATCACAAAAAATTGTATATAAAAGCCTTTAAAAGGATATTAGGTACGTTAATTAGGTAACTAAAATTACTATGTTTAACTAACTAAATTCTTTATTTAAAACTTTGTGATCACGAGCTTGCATCACCAAACAACGGAAGATACAGATATGACGTGATGGACGAAAAGACAATGGAATGGATTGGTAAACAAAAAATTCAGATACGGACGAACAATTGAAAAGATGAATGAAGTCATCGAACGGATAAGAACACAAACAGTTGAAAAAACGGTCAAGGGAAAGGATGATATATTGGTGAATACAGGGAGACTGAACGCTTTTATCGGTACCAACGCCAACCCATGCTCAAGCTAACATGTATTTTATAGATTTCTGTGATTTGTGTATCACTACATCAAACGCAATGACAAACTTAGCTTATCTTCTTTATTCATTCTTCAATAACAGAATAAAAACATTTAAAAAAAAAAAATAAAAAAACAGTAACCATAGCCAAGAAAGAAATCAATAAAATTAATGAGAAGCAATTATAAAAGTTTTGGATGGTGAGTTACTTAACAATGGGAAATATTTTAATTCCATACTTTTGATGACGGAAAAATTTTTTCTGAAATTATGGAAAAATTATGAATGAAAAAGTTAATTAAATCTTCAAGATAATTGAGAAAATTGCATTAAATGAGTAAATGAAACAAGTGAAAAAGTTAATTAAGTAAATAAACACAGAAAGTTTTTAAGCAAATTCTCACATATTTTTTTAAATATAAAGGGTTTTTAATATATCACATTTCACACAACTTTAATAAATTTGTATTTATATGTAACTACATATGCACATTTGTATGTATTGACATTCATCATAATTCATTTTTAATTCAAAAGCAACAGCAACAACAAGACCCTAAAGCTGTACACAACAAATATGACTACAACCCTTCATGTATGTATGCTATATAACACTTACATCCCAGTGGCAATCCGCCTTTATGCTTATAAATATTCATATATGGATATGTATGTATGTAAGCAACATTCATTCTAGTTTAAGTTGAAACAGCTGGTATATACACAGTACGGAATTATACAACCCACAAAATACTTTACCCTGCGTCACTATTACAGTAATCATCATATTTTAATATATTATTATTACTTTTTCTATTTTTCCCTTTTTTCTTGTTTTGCTTTTAAGTTTATTTTTGGATATCATATGTTGTTTGTTATTTATATGAAGTATTGTCAAAACATTTTTTTCCTGCTTTTTTCAGGGTTATTAAAACTGTTTTTGTTTATTTTTACTTTTCACTTCAATATAGTTCCTATGTTGTGGGAATGACATTATTAAAACAAAAACGAAAACAAAAAGGAGGGAAACCAAATAAAAAATCATATAACGCGTGCCTCTGGCGCAATCAAATAAATACACAAAAACTTCTATTCGAATTACAACGAATTTTTGATACGTATCAAGAAATCTTTGCATAAAATTTAAAATAAATAACTTAAACGCATTAAAGATCTTGAGAAAACAGGAGATCTTTTTACGCAAAAGTTAGTTTACAGCTTAATGACAGATATCAAAAACAACTTTGTGTCTAATTAGAACATACCCTCGTTTTAGTTCAGGTGGAGAAGAAAAAAATGCCTTTAACATGGAGTTATTGTTTCCAATTTTTCTACAAACTCTCCTTTTGCTAAAATTATCACATAAACAACTGGATTTGGAAATATTTTTTCAGATACTAAGTCATATCGATTTCAATAGAAATGACTTCAAAGACAACTTTTTTAGTACTTCAAAGCCGTAACTGTGGCTGAAATGTTGAGAAGCGCTACTAGCAAGTCAGTACACCAGGGTTCAAATCTCATTGCGGTAGATTTTTTTGTAAATGAGAAAACACAAACCAGCCGATAGCCTAAGCTGCTAATGCTCTCATCTTTCTAGTCTAAGAATTAATTTCATTAGTTTAGAGAATAATAATAATAATAGTAATAATAATAATAATAATGATAATAACAATAATAGCGTACTTCAGTTAACGCGAGATACTCCACTTACGTACTAAATAGTTTGACTGGCCTTCGTTTTCTATTCTAAAGCTTACGACCGCCCCAACCAAAATAAACACGTAAGCCGCCGGGTAAGCTATTCGAACACTTCGGTTTGCAGAACAATCTGCATTAGCTCTATTTACTTTAACATAAGTCCACGTAAAGTAATTTGTTAATCGTAAGCGTGTCGGACTTGCACTTTCGTTAAAATATTAGATGGACCTAAAAGATATAACAGATTTGTGTTCAAAACTCTTAAAAGTCTATTAGAGGCATGTCCAGGAGAGGATCTCGCTGATTTTTTCACTCAAGTCTTACTTGATCTTGTTGTCGTGTGTTGATCGTTTATTTTGAAACTTGAACTACAAAAACTATTAAGAGCATATATGCCAAGTTCCAGTCCTCTTTTTCAAATGTTGCAACCATGAACCAACCATGCAACCATCCAACGGCAAATTGGAAACAGAAACTGTTTACTTAATTCGTCGAAGAAAATAAATTAAACAGGTTTTAAGATTTTTTCATGAAGTTCAAGTTAAAATGAAAATAAGTAAACAACTTTAAATATATTAAGTTACGTTTTAACAAAATCTGGCTTAGTAGTGATATGTATTAGTATCTATGGTTCACATTTCTGTAGATATGCTAATGTGTCTTAACAAGAAACTTTGAAAAACTTAATGAAACTGCGATATAAATAAATATGAACATAATATTTTCAAAGTTTTCAATGTAATTTAAATGATACGAAAATAAGATTTACGAGTAAATTTTTCTTTTTTTTGTCAACCAGACTGCTTGGAGTCGCTTCCTTACATCGTATGGCAGGTAAAACTTTAATAGAAAAGCCTTTAAAAGAAAGAATAAACTAAAAAATTGTCATCTTTCATGGATATACGTCTGTAAATTTTAATCAAACTTAACCTTTTGCTGCTTTTTCTATGGATAAGCTTGCGTCTACAAGCTTGTCATAAATTCTTAAAGATAATTACAAATCGCGCAACTTACAATTACATAACCCTTATATGAGAAAACCTTAACAAATTTTGAATTTTACAATTCCTTTATCAGCTTCATTTTAGAAATAGTTGGAAGACAGTTTTCGAAATCGACGGAAACTTCCTGATGGCATTTATACATTGTAATTTTCTATCTTTCTAACACTTTAACTATTTTTGTGATGCGAAGTATTTTGTAAATAATTAGTTTGTATATATTGTAAGGACCAAAGTCGTGCCCTCGTTTTGGTCCACAGGCTTTCCCTGCGGCTTTGCTGTGCGGTTACTGCAGTGGGCAGATGTGCCCCTGTTGTGTTTTCAAGAATTTGAGTATTCGAAACGTATTTCATTTTGCAGGTTTTCATCGATTTTGATTTTTAATTGATTTTTAGAAAAAGAAAAAATAAAAACACTCTTTTCAATGATAAGAAATAAGACAATATTTCATTTATTATAAAGCTAAAAGCGCTAACAAGTTTAATGTTTATTTTGTTAAGTTATATAGACGCTAGATGCAAGACGTCTTAACTACTTTTTGAACACAGAAGATATTATTTGCCACCTTATAGAGAAAATTCTCTTTTGTCCCAGCATTAACTTTAACTCCTTAACGTAACATGTTATTACTTGACAGGTACTTTGTTCGTAACCAATTCTTGCACGCAAACACATATTTTCACGACAACATTTTTTGCATCATCTTTTGTATTTCGTTTGATGCATTAACATGGCAAAATTTTAATTCAAACAAATTTTTCACAAAATTGAACAGAAAAACTTATTGTTGCAATTATTTACGTTATACCGGCACTTGAAGTGATTGCATACACGTTCTAAGCTTTGCACAATGAAATGTAAATTTCCATTTGCGCTACTTTTATTTGTGTTTACTTACTTTCAACCGTTTCGTTACGATTCCATTCTCCCATATGAGCATAGAAAGAAAACTTTGGTGGTGTAACAAAATTACAAAAGAACAAAACTAATCAAAACAGAAGAAGTAAACCAACTAAAATTACAAACAGAAAAGTTTTCTATTACCATTGTTATGGTATTAGTTTTAGCTAAAGGGTCTTCTTGTTGTTTCTTTTTCTCCAGTTTCAATAAGAAATGTTTGCTTGCAAATGTTTTTGATCAAAGAAAGTGACTTTTTAGACTTGTTTCTGTACTGTTTCTAAAACTTTACTTTGCCTGTGAAATTTTTGTGCTATTCTCGTTTTTGTAAAAATTAAAAGTTTATTTTATTATGAAAACTTTATATATAAAATAATACAATTGAAACGAAACGCAAACAAACAGAATTAGATAGTGTGCGTAAAAATTATTTTCGTAAATGTCTTTAAAATATTTTCATAAAATGACATAAAGATAGAAGAACGATTGACTTGTCTTGAATGGAGGACAAATCTGTATATTTTAAAATCTTTTAAAGGATTTTTCTATATATTCAGCGCATACTTGTATACAAGGCATTGATAAAACGACAAGGCAAGTTATCATTATGTTCTCTTGTTACGAAAAGCGAAACTGAAACACATTAACTAGATAATTTCGTTCTTGCAATTCATGAAGATTCAAAAATGAGCAATTAATCCAAAGAGTGTGTCAGTTTCTTAAAAACAGAATTTCTTCATTCCATTACTTTTGCTTCTTTTGAGGTTAGCTGCAATGTTTTTACTCATGTTTATTTTGAACTTACAATTGCCAAAATTTACTGTTATTTATAATTTAACAACATATATTAAGCACTCATATTTTGCGCTAATGTTTATATTCGTTTAGGGATAACTTCGATAACGGGCCAAACGACCTTCTACTAAAAGGAAAAGGTGGCAATAACATGCGCGTTTCATAACATTCACGTATACTTGTTAACCTTCTAATGTTTAGCATAAAATTTATTTTTAAAAGCTTACTTAGTTCGGCTGCGATTATAATGTAACAGAATTTCATGTGTAAATAAATAAATATATATGTCAAATAAGTAAATTAAACAAAAACGAGCGAACAAAATTTTGCAGATACGTTATCAACGATTCCACTTTATCAGAAGGAAATCACTGTCAATAAGTGAAAAATTGTGAAATTAACTTTTTTAGGCCGTTGCTGTCTTTCTGCCTTTTAAGCCACATTTGCAAATATGTAATGATTTTGAATCTAGTTATAGTCGTAAAAGTTGAATGCTTTACAATTATCGTTCGGCGCAACCTATATTTTTATACCCACCACCGAAGTGATTTGGTTTGTAACTCCCAGAAGGAAACTTCGGAGGCTCCACGAAGTATTGGATTGGTAACTAAATAACTGGCGATTTCTTCAATAAAATAAAAGGTGTTTTTTTTACTTGGAATGATGTTTAATCTAAAATGTATTTCCATTTTGTTCTATGACTTTTTGCCATCTTTCTGACAACTTGGAAATTCCATGCTCGTAGGAAGTCTGCTCCTTCTCAGTCAAAAACTGTGTTAAGTGAGCTTTTACAGCATCCTCATCGTTGAAACTTTTACCACAAAGGGAGTAGGCCAGGGATCAAAATAAGTGATAATCTGATAGCGCAAGATCAGGACTATACGGTGGGTGTACCATCAATTCCCAACCAAGGTCCATCAATTTTTTTCGAGTGACCAAAGAAGTGTGTGGCCTAGCATTGTCCTGGTAGAAAATGACACCTTTACGATTGACCAATTCTGGTCGCTTTTCCTTGACCGCTGCATTCAATTTGTCCAATTGCCAACAATAAACCTCTGAATTAATGGTTTGGTTCTTTGGAAGCAACTCAAAATGCACCGGACCTTTCCAATCCCACCAAATTGACAACAAAATCTTCTTTCATTTAAATTCTCTGCAATCTCCCGTGTAGTTAGATAACGATCCGCTTCCAGAACGGAATTTTTCAAACCAATTTCGACATTGCCTTTCTTTAAGGGCTTCATCACCACACACATCACTTAACTTTTTCGCGGATTGTACTGCGCTCTTTCCCTTATGAAAATAAAACAAAATATGGCTGAAATTTTCGCGCTTGCACTCCATATTAACGTTGAGTTAAAAAGAAAATCTAAGAAAATATGCACGCAATGAACTTGTAAATCTAGCTAAGGATGACAGCTGACGTATATAAGAAGAAGATCATGACATTTACGGATATCATAAAAATGGGAGTGAGAAACATCTATAAGTGAAAACGGCAGTGATTTAGTTACCAAAACAATATATATATTCTTGATCAGCATAAAATTTGGGACCGATGGTCCGTCCGTCCGTCTGTCTGTGTAATGTCCGTGGCAATATTCTCCTGGACGCTCAAATGAAAATATCGACTTCAAATTTACCAGAAACATTGCAAGTTCCTTCACACAGGTTGCTGCTGAAAATGGGTCAAATCGATCACAGGCCTCGCCTACAGCATAAGCTGAAAGCACATCTGTTTTCTTGCCCTTTCGTCCTTTTTTAAGATAACGGTGGTGGATATAAAACATTCGACACAGCCGAATATAATTTTCTTACTTATTTTTCATTCAAGCGTAGCTAAAGCGAACATTAGCGACACATTAAGATAGTCATGTATAGCTTGAATGACGTTGCATAACATTTCATACATCGATTAAAAAATCAAACAACTGGAAAGACATGAGAACGAAAGTGTTTTAGTACAAATGAGTAGCAAAATGTCCTGGGTTGCAGGTGTTATAATGGTAATATCAACATGCAATTCTTATGATAAGATATTAAGGTGGATAATAAAGTCTAGTTCGCGAAATTTTTCCTTAAAAAAATAATAAACTCTAACAGCCTCATTCTGAGCAACACGGCAAAGACGTAGCAAGCCACAAGGTAGTCGAATGCAATTTCCTTCCGTTCTGGCGTTTTCGTAACTTGATTATCTTGTTTAGTGGCTGATCACAATATCAGAATGTAAATTGGGGAATGAAATATATATTAAACAAACCGATTATATGGCTTGAAACAAAATTTTAAATTGATCAAAGAACTATTATGTGGTGTTGTTCCTTTTTAAACTACTAATATTGTGTGTTAAATTAAATTCAAAAGAATAACAAATGTTTTCCTTTAATTCAATATGAAAACTGAATATTTTAAAAGGAAACTTAATTAAAATTATGAGAATTTTTAGTAAAAGTAATTGAAAAATTGTAGTAAAACGAATCGAAAAATTTTAATTAAATTTTCTACAATACTTTTAAACTGTTTAGTATCATTCAAATTCATTGCTGAAATGCAGGGGTGATGATAATATTAATCGATACAAATTACAAAATGGATAGGAATTCTTTTTGTTGTGCACCGAAATCCATAAAACATTTTATTCATGTGTATTTGTGTACCATTGTTTGTGTGCATGCCGTCAGGAATACTAAACAGGGACCTTTTATGCAATAACAGAGATTGGATTGTTAAACGCCACTCGTATCAACAACTGCAGCATTCTGATGCGTAAAATGCAAATAGAAGGGGATAGTTTTTCTGCAATGTTAGGGAATTAGGTCACCGTATACATCTTTTTTAAATAAAAAGGGACAACTGGTGTATATAAATATACAAAAATGTACTAATAGTTTTTGTTGAATACAAAAACTAACAAATTTATGCATGGCATAGTTTTTATGTCTCTTTAAATATCGAAAATATTACACTTTTTTCGATCAAATAAAATTTAGCAATATTTTAAAAATTATTAAAAAAAGGAAATGTGAAATAATCATTTATAAATATTCTCACAGAATGCAAGGTCACGTTTCATTTCTATTAAAATTTTAACATAAATATTTTAAAACTGAATATTTGTATGCTCAAACGTACTCATAATTTAGCAATTAGCTACAAAATGTTAGCCATTAAAATTTGTTAGCAAAACCGTGAACATAATAATAAAAACAATTTTTTTTTTTTTGTAATTTCACTTCATTCACTTATAACAGGTAATTCAAATAACTGCCGATTCTCATATTTACGATAAAATGGCAGAGTCCCAAGTGCTATTAGTTTAGGAAACCAGGTCAAACATCATGTGGTAGCTGAAATTCGAAAATAATTTTTACTTTTTTTAGTTAAGCATCTATTATCATCAAATTTTATTGAACTTTTTCCTAATTATTGTACATATATTTCCGATAAAAGAGGAAATGCTACTCAGGCTTAAGAGTCTTTTAAAAACAAAGTATATCGTAAAATATTCTGGCAACAATGTTTTAGCTTAGCCTTCGAACTAAAAGCTTCAAAGTTCCAAAAGCAACAATCAGCGACCAATCCTCTATCAATTCAACCCATGCTTAAATTCAAGCAATACCGATATATAAGATGGCATGATATCCTAATACATTTACAGGTATATCAACTTAACATATTCATTCATTTATTTTTTATTTACTAATACATATTAAAAAGTAGCAAAATCATCATATATCTCACGTTGATAATATTCGTTACTAAGTGAATGTCACCAACTTCGGCAATAATTTGCATTTAGTGCTAGAATCAGTGAGAAGCTGTACAGTTCTCAACAAAGGACGCATCCTTAGACAGTGTAGTCCAAGCAATTCAAAAAAAATCAGTCGGAGTTTATTAACAGAGAAAAGTTTTGCACAAACAGCGTTCCAATAAAAGAAAAAATATGGTTATAAGCACTTAGATTCACAAGTCTAGCGACGCTCTGGTATTCGGATAATACACTTCTGTCTTTCGCTAATGGTCGTAAGAATTCATGCTCATGCTATAGTATTAAAAGTTATTTATCCAATTACTCAAAACAGTCGCGAGTTGATTTGGTTGTTTCTTCGAATGCCGTACTACCATAAATGTTGTTACTTTCAACAAAACTTTGTAATCGTATTTCGATAGATAGATAGAAATAGATTTACACGTCGAAGACGTACATCTAACTCATAAGTTCTTACAAAAATTTCAATACGTCGCAAACATTTCGCAAATTCAATATATCCTCTGCAATGTATGTTCTTCAGTTTGAAAATTAATTTATTGGTAAATCAAGTGATTCGTTTTAAGTCGATAATAATCTTTATGTTCTTTTATTTTTGCTTAAATCCCTATATATACAAATATCTTTTGAATGCGGTTATTCGGCTATTTATGTCACTCATAAGCTTTTTATGTAGCCCATCAAAAACTTCTGATTGATAAAGCTACAACAGCAAAAAATAATTCGCTTGATTTATTTAAAATGACTGTTAAGCCATTATTTGTTCGTTTAATGTTTGCCGTTTATTTCAATTCATACAAATATAATAAAAAAAAAATTAATAAGCAAATGAAAAATATATTATAAAACGTATTCAAACTCAGTAAAATAAATATGAATACTATCAGCAGCAATGCCCAGTATAATAGCGAAGAATGTGGACTAAGCGAAAGCGGACGTTATGTATCTAGCTGCCGGAAATGACCTTCACAAAGTCCGTGAAATACGTGCATTGTTTAAACCTATTTGTGTTGCTCTACGTAACTTTATCTAGCTGTTGTCTGCAAAGATAACTATGAAAGCTGAAACTCGGCATAAGTATTATCCGTTGACATACAAGACTCAAATTTGAAAGTGAGTGTGATTCGCTATCAACCACATACAAAAAACACCAAAGATCAAATGGTTAATAAGTTTTCAATCTTTAGCTGCATTTAATGATTTATGTAAACCGGTGAGTTCGTAATTGGTTTTAGCAGTCGGATAAGCGGTTAACTGATATATTATTAACTCTGGCTTAAACTGTGCAATAAATGTTGGACTCATGACCTGATAGTCAGTCTTAGGTCTTTGAACAAAGTGAGGCGCATCCCAGCTATTCGCAGAAAAATCAGGTCTGGTCCGTAGGGTAAGAAGACGAAGGCGACAGAGCGAGTTGGCAATTTATCGCTCTTCTTCCCGCCTGGAAAACAATGTTAATCATCTTACATTTGATGCCAAATGCTCTAGTAATTAACTCACAATTTCTCTATTACTGGTTATTTTCCATTACTTGTACAAAATTTTAATTTTAAATGTTTCTAATACATATATTTTTTTGGTAATTTGAAAAAAAGGAAAAAAGTAAAAAAATTTGAAAGTTAATAGACAATAGATGATTCGCTGTACTGGACAAGAAGTTGCTCGTCTGAGCTTTAATAAAGTTAGCAAATAGTTCGATTGTGCCAACTTTTAATATAAAATAAATAAAATATATATAATAAAAATTCAATGTATAAATCAAAATAAATTACCAAAAAATGACACTAAAGTTAAAGTTGAAAAATTAAATCTTAAATCAAACTGGCTAACTAGCACCGGGCATTTATTTATAAAAGCGATTATTCAAAATTTAACACAAACAAAACCTTTGTTAATATGGCAATTATAGAAGTTACGTAAACAAGTCTATGGTCACGTAATCATGACATTTTGTTTAGATGCAATAGTTTTGCTGACAATTTTATATGAAATATAGATGCGATTACTGCAAGCAAATACCGTACCTCTTAGTTATAATTTATATTACTTCGCGTAATACGCTTGTTTTCACATATCTAGTCAATCTATTGACCGACCTAATTGACAAGCTGATATGTGAATTAGATTTGCTCAGGTAGCTATGAATAATTGGCCTGTTTTTCTACATTTATATAAAAATGCTTATCCGCGAGGGAAATTTATGAAAATATAGTGAAAGTATTAGGTAAAAAATTCGGCAATTAAATTTAATCGGGATTGCACAAGCAGTGTAGATAAAGAGCACGCTGGACGTAAAAAAATATTTTCAATTGAAAAAATGATCGCCTATTCGTTTTTAAACAGCATGCAAACTATTTTCAAAGAGTACAACGAATGTGCTTGTTTGCTCATTGGGAACTATGGGTGCTGCAAATTGGGCTGAGGTCAAGATACTGCATTCTTTTGAAGATCGTCGTTACGACCTGCTCATTTTTTTGATTCATCTGTATCTAAGGGATTAAAGTGCGGAATGCTGAGCTATCACCCCTATTCAATAGATTTGGAACCTTCTGAGTGAGGTCTGTTAAAAGATGGAAGCTTTAGGAAAAATTGGCGAAGAGCTGTCGAACGCATTTAACCGGATTTAATTTTTTTTATACATTTTCTCTTTGAAATTTACTCGATTTCTCACACACATTTACGTAAGCAACCAAATTTTTCGTGCTCTATAACGAAGATGTTCAAACTGATTAAAATTTAGTCAATAAGCCAATCATAATCTCGTACATTATAGCTACAACTTTATGCTCAGCAAACTTCGAAATCAGACCATGTTTACAAATGTAATGCGTGGGGTAAATGCAACAAACGTAATTAAACACAACGAAATTTATATAATCTTATGTCATAAGTACTCAAAATCAGTCAAGTGGAAAACTAAAATAAATGTGTGAAAACTTTAATTTGTTTGTTTGATCGGTGTGCCTCAAAATAAAAACCGAAAAAATAATACAAAATATCCTAAAAAGGAGCGGAATAGCAAACGGCAGAAGGGATTAATTATATAAGAATTTGATCGATAAAACAGAGAAATTTTCCATATGTAGGCTGATCAAAATATGAATAAAATAAACATATAAGGAAGTTACAATCGGCACTTGATTAAATGAGTTATAAGTTTGATGCTGATAAAGAATACATATACTTTTTATGGTGTCTGAAGATTTCTTATGGGTGTTGTAAACAAAATGAATATGAGTCCTCCCTTCGGTGGTAGGTATAAAAATTAATCAAATATATCGTGAGATGAAATTAAGAAAATGGAAAACTAGAGAGTTATTCACACTCATTTATACGGGATAAACAACAAGTGTGTAGTGGGTGAACTTTCAAACTGTGTTTGTTGTGAAGTTCAAACAGCGGACACAGCGATAACTTAATCCATTGAGAAACTTTAAGCATGTCGTTAATAACGAGGTCTGTTTCAGAGTCGATTTGTTAATGAACACAAGAGTTCTTTCCGAGTTATAGGAGACTTCAAAAAAAAAAATTATCCTTCGCTCAACTACCATAAATTTCAGCTACTGGTGTTTCATCATGAGGCGAACATGAAAAGCTTTTGTACGCTGTCTCATAGCACAAATTATTTTGTCCTCTTTTATAAGAAAACTGTTTTTGTCTCTTTTCTCATTTATGTGCGCATTTTTCATTCATTGTAAGCAGCATATCTCATGTGTAGTGTATGTATGATTGGACGCACTTGAGCCCAAGCCATATCATAAATCATGACAAACTTTTTTTTCGCAAAAGTCTGACAATGATGATAGTATTGCGATGGTGATGGTACGTTACCATTGCTTGTATTCACGAACTGTTCTACACATCTCCGTTTGCATAGATGTAAATTTCAACGTAGATGTTCTTCAGTTGGTTCAAGCAATTCAAATCGCATTGAAACGACTAATTTTTATTACTTGTAAACTCTTTAATTTTAGTAAACTGTTCCTCATTATTTGGGTTGACGCTGTCTAAAAGAATATATAAGAAAGTGTAGGCATGCAGTAAAAAAAAACTAAAAAAACTTCGTTCCCGTTATCACATACCCCGGAAACTAACTAATACGTTTGTATTCCCTCAAAAGACATTTTACAGAAAATATTACATGCGAGTCTTTG
Organism: Glossina brevipalpis; assembly: GCA_000671755.1. Lineage (NCBI taxonomy): Eukaryota > Metazoa > Arthropoda > Insecta > Diptera > Glossinidae > Glossina > Glossina brevipalpis. The sequence continues at coordinate 3,035,407 of KK351015.1, forward strand.
CGTGTCTTGTATTAAAGTTACTTATCTCTTGCCCGACGTTTGTGACAACAACTTGACTTTTAATTTATTCTCCGCACTACTTATCTTATATAATATATATAAGTAATCTTCAATGTGAAATTCTAACTCTGTTTAACCACGTCTGTCTGTGGTTCATTGTAAGTTCTTAAAGTTAAATGTTAAGACAAAATGTTCAAAAATTAAATATATTTGTTGTCTATTAAAACTTACATATACGTTAGGGGCAACTAGGAGTGGCTCCATACTAGTACGAATAACAAAATCTATAAATGAATGACGTAATTGATGATTCAACACTTCGTTGACATAGTACTTAGGTAATATTAAAGCAATCGTGGATACAATTTTAATCTTTAAAAAGGAATTATTGACTCAAGTAACTACATGTCTACTCACTTAAACATGGTCTTTTCAAAAACCTTCGATTTTTTTTCAAAAACGTTTGATTTTTTTTGCTGTTAAGCCACGAAATTCGAGTGGAAGTATTTGACCATAGAAGAGCGTTCAATGACATTTGCGTATTATCTACACTTCTTATTAAATTTCATGATCGGTCGGTGCATTACTTCAAATTAATTGCCATAGTAAGTGGGTTGAAACATGTGTTATGAAAAGCTTCTAAAGGGAGAATGATCTTACGGAAAATGGAGTTTGAAACTGAAATTGTCTTCTAATCTAGAAAAGCAGTTTTACAATTTTTCTTTCTTAACATTTAGAACTATTTGGTTTACATCCATGTAGCATTCTATTTCCAGCTAAATGTTATTTTGTTTTAATTTCAAGGCAGAAAATGTGTTTTTATGACCTCCACTAAATAAATCTTATGTTCGTAACGCGGGTAGCAAATTTAAAAGTTCTCATGTATACTTGGTATTAGTTTCAACAATTTTTCGTACTTCTTAATTTGAAAGAAGGCTCAATCAGACATTCTGACCTTATAATAAATATACGAAAAGCATTTTATCAATATTTGGAACATGAAACGTAGCAGAATTTATTCCAAAAATTAGCGAATTTTTCGTAAGTTCTCAGCGACACATTAGCTTATATATTGTGATGCATCAACCACTATATTTCACAGACCTGACTGCTTGTGCATTTTTTTGTTTCCCAAAGCACTCAAAGAGCAAAATTATTCACTACAAGAACATTGGTATTTGGATATCATCGATGTTGCTTAATATACCAATCGTTACTTAATACAACAACCTCGACAACACCGTCAGATAACTATGAGAGATGCGTTTCTAAATTTTCTTTTGAATATTGGGAACAGGAATCGATTTAAAGAAATGTGTTTTGACAAAGAATATATTTTCAATTTCAAAAAATTGAGTTTTCAATATATTTTGTATCGTTAGCCCTTTTCTTTTGGTTGCATATCAATCCCGTGTCACAATAAAGTTTCGCGAAAGCTAATCATGAAATTAGACGTTTTTTAGCGCCTCTATTACCGGCATTATTCGGATTTCATCGATTGAGACAAATGGAAATCTAAACTGTCTTCGACATTTCATGATTAAACATCAACTTATATATTGTAGCCCTTTCTCCTTTAACGTTGTTGCTGCCGGTAACATTTTCCACGGATGGTTCCGCTATACACTATATTCGTTCGATTGCATACGTACATACAAATACGCAGCACAAGCTTACATATGTGATCTCGTAGTTGATATTGAGTATTGACTGGGATTTATCCTCTACATTTAATGATTTTTGATATCACATTATATTCATCTTTAGTCATTGAGAATACTCATTGAATTTTATTAGCACTTAAACATGAAAAATGACACTTTCTCCAAACAACGTTGTGTTTGGTACATAAAGCGGCTTATATAAAGCTCTAAAAGTGTAGAGGATGGTTACGTCGCCGGAATAATACATGCCGAACTTAAAAATTATACATTGGGTGTGCAAAGCAGCCTCCCTCTATGGAAGCCGTAGAAGGGAGATCAAAAAATTTAATATACCGCGGTACTATTACTCAGCGGTTTTATGGAGAAAACTTGAAAATTGCAAATTTTTTCAAAGTAAAGCATTGTATGGAGAACGGTCGGGAACACCAACGAATCTATTTTCAATAGGATTCATCCTTGGGGCAAAAAAATGTCAGTGTGCACAATTCGTCAAAATGTCTCAAAAATTGCGATCTGCAGGTTAAATAAAGGTTTATATACCCATGTTAACTGAAGAGAGAGAAGTATATTACGCCTTTTTTGGTTTTAGTTGTATACATAATTGGTGTAGGGTATAAAAACTGGAGCCCACTGTCTTATGGTTATGTTAACATTATAAATGTTGTTAACTGTCGCTTAAATAACATATCAACTCCTTCATAACATTGGGGTCCAATTACAATTCTCTTTGCAAGAATATTATCGTAACAACTGCGGCACACTTTGTTGCAAACCTATAGGATTTCAAAATTTATGTGCTATATGAAAGAGTATGCATTTACCCCTCAGGGTATTTTATTGCACGTATATGTGCATCTTATGCATAGCAGTTTGCATTCTCTTACTGAGTCAGGCATTTAACGTATAAAAATGTTTGATTTTTATATATCTGTGGATGCTCTTGTGCATCTTTTATATTATATGGTAAATGATGCACGTGCGCACATTTCTATATAAATGTGTCTCATTTAAGGGACTAGCGGTTTAACAATTTTCCCTTTCTATACTAACAATCCAAAGATGGATGAATAATATACTAAATTTATCTTTTTTACAACATCTACAATTACAGTGATCCTGCATCGTACATATTAGCGCAAAGTCAGTCGTCTTTGATTGGCATTTTTACAAAAAATTATCGACGAAAACTAAATTTCGATACTCTGGACGTGGCAGCTATTATCGACTTTAATGGAATATCGTGAAAATTTCTATTGTGCACCTCTTTTAGTTTATGAGTAGCGAGTAAAACAACTAGAAATTAGGGTCTTCAGTGACACTGTAGACGTACTCATCGAACAGTTTGGTCCATTTTTAATACCAGCGAATGTGTAAGAACTTTCATCGTTTTTATTAAATTTGATCTAGATATCTCCATTCTTGTGACAGACAAGCAGACCAACAAATGGGCACAAAGACAGACGACACACCTAGCTTTGGTACTGTTCAAAAATATATACACTTTATTGTGTTTCTGAAACTTTCTTCTTTATGATACAAATGTTTTTACAAAAAAATAATCTATATATTAGGTGTCCAAAATTTCCCATTTTTGTACAGATAATATATATATAAGATGATTTATAAAATATACGTGAAACTTTTCATGGTTGTGTATGCTATAATTGTATGAGTCATCAGCGAAAAACCCCTTTTTTATACCCGTCACCGAAGGAAACAGAGGTATTCTCAGTTTACGTTATACTGTAGGGGTATCTTTCAATGGATTAGGTCCATCTTCAATACCAATCTGCATTAAAGAACTTTTGTTGTTTTTGTCAAATTTGAAGCTGATATCTTTATTTTCAGTAAAATGTTTACCACAGACATTGTGCAGACAGATAAAACGATAAACGGACATACTTAAGTCGATTCTAAATTTGATGCTGATGAAGAATACATATATTTCATACTTTTGAAGCTTCCTTCCGGGTGTTGCAAAGAAATTGACAAACTGAATGTAGCCCATGTAGGTGATGGGTACAAAAATTTGTTTTTTGGATACCGCAGCATTTGACATCTTCCGAAAGGAAGTATGTTGTCAAATAGAGTCAAAAATAATGAAAGGAAATATTATTATTACTATCAGTATAATTCATTTAGACCAGAGAAAGAAAATTCTTAAGTCAAAGTAGGATGAGCATTAGCAACAGAGATTATCGGCTTTATTTTTTCAAAAAAAAGCTGGTCGTTTCAGTAAATTTAAATATTTTATTAATATTATGTTCCCCTACCTGATAAGTACCTGTTAAGATTACGATTTGCAAAAAACAAAATAAGCGAAATTGAAACGACTCCAACAAACCATGCGCGCAGCCTAAACCAATCAATTGTTGTTTGATGGGCTTTCTAAGGATGGTTACATAGCTTCTAACGAACAATATGGAATACAATTAATTAAATTTGGAATTTGAACAGATGAGAAATGCTTGCAATTCACACTTTGTTATTATACCTATGACCCGTATAACAGGCTTAACAAATCTAACATATGCAAGTTGACAGTAAATGATTTAAGATCTCATCGATTAACGTGGAACTGACTGAAATTTCTGAAAAAGTTCGTCATTACTAGAAAAAAGCAAAAACGTTGTGTAACTTTGATAAATTTTTTACTTATGGTCAAGAATGCAATAATATGTAAGTAGTTTTCTTGCTTCCGTTCTGGAAATCTTTTTATTATAAATCCCTTTACATCGTCTAACTTTTTAGCTTTTTTCTTCTGTGACACGAAAACTTCGCAACTATTAAATCTAACGTTCTTAAGAGTCACTTTTTTAAATATTTTTTACATATTATACTTGAGTGCGATGCTTTCTTGTCGTCGTACGTCTTGTCTCAAGTTTTCGTTTGTCCATCACGGCTTCAAACAAGAAGTCCTGGTTGGACGTAAGCTTATCTCAAATGTGACATGAATAACACAAAATTTATATAAATGTATAATACATAGTCCACATAAAATCCATGCAGGTAATATCGAAAATTTTCATATTTAAAAATTTTCGATGGCTTCCTATTCTGTTTTTGAACATATCGTGATCATAAGTGATACTGCGAAACTCGTGTGGTCTAGAACAATCTGCAAAAAAAAACGAAATAATTTACAACCTGGATGCAATTGCAATGGTTAAATAAACTGATCTAATCGTCAGCAATACTTCTGCGAGTATATCGCAGGCCTGAACGGTAACAGTACGATATTCTTTCAAAGCCTCCGAATTCACATGAGTGTGATGTTCGTTTGGTTGACTTTTTGTCAGAATCTACGAAATTTCTTCGCATTTGGTACACGATTTTGTTCTTTAGTATTTTTATAGCTTTAGATTACTTCTTTCAGATACGGTCTGAATATTTTAGACTTCAGCAGCGTTTCGAGACTGCAATTTACAACAAATAATTCCTTTCTTCCTGTGATAGTCGAAATTTTAAATTGTGTAAGTATACTTGGGTGTGTAGATCTTCGGCAATGTTCCGAATGCTTTGATATCGATCTTCCTCACAATATTATTCTCTTGTGTTGCCATTTGATCCGCTGCGAGGTGTTTCGAAATTTTCAAAAGAAAAGCAACGTAAAAATTATTTCAAAGGTCTGTGTGCTGTTTATTCTTTTCTTTTGTAAAATAGTATTAAATTTGATAATCTATGTGCTAGTGAAACTGCGTTAGTAAAGTTTAAAATGCAGTATGTACGATGCTGAGCATAATATATGTATTATATAAAAAAATATTTATTTCAAAAAATTATATTAAATGACGTTGCAATCTTGCTTAAATATTGAAAAGCATTCTTCCAGTACAAAGACAATCATTAGAGCAGCATATTGCGAATTTTACGAACGTTGTTATCTGGTAAACATTAGTTATTAATTAATGCCTACTAACGTTAAACCAACTATTTAATTGCTATTTTATTTACTTGAAATGACAAAAAAAGAGATAAATTTTACGATTTTATTTGGTTGCAAAAATTACTTGTTTTCCTGAATTTGCTGCCGCAGTTCCATAATTATATTAGACATTTGACTGGCCTCGAACAGCAGCATCTTGCGGTAAGGCGGAGGGGCATCTTCGACTTCTAACCAATCACCTGATATACCCTTATCGGAGTCATCAGGCATTGAGTACTCAATTGAGTTTATAGCTTTACGTGCAAGAAACTCTTCTTCGGCGCTAGAATAAAAATCTTCTTTCGGTTTACCATCCCTGGCTTCTCTGCGATATAGCTTTATAATTGTTAGATAATAAGCAAAATCAAATTTCATGCCATTCTTCTTAGCTACATCTGTTTCAATTTGCAAATTCTCCAGTAATCCTATTGAAAACTCTGCTGGTACATGAATCAATCGTTCGTTAATCAAATAGGCGATAGGGCGTGATGTATCGTCCAAAATGTCGACAAACTTCTTTATAATATCGTCACTGGCATATTTTTCAGCAGATTCGATAATAAAGGAACGTAATTGTTGTACGCAGGGCATATCCTTTTTGGCGGTAATATTCAATACCGTAATTACACCATAAATAATACCACCCTCATATATATCATCGTCAATATCACTCTCAATTCCATCGGATTCACATTGATATATAACACTACCGAGAAAATTTTGCATTATGATCAAATCAGCCATTTGCATGCAGTTGATGTGAGCTTTCATGAAAAGCCTTTGTAAGAGGTGGCAAATAGCGTACCAATCTCTATCTAAGATTACCCGAGGCTTAAAATCAGTTCGCACTTCATGATTGCCAGTGTAAGCCAAGGCCTGCGGTTGATCGCTTTCACTGTTTCTGCTGGATTTTTTGCTGTTATCAACAGGATCTTCTTCCATTTCATTTAAATTATTGATATTTTTAGACATTCCAAAAGGCGAAGATATTAAGAAAATAAAATAATTAAAAGATTTGTACAAATTATATTCGTTGTCTTCTCTATGAACAGCTGTCATCAAATATTTCAATTTCAATTTCAATTTCAATTTCAGTTTTGTTTAGTCTCACTTCATGTTTCAAATTTCATTTTCGCATTTCTATCCAATAGATAGGCAGTAGGTCTTGACGTCCGGTATGTGTTAAATGAGAGTATTCAATTACACATAAATATATGCTCCTCTACTGTTTTGATTATATGAATAATTGCTTTAAAAAAGTAGCACAAATTTGAAATCTTAAAATGTGTCAAAACGTTTGACAATTTCTAGAATTATTTAAAAACAGGGTCACATATACTGAAATCAATTGGACGGTATACGGAATAATTTTCCACAGATATCGATGGAAGATTTTTTGCATGATAACGTGAATGCTAACGTTATATTCTCAAGTGAATAGTTCTATTCGTGCTAACATGAAATATTTGATATTAATAAGCTTACTCCGTCAGTCTTATTCAGAATAGCAAATATTGCGACATGCCAACGCCATTTTAATATTATTTTTTACATAAAGAAACCGCCAATTAGTACTTAGCTTTCCACAAATATGTTCAAAGAATAGCCGACACAAAGCATGTATTTCAATAATAATTAAAAGTATTTTTCACTTTCCAAGTTTTTTCTTCCATTATTGTAATTGATGCCATTGTAATAACTTTTAATTTTTATATCTTTTCGCGGTTTACTCTCACCAACAAATGCAATACAATACATATACAAATATTTGATAAGAATCTAAGAAATTTTATGCATGAAATATAGCATTGAAGTTCTAATTGTGATATTACATAGGTGAAAATCGGTCAGGCCTGGAACTTGAAACTGGTTGATTCGCGGGGTGGAACTAAATAAGATTACCGCAGAAGACGTAAAGCAAGACATAAATGCAACAGGAGTTGATGAAAATTAGGAGCAACAAGCTCTTTATTAGCTACCGATATGATGAATTTCGAACTTGTGATCAAATTTCATATCTTTACATTAACTTTGACTACTCTTTTCTAGTTACTGTCACGAAACAGGCGCCGGCCCGTTATTCTGTCAACAGTATTCGGAAATATACATCAGGATCCATAAACAGTCTCGAAATGTGATAAATATATTTACTACTAAGATGACAAAAAATGTTTTAAAAAAGTCTATGAACATGTGGGAAATTGTATCAAATTTTAGCATATTTTCTTCTATAGTGAGACATTACATTTTGGGGTCGAAAATGTAGCAGTGAAGATTTGTTCCTGTAAAGAAAAATATTTGAAGAATATATTATATTAGATCGGAAATGAAATAATATTGATTAAGAGTGGATTACATTCCCCGTTATTGCAGACAAACTAAAAGTAATGCGACATTTATTTGTTATTTGAACTCTCTAATATTAGAATATATGGACTGAACAACTTCACATTAAAATCTAAAGAATTCGTAAGGTTTGTGAAATGTTTACCTAGGTTACACACAATATGACAAAGTTAATGCACTCTCTAGTGTGTGATGACTTTAACTTAAATTGTACTGCTATTTAACGCAGTTTCGTATATAATGGAAATAAAGTAAAAGGCTACTGTTTATGTGACTATATTTTTAGAGAAACAGAAGAGTGACGTTGGAACGAAGTGTCATGGCTGATTATACGCAGTGAAAGAGACTAACAAGCAGACCGACATCATACATTTACTATAATTGGAAATGTCTCTTGATTGTCGAACAGCAAGTAAACTATCATTTGAACCTCTGACAGCTACAGACACGAAAAATATGAAATGAAATAAGCAATGGGTAGATATTGATAATTATTGGGTTTATTGTTCCTTTATATATATTTACGTTGCTTATATTACGGGCTGTATGTATATGTGCTACAAAAGTATGTAGACTTTAGAATTGAATCGTTACAGTGTAGGATGCGTTAATTAAAAAATAAAAAAAAATTTATACATTTTACGCGTTAGCTAGAAAATAAATATTGACAGCTTTACTGTTCTTACTGTTCTTCGAGTTAAAAACACAATGTGTATCTGATTGTTCGTTATCGAATGTCTTTTAAATAAAATGTTTTTCTTTTCTAAGCCAAACAAAGCATTCTTATGAAATTTTCCACCAACAGGCACGCAATTCTTTTATGAAACTGATAACATCTTAATGACTTGACGGGGCATTTTGTTGTTTCTAGCAAAAACTTCTAAATAAAATCCATTATTATCTAGATTTAGTAAATTGAAGAAAGTACTGTCTGTTTTATTTTTTTGAATTGACATGTTGACTCATTAGATAATGGCTCTATATTTTCTTATTCTAGGAACAATAAGAAAAATTAATAATTGAAAACAACGCCCACTCAACACTGAGCTGTTCAAAACATGTTTTTGTATTCAGCATTAGTTACAGAAAACTATATAAGAATTTCAAAACTATTCTCGTTCATCATCTTTCTTCTCGACCATGTATTAGTCTCTGTTAACACTTGAAATGTAAAGAACTTTTTCTTGACAGTCTTTGACTTGAACGTTATAATGATGATATACTCGTATACCTTAAAAAGACCACACATGATTACCCTTTAGCTAAAATTCACGGTAGTCACAAATTATTTAATTTGTGTCTTAAATAGCTTCTCTCTTTGCATGAATACAACAAATTATATTGTTTATTAAAAACTACGCTATAGACTTAAAATTTATGTTTAGGCAGAAAAAAGGTGAATTCTCGTTTTCACATTTCCAAGACTCCGTTAACATTCTTAGAGTTTTTAACAAAAACAAAAAAAAGCAAAAACTTAGAAAAAAAAATTATCTTGATTTCAATAGAAGCAAAATAAGTCGTAATTTATTTTCTAAAACATTGGCAAAGTTATTAAGAATTATGATAGGTACTCGAACAGACAATGTAGCTAAATATGAGAATTTTACTCGAGTTCTTGTTACTATTTGTTTCATAGAGGGGCACTATTTTCCGTTTAATTCTTCTAAAGAAATATTTTTTGTTTTATTTTGCTTACTATAATTATTAAACTAAATGACGTAGCGTTCATGGCGGAGTTGTCGTTGTCCTCTTAGTTTAACTATAAGCATTTGCTTTGTCGTGTGGGATATGCACAAAATATGTATACAAATAAAATAAAATAGTATCATCATATTTGCCTAGAATTAACTAGAGCTCAAAGTGTTCGTGATTTAATTTTCTACTGTCTGCTTTTTATCATGGAAGGGTGCACTCTTCATCAAGGTTAATGTGCTCTTACGGCAAGTTTATGTACGTTAGCCTCTATGCATCGACATTAATGGTTGTACATAAGTTTGACCAGACCAGAGAAGCTCAACTCTTTCATTAAAAAAATGTTTTTCAGCGATTAGATCTTCTTTTTGATCACTAGCCTTTTCGAAGCGTCCGCGAAAACTCGCTGAAAGACGCCTTTAAGGAGCGTTCCTAGATAAATATTAATTGTGAAGATATCGAATATTAGTGGCTTGATATTGATTAAAAAAATATATTATAAACAAAATAAAAAAGTTTACATCCCAACAAGCGTATCTTTTTATTTATTTTGAGACCACAAATATTCGGTCTACTAAGACCACAAATATTCGGTCCACTATAAAATGAAGTGAGCACATTGCTCTTCATTCCTACAAGCAGCAAAATATCAGCAATGTATTGTTCTTATAAAATCTTACACTTCATACCGCATTCTCTAATCGGATAGAGTTGATATTGAAGAGAGGAATGTTACTGATTATTCTGTAAATTGTACGTGATCTGGATCGATTTAGTTGAGCTTGGAACATCGTCTTGCAAAGCGTGAGTTTTTTTTCAATTCCCAAATGCTCTCAGTTCGAAATCGCGCAGAATAGTTGATTTCGAATAAGATCATTGCTGCTTTATCCTAGATACAGCCTTACAGCTTTAAACCTACGTGTGAAAATAAAACTATTTCCATTTATGATCCTCACTGTACGATATCAACGGAAAGAAAAAATTCGTATTTCTCGACGCGACTTGAGCAAGCAAAAGAAAGAAATGGCTAACTTTGATTACTCTCTTCAAAGTAATCAACCACGGGTATACCTAAGAAGATTTCGCTTTACGAAAATTTGGTTTCCCATATGCACAAAATAATTTGAAACAAATAAGACAAAGCATTAAAGATAAAATATAATATTATACTCCCAAAGATAATACATCTCGTTATTTGAAAGGAAAATTTATTAGATAAAATTTCAAAATGTGAGCAAATTGTCAGGACTCAGATAAATTTAACTAAACTACCTTAGGAACAATGAGTTACAATCTAAAGACAACAAATGGAAACTCAAGTAATATTGAAAATTTTGCAAATAAAACAAGTAGGAACGTTGTATTCGTCTGTGATCGAATATTTATACAAAGATTCTTGAATAAAAATAAATTTCGATACTATCAAATATTGGGTGAGCGCTCCTTTTGCTCATTTTTATAGAAAATACATGGAAATTTTAATTATGTTTTATTTTTTATTGCAATTTATGAATAAAGAGAAAAAACTCAGAAATAAGGAGTGTTAATTATGTTTCCTGTACGAAAGTGTTTTTTTAAGCAGATTTAACCCACTTTCAGTTCCAACCTGTGCGCAAGGACTTCCAATATGTTTGCTAAATTATAACCCGACGTCTTAATTTTTGAGACCGGGAGAATGTTTACTAAAGTCATTATGCAGATAAACTGGCAGACTGAGAGACGAATGGAAGGATGAACGGACGGACACAAACACATGGGTTACGGATTTGTACTGATTATTATGGAGTTTCTAAAGCTTCTTTGTGGGTGTTACACACATTTTACTAAGAAAATGAATGTCTTAAATTTGCGACCAGAAGCATTGCGCAGTCGAAAAGGTGAGCATGTCTAAATAGATCCAAAAAATTTATTGTTGGTGAAAAACATATATACATTATAGCGGCTGTTAGTTAAGCTTATTTCTGAGCGCGCGCGTGGCAAACCTTTTGACCAAATGAATATAATCCCACGCCTCGGCGGTGCGTATAAAAAGCAATTGAAATAACGTTTTATTGTTTTTATGGGAATTGCAATTATTTTATTTTATTCAAAGCAAACAAATTCTACTTTATTTTATAAAAATACATTATTTCATGATAAGCAACAGTTTGTAATGCAAACCTGGTTAATTATTATATATGTACGCACATATTCTGCGTATCCTTTATTTTTCTTTATCTTTGTAACGGTTTTGCGGCCTTTTTGTTAATATTCAACCGTGTACCATTAAGAACGACTTCTGTAATAAACATAAAACTCGTACGACTGCACCATATAATGTTCACTAACTCTAACCTACCATTTGAACAAAATGGATTAAGTTGTAAAAAGTACGGCACGTGCTTCCGACCATGAAATAATAATGGTTGATTCGATACGAATGCAAAAGAAGAGGAATACACAAGTATATAAGTAGCACAATAATTGTCTTCTTAAAGAAAAATACTTAAAAATTAAGTTTCCAAACATTTGGTAAAAGTTTTTGTGGTTGTACAGATTCAAAATCTTAAAGATCTTATTTCCTCTTTTATATCCTTCATATATTTTTGTATAAAATATTGGCAGAAAAATTTCCGGAAATTTTCTCTACCTGGAACATTGAACGAGAGAGGAGCAGAAATAGACCCTTTAATCAGTTTTGATATAAACACTACCCCTAATATTTTCCGTCTTTTTCCAAGTGTGGGAAGATCAATAAGCTGAAGCCTGTTAACGAAGGGAGGTAATATCAGTTGAGGATCGCAACCCAAAGCACGAAGCGCAAATAGTAAAAAGTTTCATTGTACCGATTTAATTTGATCGATATAGAACATATAGCTATGTGACCAAACCACCGAAGCATATTCAAGAATTGGTCTAACAAGGGACATATATAATCGTTTGGTGATATAAGGGTCGAAAAACTCCTCTGACCATCTTTTTATATAACCAAGAATCGATTTAGCTTTGTTCACAGCTGATTCGATATGTAAATGAAATCTTAATTTGGTGTCAAATATAACTCCAAAATCACGGAGGCTGGTAACATTATCAAGCTTGTGATTTCGAATGTAGTAAGTAGCGGCCAGGTTATTAGACCACGAAAATGACAGTATGCAGCGCTTTTTTAGGTTAAGCCTCATACCATTTGTTTCACATCACATTTTTAGATTATTTATGTCAGACTGAAGATTCATGATAACGTCAACAGAGTTGAATGAATGAAAAATCTTTACGTCATCCGCAAACATTAAGCTTTTAGAGTACCTTATGCAACTAGGAAAATTTTTTAAGAAAAGTGAAAAGAGGATAGGTCCAAGATGGCTACCCTGGGCAACTAACTGATACTGGAAAAAGTGAATTCGAACTATCCTTAACTAATTAGCCAGGCTCTTGAGAGGAAAGGATTAGAAAAATTTTCCTCAGTAAAATCGTAGTTTTCATAAATACCAGAAGAACATTAACACGAGACATGCAGTGTCTACCAACAAACTCTGATTTCTGATCATTTAATCGCTAAAAGGCAGAAAACTTGTTAAACGTCACGGGTCTTCAATATTTAAAAATAAACTACGCCAGCTCGATTTAAACCTCTGCGCTTACAAAAAAAATTTGTCATAAGAAACTGTTGCGTGAAAGGTTCAAATCCCACACAATGCTAATATTAGTTTTACTTTTATATTGGCTTAAGAAATGGTTTGAAACTTCTAGGATACATTGAAAAAAAATTGGAAGACAAATTTTTCTCATCGTTTTCTACTTAAAAAAATTTTTCTCAGTGTTCAAAGCTTAGAACATTTTTTTCTTATTTTCATCTGCAATAGTGTTATTTTCAAATGGGTTCAACTGAGTCAACATTAACCACGACGGTGGAATCTCACCCGACAATTGAACGTTTGTTTGCCTTTCTTCAGGGTATACCGTGAGCCAGATAACTTGAATTTACTTCTGTCTTTTATTTATCGCAATGAAAAAAAGGAGACAACCACCAAGAGTGACGTGTCGTCTGTTGATGTTGGTGGACACTTATTACAATTGTTCACAGAATATGAACATAGTGAAGATGTTTTTACAGTTGGTCTACAAATAGCCTAACAAGTTCTTAATACTATAACGGCCACTACAATATATTTACTGAATTCGTATGAAGGATTTGAAATATTTTTGAATGAAAATGAAAGAAAAGAGCATATCTCTTTGACTATCGGCATAACTTTTGACACAAGTATCGACCAAAAACAAAAAAAAAATTGTCCTTCGCGTAAGCTCTCGCAATTTAAGCGATAGCAAAATTGTAAATTTTTCAAAGAAAAAAAAATATTTTTTTTTACTTAATAGATGCCTTGAATCCTATAGAAAATGTAGACGAGTAGAATGTGGAAAAGTCTTACTACCCTCTGGTATTTCTGGCATTTTATTATAAAATCAAAAGCTCTCGGTAAGGCCAGCCAAAAACTCGATTTTCTCGAATACCATTAGTTATTTCTTTAAGTTATTGGAGTATTTTATCCTTCTCTGTAAATGAAAATTTGTCACTCTTCTAATATTTTTTGCTATTAATATTAATTTTAATAATATAATTTTAATATAATAATAATAATAATATTAATAAAATTAATTAATTTTGCAAGGCCAACACAGATATTCATACTAAAGGAAATCGGTTTAGATATATTATGAAGCGATATGAAAAATACACCGCAGTTCTCAGGAAAAAACAAAAACATTCGCCATGCAGCGATTTCTTCTTTAAAACACAATTCTTTACCTTATGTTCCTTTAATTGGAGCTAAACTCATTTTGCGTTAAATTTATGAAATTACGCTTCTGTCATTCACTTGGGTTTCGGGACGTGTATTTTTCATAACACAGTTACGCCATTCTGTCTCAACTCTTTAAATTTTTAAAGAATTAACAAAAGAAATCCTTAAATATTTCACGTTGAAATACATTTGCTGTTGGTTGTTTAAACGTAGAAAAAGAAGGATATAATCTTTAGTTCTTATTCATGCTTGGAGTGGATTCCGTAAGGGTATATTTTGTTTTTCTTGCGCTTTTTCCTAAATATGATAAAACAATTTTTACTGCAAAATTCACTTTTATTTTCATATTTTCTTTTGCCCTAAAATGCTGCAGTGATAGACAAAGGCAAAAAATCATTCTGTTTTTCCTCTGTTTCCGCACTATAAGTATGCGTTTTTTTTATCGAGTTGTGATTTGTGTTGCTTGTATTGTTTTGCTTATATCTAGTGATGCTATTCTATATAATTCCTGATGCAAGAGAACTGTTGTGGTCTGCTCGTTTACCAAGCGGTAGCACCGCAGTAAAATGTTCAGTTTTTTAACGCTTTGCTTTTATACAACTATAAAAACTATAAATTGCAACTATCAACGAAAATGGAAATAAGGATGAGGTGCTATGGTTAAACCAACATGGCAATAACAATCAGACCACGTGTACACATGAACTAACTAATCTCAATTATTTCCATGTTCATTGATTCAAGGCAATGCAAAACATAAAAGGATTTAAAAATGTTTTTAAAATATTTTAAAAGAAAACAGACAACAATTTTAACAATTCAAGCCAAAAACAATTTAATTCTTTAAATCTCTCTTAGATATGAAAGTTTCTTAAACAAAATATTGTTTATTTTTAAATCGAACAAATAATTTCAGCCAACGTATGTTAGACGCTATACCCTAACGCTTATCTGAAAAGTGTTCAATTATGCTTCCTGGCGCCCGAAACTAGTGACCGTACAGAAAGTGTTAAATTAATTGTACAAAGATATAAAAAGTGACGCTTCAAATTTAATTGGACATCTAAGAAGGTAGCGCTAGCAGACTTACGAAGAGATTTGCGCCGTTTGTGGTCGGACCACATTGCTGTGGCTTTTGTTTTGGATACTTATAATACTTCAATGGTCGACCATTCATATGTTGGAATATAAAGGTTGCTTGGTTCGAATGCTCCAAAATAGACTATCGGCATTTGTCAGCAAAAGCAAATGAAATATTGCACGATACGCTAAAAACTCTATACTTTGTATAACTTTAAGGAAAACTTTTAGAAACTAATAGAATAAAATCTCCAATTTTTAACTTCTCTGCCATACAACTTGAATCTGACGTCGCCAAACCATTCTATGGATCTTTTTCTACGGAGTCGAGTGTTTTTGCAAATAAAATCCGAAAAACACATGTTATAATTTTTTGATCAAGGAAGACAGCAGTTCTTTATTGACAAATTGGGGATGCGAAATCGCGAATCGCGCCAGTTTGGTTCTTTGTCAATTTTCAATGAAGATGAGTGATTGCTTAGTCCGCCTTTCAAACTGGACCACTCTATAAAAAGGAAATTTTAATGAAAGACCGATTGTCTGGATTTATTATATAATACAAGACCGACTATACAGCTCTAGCTGTTGCAGAAAAACGACTTGGGATACTAGACCTTAATCTTACATCTCTTATAAAAGTATTGGAAAAATTGATTTTCTTTCTGTTTGTAATATCTCGACATACGTATCAAAGTCACAGCGTTTTAATTTACAGACAAAGGCCATATACTTACTTTTTGCCATTATTACCAAAAGATATTATCGATTGCGAATGATGTAAGTAATACGTATTTTAATGTATTATATTCTAGTATATGTTTAGTTGACTGCCAGACAGGTATCACGCTCCAAGAGGGTTACGACCAGAATACGCGTGAATTTGTGCCTCCTCTGCAGGTAAAACTAGTCATTCAGGAGGGTCATGTCAAAACTGTGGGGAAAAATGATCAGGACTAATTTATTCAAATTCACCCGCAAAACATTTTTGTTTATATCCTTCACAAGATCTGCGATTGACATTATTGTAAATATTTTTCAGGAATATTTAAAAGTGCAGTATGCAGTATATATATATAGTGTACAGCATATGTTCAGTAATAAAACGTTTCTGTTTCTTCCCTTCTATTCAATAAGCCTTCCCGTTAAACATCTAGCAGCTTAAAAATAATAAAGGGTTATCCATTTCGTGGTCCAAATTTTACAACTTGTTTCAATATCATGTGCAAAATAAAACTGTCATCCATGGCGTCATATGTTTTGTCCAACATTTGTCATTTTAAATATGGATCGTTTCGTAATTACTAAATAAGTTAAAATGGAAAAACTTGCTACCAAAATGGCGATTCTGTTCTAGGAACGTTTCGTGAGTTGATTATGATCAATATAATCGTCCATCTGAGTACATTGTAGTTAAAGCAATGAAGAAGTTTGAAGAAATTGGATTTGCAATAAATTTGTTAAGACCCGTCAATTATCGAAGCACACGCCCGATCATAAATATTGGCGCTGTTAGTGATAGTATCGAAGAAGTCCCGAATTTATCATATTTTACAAAATTAAAATCCACTGTCGAATTTATTTCAGATTTAGGAAAACGTTTTCCATTTCTTTCGGGTCTTCAACACTATTACATTTGAAATTTTACCCTCTTTATATATAATCTAGCCGTAATAAAATCTCCCAATTGTTTTCTTTAATTATCTTTGGAATCATTTCCCTTTTGGCATCCGTACAAAATCTACTCATCTGAACATTTAGATCAATTAAATTAAATAGGTTTTGGCCGGTTAAAGTGTTAAATATTGAAAATATATCTGGACATCTTCTACATAATAAATATGTACAAATTAAATCTTAGCTGGCATTAGCACTTACTCGACACAAACAAATTGTTACAGACAAGCAAATACACAAAATATCCACATAAAGAAAAACCAACTAAACAACTTGGCAAACTATCAAAAGCATGTGTACGAAAAATATGCGAATTGTGTTGCTTGGAAATGTGCAGAGTTAAAGTAAAATAAACAGGAGAGAAAGAAATTGTCAACATTCTATATAGTTAATATCAAGTCATGTTAAGACAATAGTTAACAACTAAAATAACAACAGTAATCAATATGAAACTTTATTCCCGAATTTTGAATGCTCTTCATATAAGAAAAGTGACTCGTATGCAAAATTGCACTAATTTTTTCGCAGAGTATTTACCCAATACTCTGATAACCGAAAATAAAAACAATCCCTTACATAACTAGTTTTGTTTAAAGTAATTCCGCTACAGAATTCTTAGCCGAGCAGGTCATTAAAAAATTACAACTTAATTAACACTTACTTATAGTATGCCATAAGAACGTTCCAAAACATTAATTATGATATAGCCACATACGATGGTAAATGATCAGTGTATTTTTAACTAATTAATGTATACGAAGAAAACCGCAAAATGCAGTTTATAATCCGCACAAACTTTTTGCAAATTATTTAAGTACAGATTGTTCAGTGTCAGAAGATAAAACATGGAACATGAAACATGCAAGGAAAACTGCGTTTCCTGAAATAAACAAGGACACAGATCATCTCAACGGTGTTGGGAGCAGTAAGCCACAAAAGTAATTTAATATTTTGAAATGATTGGATATCTCCATGTTTAAAGAAAGTTCGAAAACTCAGTCAGTCAATTCCGCAATATAATGCTTTTAATCGAATAAACTTCACCCTTAAATAGCTTAAAAACAAACGGTTTTTTCAAAGGTAAGTAAGCCAATGAACTTCAATTTACTTTCAAAGACGGAGAAGGCAAGTCAGGATCCTACGGTAACCTATAAGCGGCGAACTAAATAAAATCACCTTGAACCGACTCGACCAAGTTTATATAACATCTGTACAAACAGTCCGATTTGGTCTATGTGTATAAACTCTTGGAAACCAAAGGGGCATTAAATTCTTTTGACCATCTTTTCATGAAACTAAGGAGAGTTCTGGCTTTATTAGCTAAAACTTCAACATGGGCGTTAAACCTGAGTTTAGAGTCAAAAACAACACAACAAATTTGACGCCACATATAATTATGTATATAATTACCAAACTCCAGAAAATTAGTGGAATTTGACCTGTCGCCTACAATTACAATTTATTTATAACAGTATTTATAAATTTTAGATCTTTAAAGTGAAGCGTTTTGTATAATGAAAGGGTTAATTGTAGGCAAGTCAGTTGCTTGCACATACCATATTTTGGCCCTACCTATCAGTTGCCACAATAATAGGAGCATTTCAACAACAAAACATTGACTGACGATTAATTAGGCTCTAATTAGAAATATTTCATTTCGAAGCGTCACAACTAAAACTTTTCTGAATTCAGGAGCGTAAAGATATATCTAAGCTTTATTCAAATTGAAACGATGCAGATGTTATTGAGTTCTTCAGGAACGCTGTACCTATCTTCCTTACTTTCTTTGTTCCTAATTCATTAGACTGCACATGCTAGTCCAATTAAGATGGCCAATATTAAGTCAACCACAATTCATTTAATCCGCGGCAATCGTGAACAACAATGTCATCATTGCAACACGCTATGAAGTTTTTAAAGGACTCAATAACTTAACAAACAGAATGTTTGTGTTTTTATATTTATTACAAACGAACTGACAAAATTCATAGAATATCTCTCAGTAATAGTAGGTGAAATATCATGCATCTATTGGAATAGCAACTGAATATAAAGTTAAGTAAGAAATTAATATTTGGCTGGGGCTGAATCTTTCTTATCCTGCGCTTTAAATCTTAAAAACCTCAAAAAGACGATATTTTGAAAGACTGTATTTTTGGAAAGACGTTAAGAAATATTTTCCAGTTTTCTACAGATATTACAAGAAAAATAATTTTCTTTTTTGCTGTATACGTTGTAGTTTATGTGTAGCGGCAAAAAACAAAGCACGTGCAAGAGCTTTCAATGTAAGTAAATATACCCCAATCTGCTGTAGTTCGTATGATAACAAAATACAAATGAAAAGAGTTTTCCTTCTTGGCTTGAGGGAAGAAAGAAAGTACAAGTACTTAATTGTGGTTCTATAAAATATTTATATCTAAGGAAAACAATAACAAAAGTTAAAAAGCAATTTTATTATATAAAACTTTTTAATAAGCTCAGATGTAAGATATTTGAGATCATTTTCACAACGATAAAAAAGACAAAAAAGATAAAATTGTTGCAAAATAGCAAAAGTAAGTATCTAGGCACTATAAGAAAATTTCAGACTAAAATATTTTAAAGGGAGACTATTTTAACATAAGACCGTCCCGAATCCCATCACCTTTATATTAAAAAAAAGTTCGGAGAAATCCAAATTCCATAATAATAATAATAAATATATAATAATAAATAAATTCCATAATTTTGGGTAGGTAGATAGATGGCAGATATTTTCCACATTTATGAAATATCTTATTGTAAAATTTATGAGCAGTGATCAAAAAGCCAGAAAACAAAGGTTTCAAGGTTTTCGCCAAATTTGATCCAGGCAGACAGATGAAAAAACGTACGGACGGATACATTGAACAGAAATTCTGATCAAAAATATATCTATTTCATAAGGCCCCTGATGTTTCCTGCTGGTTGTTGAAGACAAACTGACAAAATTAGTCGTATATATAAACTTAATACCACCGCCAAGCTATAAGAAAATCAATATATGCAGCGGGGTGGAAGCACCACTTTCTTTATGATTACTTTGAAGAAACTTAACTGTTTTAAATACTTTTGTTTAGTGGTCTGACATATTAATCTTATCAACAATCGATTGGTTAAGTAAATATTAAATGTAACCTTTTCTTTTATTTTCTATTACGGAGATTTTTCACACATGTTGAAAAATTAAGCAAAGCTTGAGTACGTTTGTAACCTTTAATCCCATAGATAGTTCGTAATGTTCAATAAATTTCGACATTTTTTTCACTGCTCCTGCCTTCAACTTTAGTCCATCGTTATCTCTTGCTATTGCTTGTAGCTATTAACTGCGTTTAAAACTTGAAATGCTGTGGTTTTTTTATTTCCATCTTATTTATGAACCTAATCAGATGGCAGTAGCTTTACTTTTTTTTTTAGTCTGAATTTAAGCCCTTCTGCCTAAGTGTTTAGCTTTTGTTCATTGCTTTCTTTTCCTTTCATTTTTAGATGTTTACTGTGTAAAGTTAATTATTATCTTAACATTCAATCTTTGGCAGCTATTCTTTAACATTTAAATTTTTTTTTTTTTTTTTGAAAGCAATGGAGAGCTAGAAGGGTTTTAATTTATTTTGTGACAAAAGTTCAAAAATTCAATTAAAAATTATGATCTTCATCCAAGTCTAAGGCCAGCATGGTCAGTAAGCGTGGGAATGACATTTTTATAAGACAATCTTTAAACTTTAATGGTGAATTTGTCACATTAATCATTCGTACGTTTTCCAAATTAATATCGATTATAAGATCAAAGTCTTAAGTTATACAAGGCTTTCATTCATTCATGACAAAGAAACTATTCGACAATTTAATAAATATAATTAATATATACATATAATTTATTGAAAAATGGAAACGTCATCAAACTTTTTCTCGATTTACATAAAAAAAAAAAATACTTGCAGCTTATTTTGTTTCAAATAGAAAGAAATTTTCCAAAATTTATTATTCCAAAGCATATGCATTTAAATGGCATTTGTAAAATTTATGCTGCTTTATGCATTTTGCTTCATATAAACACTATCTCTCTGCCATGTAATTCAATTTTCCGTTACATGTCAATATATGACAGCTGACGTTAAGTGGTTTTTCAATTTGTCTTACATTTTAGTGTAAATTGAATTTGAAAATGTTTGTCTGAAACGAAATTCTCTCTACTTTAATGAACAGATGCCTTTAAATCACGAGATAGGAATTGTTTAGCAACAATTGTACTATGATTTTGAATTTTGGTAATAAAAAAGAAAAAATAATTGAACGAATAAGACATTTTAAGTAAAACCTTATCAATTGAATGGAAGAATTTGACTTTGATTTTTAAAATCGAAAGGATCGTTACGTATAAAAATCTTTAATAAAATATATATAATTTTTTATTTAGCGAAAACACAGCTTACGGCTAAAAGTTCTTTTGCAAAATCTGATTTGTTTCAGTCCAAACTTTACGGCTGGAACCGAGAGACGGCTCTGGCCGCGTTTAATACCTAAAAGGAGAAAAACGGATATGTGTGAAAACAAGTGGCGTCATTATGTACGCGATGCAAAGTGCTAAGGTTAAGTAACAATAAGTCCACGTACCCATACAAAGTAATCTGAAGCGAATCTAAAAAATTGATATTTGAATAATATTTTCTCGCCCTGCAATGCCTAAATGGAGTGTGTTGTATTGTGCGGCTTGTAGCGCTGCCCTATTGAAATCACATATCTTCAATATGCATATTTTCAATTCCCCATAAAAGAAATCCATGCAACTGGAGAAATCACGATGCTATGCACGCCGTGTAATGGACAAATTTAGATCTATTTCGACACTTTCACTAACTGTCAATAATTTCGGTCGAATGGATGAACCTATACTTTCCAAGATATATAATACGCATAGTAAACAAAGTGAGTATCTAAATTCCGACCTACTAGGTGTACTTGTCTTAAACGTTTACCACTACTACGTTTTTGAGCGCCGTGAAAAAGCTTCTGTTTATGTATATGACTTATTTACATAAAAACTGGTTTATTTCCGTTTATTTTTCATTTCGATGATCCCTACAAAACATGGCAGATATATACATAAGCTCACGCATACATATTACGAGTACGTGCTTATCTCCTAGACTGCAAATATTGTCTATTTTAATAGTTTAACTTCAATAAATTACTAACGGCAAAGAATTGTTTTTGTTTATTTAAGAGATAAGCCATAAAATCTTGGTCAAATTTGAGGTCATATGTATTTTTAAAAGCATTCCTAGTTGTTGAATGAATATTTGAAGGAAGTCTTAAGTAGAATCTTTGTTGCACTCCCTGTAAGAATTAACATTTAGCAAATTCCCTTATAAGACAATGTAAGGATAGATTATACAAAAAATATAATTTGGAAAGTGTATGAATGAATTTGCGTTCTCTGATAAGATTTAATGTATGATCGAGAAGAGTTTGTGGTCCTTTTATTATTGTAAAAACCCAAAATTAATACAGAGCAATCTCTTTTATTCTTAATGTGACTTTGTTGTGTGTGTGTATAACATAAAGTCTCATCTGTACATTCTATGCTATATATGCGAAATACACACTTAGAAATTTCTACATTTAAAGTTTTGTAATAAAGTTAAGTTAGAAAAATTTGTAAATGTCTGAAGGTCATAAACTTTGAATCTTAAGGGGCTTTGATAGTGCAAACGTAGTAAACACAAAGAGAAGTAATTTATTAAAACCTGGGGAGCTTTATTGACATGGTATGCCCATGAGCATATAGGCTCGGATAAATTTATTCCACATGCCTGCCATAGATTCTCGTTTTCTATCTTAATTT
Source organism: Glossina brevipalpis (assembly GCA_000671755.1). Taxonomy (NCBI): domain Eukaryota; kingdom Metazoa; phylum Arthropoda; class Insecta; order Diptera; family Glossinidae; genus Glossina; species Glossina brevipalpis. The sequence continues at coordinate 3,058,429 of KK351015.1, forward strand.
CATATCATTGCTGATATTCTGTCAAAAGTAGGTACGTAAAAGAAATTTACATAAAATGGGAATTTAAAATGCGGCTTCAGAAATGGGTAATAACATACGCCCTGAACAACGGGACAAAGAATCGAATAAGATGTTTGTTTCATTTTTCCTATCATTGAATTTCGTTTTTGCTTATTTATTATTTCAAATAATTTTTACGAAAATTTATGGCTATGGTGTTAAGAGTTGTGGTTGCTTTCTCAGTTTGCAGTAAAATTTTTATTTTATTGATTTGAAAGCTTCGCAAGCAACTCCAGTTGCTAATGAATACAATTTTCCTTGGTCGTGCATAACTCTATGCTTTTATTATTTCTTTTTTGTTTTTAAATTTTTATTTTTATTTTATTTGCATGTGTGGGTATAATTCTACCGGTAGTCATAAATATTTTTGCATCATGGCTTTATTATTTATTTGTTTAATAATTTTATTTACTACGAAAACATTCAGCGCCTGGTTATTTCTGCTTTTGCACGTATGATTCTGCCTATGTTGCTTTGGTTAACAAAAAACGTATCGCATCGGTATAATGTGCAATAGGCTGCACATGGATATAAGCAAATGGTTGTATTATTTTTACATAATTTTTAATTTATTATGTTTAACCGTAACTGCGGTTTGGCTTAAAAACCTAAGCTAATAATTCTTTCAATTTTTGCGGTTAGGCATTTAATGCCTACAGCAGAGATATTTGTTTTTCATTAGTGTTTTCTTTTTTATTGCTTAATTATTAAGAGCAGTTATTCGCTTTAAGGTGAACTCTGGACAGTAGCATTTAATTTCAAAATGTTAGGCCGTCCCAGAAGTTCTCAAAATTCTTGGTATAATTTTTTTTCAGAACAGTTTCTTCTTTATTTACAAATCGCCGGTTGACTTAGGCACGTGGTCTACCAGCGTTACATTGCTGCTATCACTGGCAAAAGAAATATTAATAAGAAAAGAAAGACTCAGTCTATCATCTAACATTCTTCTATGAATTTCATCTTTAGACAAAATTAAACTGCTATCAAAATTGCCAAAAAAAAAAGAAACTCGAAGCCGTTCGTCTCGAATGGTCGCGATAATCTAATGTCACACATTGCATCACTTTGCTCTCGCGACAAAAGAAAATGATGTGAAACGGAGAAAACACAAACAATTTTTCTAGAAAATGAGGAATAAAATCGTGAAAAAATTCGTATTATTTTCTTTGGTACGACACTTTCAAACTTGAGTTCAAAACGTTCAATGAAACCAACAAAGACATGTGGCTAAACATTACATGAGTAGTTCGCCCGACACCGGGTCAAATAAATACTAACAGAAAACACGACAATCGGCAAAAACATCTGCTATCTTCCACAAACTTGTTCTCAATTCTAAAGATGACAATATAAAAGTCTTCTTCTGGTCTGATCTGTAAGGAAAATTTGACAAAAAGAAGGAATTTTAAACTATTGTATATTCCCAGTGATGAAAAAAAAATTTTTTAATGGCTCCAATTATTTTCATCTTCATTCGTGTTTTTTTTTCTAAATTTTTGAAGTTTGTGTCTTATAAAAATTCGCGAAAATAAATAAAATAAGTGCTTAAGTATAGCAGCCGCGAGTTCGCTATACAATTTTTTGTATGAAAAAGTAAGTGGTGGTAAAATGAAATGTATTTAAATCAATGTGAAGGGAAGAAAAAACTGCTTAACGAGGAATCATAAGAAACTGCACTGCGGAAGTATTGAGTTTAATTTTTTGGTATCAGAAGGCTGTACTGTATGCTTGGAAGATAGACAAGAAGAAATCTATTTTATTTGACACCTTGTAACCAGGAGCCAGAAAACATATAACTGACGAGTTTAAGTCTTCTTATTCTACGGTAAGGCCTTGCCAAAGCAACATCTAGAAGAACATTTGGACCTCATTATGGACCATATATACCAGTAGGTTGACAGACAGATTGTTTCTGCTCGCTACCATACCAATTGCGCAGCGTAACTAATAAAAAAAACTAAAAAGTCAACTTACGCGACTCCATACAAAGTGACTTCTGGTCGAATTGTATCAAAAAGTGGACTGAAGATCGTAACAAATTGTAAACATTTATACACTACTATTAACTTTCGTTACGTCGGATGTGTTTCTAAGAAATGGAAAACAAAATGGTCATGAATCGATAAACAACTAAATATTTGCCAACAGAATAATTGTTTTTTCACAAATAGTGGAACAGAAGAAAATGTTGTTAATATATAAATACACATAGAGTTCAATTTCAATAAAAATAATCTTTTCGTTCTAAAAAAATGATCAAAGAGTTCATATTTCATAGTTTTGTTTTCGCGTTTGTTTACAACTTTTTACACAAATTTAATGGAAATTTATATTGTAAACCCTTAAAGCCGAAAGAGCCAATGTATATATCGCTGCAAATACATTTTTTCTAGAAACAATTGAAATAAATTAAAAAGCATTCGATGAAAGCCGATGTCATACTGGCACCGCACGCGCTATGCAATTAAAACGCAGCGCAATAGGAGCCAAAAACGACGTCAGTTCAAGATAACAATTATGGATGAAAAAAAATTGAAACAATTTATTTACGACATAAAAACAAATTGAATATTAATAATAATAATAATGCCCGAGACAATATGCGAAGCTAAGAAAGTAATGATTAAAATTGTTATGAACATTTTTCTATAACAATTCTATTGAATCGGTAAGTTCGGTTAAGGAAAATGAAATTGAATATATGTATTGAATAGCAAATTTAAAAAGATTTCTTGAACATGGGCTTTAATGAATGACTTCGTTTCATATCTTTTTAAAATTCTTTAAAACATATTTAATGGAAAAATATTACATTACAATATTTAAGGAACAAAATGTAGTAGTAAATCTTATCTTTGGAACGTTAGTATATCATCACATCTGTATGCATTGCAAAAACAAAATAAAAGTTAAAAATAGCTTTAACATGGTAGATGAGCCTCGATTGAATTTGCAAACGAATTTAATCCATCCACAGTAAAAGTGCAAATAACGAAGTTATATTGAATTCATTTAAAAAATTTTATGCTAATGTCCTCAAGCCTATGTACAAATAATGCAACGTATTCTGATAGACAATCACATGTTCTTCAACTTATTCGGACTAGGGTCTACCTTGGAAATATTTGTAAAAAACCTTGGAGGTATAAATATTTGCTGCATTGCTTAGATGGTCTGTGACTATCTACAAAACTTAGCGGTATTTTCTCAAAAGTGTCGTGTAACTTTGGTAATATTATTAAGCAATAGTTTTAAGAGGGAATATGACAGACAATTAAAATATAAAGCACTTGCTAATTCAGTCGAAAGTAACTGTGTTTTGATAATTAGGTAAAATTTTGCAAAAATAAGTTTATTTTATATTATCACTTTGACCAAAGCGATAACGTTTCGTGTATGATTATGATCAGTTTCTTCGCCAAGAAATGCCAAAGGTACTAAAGAACGTCAAATTTCTTCTTTGCTTTGCCAAAATTTTCAGTTTTCTATCTTCAGTTTGGCAGCTATGAAAGTTCCTACAGCAGAGATTCACACTGGCGAACGGACTGAAGGATGCATGACCATTTGATTAAGAGAATGTCTAGCTTACCGATTTGTGATTTTGGAAAATATATTTAATAATGAATTGCGAATTAATATAAATATCTATTATTTAGATAAATAAAATCACCAGATACGATATAAATGTTTGTGCAGGAGATTTGACGCTGCTTTTTTATATCCAAGGTTCTTTCCAGAGTTTGCACAGTTTCCATATAGTTGTTGTTATAGTTGGAGTTATCGCACTGGATAGTAACAAGCACAAAATTACTCCTTAGGTTTATTCTTGTAATAATGTAAACATATTATTCCACCTTAGCCGTTTACGTTATGTAAGATAGCGCCATATTTATGGGAGGAGTGTCTACCTAAACTCCAAATTACAGTTAAGCCATAGTATGCATAGGCTTTTAAAGCGTATAATATATATTGAATATTTTCACTGGAAAACAGTCTGTGTACTTTGCTTTATGCATTTTACTTTATGCTACTTTGCTTTATTTATTTTATTTTTGTTAAAGTGCAATTAAAAAACAATAGGATGTAGAATTCGGGCAGAAATAGAAAAATACTTTAAATATACAAAGAAATAAATTTTTATATATTTTTTTTAGAAATATTTTTTAAAACTTACCCAGCAGATTTAAAAGATTAATCAGGATTAATACGAGAATTAGCGTCATTTTGTGTAATTTCAAGTAGAGTTGCAATAACAACCGGCGAGTTTAAGTTATAGTAAATTTTCAGACTTTCTGTTTGGTGCAAAAATCATTTAGAAATCATCTGAAAAATGAAAATAAAACGAATTTTGTGAAACCGAGGTCTGGAATTGGCGATTGTTTATAATTTTGTACAATACTTTTCGTACCATAATTGGCTCCATTCAACATCTTTATACCCGCAAAATTATATTTGTAGCGCGGCATGCAAGTATTCTAAACAATTAAACATACGTTTTAAAAATACTATTATGTATATATATATCTATATATATATTATATTCAAAGTGTTGTCCTTCCTTAGCCTCCAATTTTTTCCACCTTTCTGACACCATATAAATTTCGTATCGAAAAGAGCACTTGAAGTCGCATACGAAAGAAGAACTTGAATCCAGAGAACGAGTTGTAGATTGAAAACAATATTAACTAAACCTAGAATCGCAACAGTGCATAAAATGAACAATATAGGAAACTCCAACTCAGTACTGCTAATGTTCCTTGTACGAAATTCGCGCTGTTTCTGCGGTAATTGTCAAAAACTATTTCATTCTTTTTTATATCCCATTGTCATTATTCTGGCTTTCACGACCGGTTCGATTATACCAGTGATTGGGGAATCCGTTACGCTGATTTTGTTGGTTTGGCCCTGATCATAATAAACTATCCTTATCTAATTTCCCCAAAACACATCGCCGTAGTGGATTCTAAATTCTGGTTTAATGGCTTGCAATAGCACTTTCCTTCTAGGTAGGGAGGACAAGTAATTGTTCTCATATAGGATATTTTTTTGGCACATAACTTAATCTATACGAGGGTTTGAAGAAAGCATGTTGTTTATTAGTACTCTATGTTTTGGTAACTTGGTTGATAACTTTAGTAACAATATGATATATATTTTGAGAAGTTGCCCCACCATTACCTATTACGATACGTATAATTCGTTTTTTCATAAACTTTTAAGATAGTTATAGCTATTATATACACTTTCCATGTCATTTAATTTAGGAAAAAACTCTAACTTACAATTCGCAAAAGAAGTCAAGGCATTATTAAAAAAAAAATTAGAATATAAAACCGATTGATTGATATAAATGCGCTTATCATTCAATTTATATTTACAAGAACAATCGAAAACATAAGCGAAAAAATTAACTTATAATATGTAAGATATAAGAAAATATGTAAAATATGATTCGAATATTTCCAAAAGCAAAGAGAACATTATTTACTAGATGGAGTTAGTTCATGCCAGGATCCGTTCTAATGCGAACATTGTGTGGAAATTGAATTCGCTTTAATAAGTCAGTAACGACTAATTTTGTAAGAACAGTTGACCGATGCAGATTACTTTTACGTAAGAGAGAACATTTAATTTATCTATATATTCATTGAATTCGACATTTACCAGTTACTCCTTATTATCGAAAAATTGGAATAACGAATTAAAGTATCATGCTTTGTTAATAGACGCAATCGCAAACATGCCTGTAGCGTTTAAAAAGTATAAAGCAGCAGGATTCGCGTATATAATACTCTCAGTTATTAGTTAGAGAATATATTAAACTAAAATTTAATGTCAAATTTTTGTTGGGCAATATCTGTAGTCACCCTGCTTAAGCAATTGACATGTTCGATACGAGGAAAAATAATATGTCTCCACGTTTTTTTGGTACATTTTTAGCTTCTTGTTGTAGCCTGTTCTTCCCAATTGATTCGAAACTATCATATAGTTCATGTTTAGTGCCTCCCTTATTGCCTTGACTGTTTTTGTGCCGGTCTTGCTTCATCAGCTGCAAAATTTAATCAATTTTTTCAGTGACCGGCCGACCAGAGCGAAGTGCATATTTCACATCAACATTTCCGGAACGGAGTCGAACAAACCAATCTTGAGCTTTTCGTTCACTCATAGCATTTTCACCGTACGCTCCACAAACTTTTCTTTTCACAAGTAAAAAAAGCTACACGTAGTGTATTTCCACAGATATTTCATTCATTTCCAAATCACTATAACTGTTTACATGAGAAATGAATTAGAAAATTATCTTCACAAAGAAAGTAAACTGAAATGTCACAGTTTAAGCACATGTTCGCTTGGGACAGTCAGGTGAGTGTTGCCAGATATGTAAGCTTCAACGGTATTTACTGGCAAGGAATAACGTATCACCTAATATTTTGGACAACAACAACAAACTTCAAACATTATTATTTGCTTCTGGATTATCATATTAAACAATAATAATGACCACAAAAAAGGCATACAATAAATTATGCAAACGTGTGCCGTTGACTCACAATAGAAATCCAGCTCTCACACAACGCATATTGACAATAAAACTTGGAAACTATTGTATGAGATCTACAAAGTTATTCATTCATTGTTAAACTTTGAGTAAAGTCCAAAAAACATTAAAATCCAAAAAAAATAAATATCTATCATATCTATTCAAGTATAAAACAATGCGGACAAACGAAACTTTTGAATTATTTTTTCTCGGATCTAACAGTTGAAGAAAATATATAACAAACAAGTAAAAAAGAAAGCTAAATTCTTGTATAACCACCACCGTTATCTTCAAATGTATATCGAAAAAATTAAATGTCGATAGGCTATAATATTGGTTAGGCGTGGTAGATTTTTTCTATTTTTATGGAATACCATGGAAATTTGTATTGTGTAGTTTATGAGTAATGAACAAAATACACCGAAAGTAGAGGCGCTTTTAGCTTATATTATATGTACGTTGACCGATTTGGTGCATTTTATGTACGCAATAGCTCCCAATGTTTGTGACAAATTTGATCCATAGATCTTAATTGTTCCGAAGAGGAAAATAGTTACTGCAGATATTGCACAAATAAGCAAACAGTGATGGACGAGCGGAGACGAGTGGATGGATTCTGAATTTGATAGTGATTAAAGGATTATAGATATTATAGGGTCTTGGAAGCTTCTTTCTTTATGTAACAGACGTTTTCACACAACAATTTAACTCCTTTACTCCAATAGTTCAATAAATGTGGATATTTTTATGGATCTCTCTCTTATGGTTTATAAATGATAATCAAAAAGACGAACTTTCTTTTCTTTCAAAAGCAGAGATGTTCTCAGTTTACGGTGTACTGTGGGCGTATCCTTTCATCGATTTGACCCATTTTAAAAATAAGCCTGCGTGTAAGCAGTTCCAATGTTTCTTCCAAATTTGAAGTCGATGTCTTCATTTTTGCGGCCAGGAGAATATTTACCACAGACATTACACAGACGGACAGACGGGCGGAGGGACTTGCTTAAATTAGTTCTAAATTTGATGCTGATCACAAATATATATATTTCTCTGGTGGGTATAAAAGTTTGATATATGAATTGTTACAGCATTTGTCCATTTCATTTGATTGGACCGACACACATGTTTGCGCAAGCTTTTTCAAGGAGTTTTAACGTCCATGGGCGAACGAAGCCGAATGTAACTGTCCTCCCACCATAGCTCACTAACAAATTTTAAAAGTAAAGCCTATTGATTCCTGAGGAGATTTTGTGTTACCTTCGTACATCCTCAACTTTATTCGTGAAATATGCAAAGTACTTTTAAAGAAAGAAAAAATTAAAAGGCGAAAAAAGACTGAGCACTTGCGCTTTACTCTTTGCTATGACGTGTTTTTAAATTCTATGACACTTGTAATGCAGGGACCGGATGAATGTAGCATTCGAAAGGGAGCATACATCTACACTTTATTTTATGAGTCCATTCAGTATTATGCGCCGAAGCTCGTTTTTATGTTCATGTGTTTTCGTGTGTTCTTGATATATTGACGAAATTTATTACACTAACGTGTTTCGACTCAAGCACGAATTCTATTCAAGATATATAGTTATTTTAAAATAACTTGTAAATTTAATAATTTCTCGAAATAAATCGTTGGATAATAATATCGATTTAGAATATAAATTTAGTGCGTTAAATTTTGCACTAGATTGTTTTATTTTTCAAATCCACTCCTATATAAAACTTCTCGTAAAAAATAATTTTTATTGTATATGATAAGCAATAATTTTTATACCCACCACCGACGGTGAGTGGCGAGAGAGCTTATCATTTGGTTTGCAACTCCCAGAAGAAAACTTCAGAGACGCCATAAAGTATATATACTTTTGATCAGCATCAAACTTAAAATCGATTTGTGCATGTGTACTGTATGTGGTAAGCCTTCTCCTGACCGCAAAAATGAAGATATCGGCTTCAAATTTTGCACAAACATTGAAATTTCTTCAACGCAGTTTGCTATTGAAAATGGACCAAAGTGGTCGCAAAACACGCCCACAGTACAACGTAGACTGAGAACACCTCCGCTTTTGGAAGCAAAAAAGAAATTGGATTTTTGCTCTTTACTCGTAAACCATAACAGATAAAATTATAAAAATTTCCAAAAATATAACGTTAGCTATCCCGTAGCTTCTGTGCACAAATAGAAAGGATCGACCACGCCTGCTCAATGCAATAGAATATTGAAATTTAATTTTTTTGTGAAAAAGTTTATATAATAATATTAAGAAAGATGCTTCCGAAGCCACATAAAATGTATACATTCTTGATCAGTATGAAATTTGGAATCCACCTAGATGTATCCATTTGCCCGTCTGCTCATCCGTCTGTCTGCTTAATTGATTAAAATTACGATATCTGAATGAAATTTCGCAAAAACATTGAAAATTCTTTGTTATAACTTGATGATGAAAATGGACCAAATTGATCACAGTCTACGCCTACAGTATAATATAAGCTGAAAATATCCCTATTTTCATGATGTTTTGCTCACTGTTCATAGACTACATAAACATTTCCGTGACATTCCCTAAAAATAGAAAATATTTGTTACTCCGAACTATTCCCTCCTTTTTTAAGATACAGGCGGTGGGTATGAAAAATTCGGCTTCGCCAAATATAATTTTCTTATTTGTTTAATAATTGAACAGAAATCTATATATTATTAGGCAGGCAAAAAACAATATTTGCCAGAAATTCAAATCACTTTAGTGTCATTACCATCTGTTCTATTCATACATAGTCATCGTAAGCAGAGTAAAAAGCAAAAATTTGTTTTTTATAAATTTTTATTTACGGTTTCTTTGTCCCTCTTTGTCTGTTACACATATATTTTATTAAGTGCTTTGAAAAGAAAAATGATTGATTTTTTTATTAAAGAAGTGAAGCTTTTATTCGTTTCAATGATCATTTCTCTGTTGTTTATCTGTAAATAATTCATTTCAATTATTTGTCTAGTTTTTTTCTTTTTTTTTAGATGTTCAAACGAATAAAGTTGATTTTTGACGTGAAGTATTATCCTCATACACATGCATATATAGAAATTTTATATAGGTATTTTTTTAGTAGTGATATCAATTGCTTGTCAATCATTGTCTGTATATTTTCAACTTTATTTTCGTTTATTGCATTCAATTCAAATGGAAATATGTGTTTAAATGATACAATTTAAATTTTTTTATACATTGTAACCACTGTCAAAGATAGAGAGTGCACTCATTTGTAACATCTAGAAGTAGGTCGTAAACGATCGACTGCAGTTTGGCCGGAGTAAGATCCATATACAATTTAACCCCGATGGTTCATCCATTTGATGTCTATTGGAACCCTTATAGATGCACAACTTTCGGGATAAAGAAGACACTTTACAATTATGCCTGCACAAAGAATTTGAAATGGGTTACTGATCTATTCATCGTTATACGTTATTAGAAGAAACAGGCTACAAAGCGAAACAAAGGTTACAAAATGGTATCCATATTAGATTCAAGTCGTCATTTAGTTTCTAAGTATTTATCAGGTCATATTAAAAAAGGGTCCGAATTCGCCTGGTAACATGGCGACGGGAGATCTTACTATTATTAAGCAGTTTGTTGAGGTTGTAAGTGTACAAAATTCGCTTAGTTATTTGTTTTTTATTGCATTCAATTCGAATAAATATCTGGATACAAGCGAAGCAATTTCATTTCAATTCTTTTAATTTTATTGACCTTAAAACTATAAATTTGCCAACGATATTGATTTTAACGGAAATGTTTTAATTAGTTTAAAATAAGCAACAAACTTGACACAAAACAGATCTGCATCAATATAATAAAGTTTAACATATCCTGCACCATGAGTGATAGTAGAGTATAAATAACAATGCATTTATGTCACAACAATACCAAAAACAGTCAAGCTAAAATGTCGACACCCGCTCGTAGACGTCTTATGAGAGATTTCAAAACACTTCAAGAGGATCCACCAACTGGTGTTTCGGGAACGCCTACAGATAATGATATTATGATATGGAATGCTGTGATTTTTGGTCCACATGATACGCCATTCGAGGATGGTACATTTAAGTTAACAATAGAATTCACGGAAGAATATCCCAATAAGCCGCCAACAGTAAGGTTTGCCTCGAAAGTATTTCATCCATATATTTATGCCGATGGTGGCATTTGCTTGGACATATTACAAAATAGATGGAGTCCCACATATGATGTCTCAGCAATATTGACATCTATACAATCTTTATTGAGTGATCCAAATCCAAATTCGCCAGCTAACTCTACAGCTGTCCAATCTGATAATCTGTTCTGAACTATTGAAATTTCGCATTTCTTTACACATTTTTATTTGATTTTCGCATCAATTGAGAAAATCGTGTCGTCTCCAAGCGTATTTGTTTTCTTAATTTTTGTCTTTTTGTGGCAATCCCATTCCCTTTTTCATTATATTATCTGTAAATATTTTATCATATAAATTGCTTGTAAATAAGCAATAGGCTTGTACCGATGTTTCTGCTTACCATCCCTTTATAGTCTGTAGTCTCTTTATGAAATATTAAGTTTTTTCTAAAGAGATGAGCTTTCAGTGACCCAAAAGTGTTATGACATTATCTTATGTTTGTTTAGTTGCTTCGTTCTTCGTATTTTTTGCTATTTTTTAACTGTACTGACGTTTATTCTCACATTTATAGGGTTTCTTGTAGAAAGAGGGTCAAACATTCTTTTATTGTTTCTTTGTGTATTGTACGCTTTAATATGTATACAAGTATTTAGTCATTTTTATCCGCATTTAATGTTTTTGAGTATACGAAAGTATGGAACTAAAAAGAAAAAAGAGCAAGATGCTAAATTTCCATAATTAAAAAATAAACACAATTAGTAATAAACGGTTTAAAGTTATAACACTTTTGTAAATTATTTTAAATATTACGATAAACTTCACGGAAAACGTATTCAAAATGTTAAATGTTTACTATATATATGTATAAATATTCGATAATAAATAAATTGAATATAATCTTGATCAGAGGAAATTTGTCCCTTACACCTGTTTTTGTATGCAAATGATGAATGAATGCGATCAAATAATTTCTTCTCATTCTCTTCAAATTGAATTAAAAAATCAACTAAAACAATCAATAACTCCTTCGACACTGATAATTCTTATCTTACTTTAGTTTAAAATTTTGGTTTACAAACTGAGATTCTCTCTTAAATTTTTCTTTCGTGGAGCTCGAAAAACACATGAAATGCAATAAAAGGAAACAAATAATTGAACATGAATACTAGATTTCTCTTTTATAAATAACCTAGATGTGTTATCAAAGTGTAATTAAGTGTATGAAAATATGATTTCGACGGCTTGTGATTTTAAATAAATAATAGAAAAAAAACAAAGGAAGAAAATTATATATTATATATATGCCGAATCGTTTATACCCAACCCCTTTATCTTAAAAAACGGGCGAAAAACTAAATTTCTGCCAAATTCGGAGCCAATATCTTCATTTTGGCGACTAGGAAAATTATCACCACAGATATTAGATAGTTAAGCAGCCAGACAGATAGACAGACGGACAAATGGATACGTCTAGGTGAATTCCGAATTTCATACTGATCAAGAATATATACATTTTATTTGGCTTCGGAAGCATCTTTCTTAATATTATTATACAAACTTTTTCACAAAAAAAATTAAATTTCAATATTCTATTATATCAGCAGGAATGGTCGATCTTTTCCATTTGTGCACAAAGGCTACGGGATAGTTAGCGCTATATTTTTGATAATTTTTATAATTCTGTCTACTATGGTTCACGAGTAATAAGCAAAAATTATATTTGTTTTTTTGCTTCCAAAAGCGGAGGTGCTCTTAGAATACGTAGCGTGAGCGTGTCCTTTGACCGAGATGGCCCATTTTCCAATGTTTCTGCCATTTTTGCGGCCAGGAGAATGTTTACCACAGACATTACACAAACGGACGGACAGACGGACATGCTTAAATCGGTTCTAAACCTGATATTGATCAATAATATATATACTTTGTGAGGTCTCCGAAATTTCCTTTTGATAGTTACAAACTGAATGACAAAATGGAATATGCCCTTCACTTTCGGCTGTGTGTATAAACAACGTATATTTAAAGCATAAATAGGCGCTATAAGAGAATGTGTTTCTATTAGTGTGTTTCAAAAATTTGGTCACAAATAATCACGTCGTCTTCTTGTGTTTCAAAAATATTTTTTTATTAATCTCTAAAAAAAATGAGTTTTTTACATTAAAATCGCAAAACTGAATGCGTTATTTGAAACAAATTTACTTCTTATGTATTTTCGAGTTTAATAAATTGAGCCAAGATGTTCTGCGGTCAAAGTAAAATCAATGTAAATAGTGCAGAGTCTGGTTCTAGTACAGGATTATAAAAAGTGTAAAGCACAAGTAAAAGTATGCGTGAGTACCAATTAGATTTATTATAAACAGCTCATAAGGGAGATGAATTTAGTAACTGCCAACTTCTTTGCTGTATGGCACATAAAGAGATTTTCTCTGAAAACCTAAGAAAAAACATTGAGAGATACAAAATTTTTGACAAAATTGTATTTTGAAAATCAGTTAGTTTAATTTTCTAATTTCCTGAAATGATTACTTACATGAAGTGCAATTGTACTTTTATCTTCGTGATAAAATACATCCTATATTGAAACGTTTTCAAAACAGGAGCACACATTTGGCTAATTTAACTTTCTTTTTAAACATCTTATCATTTTTCACCTGTTGCCATCATAAATTACTAAAAACTAGACGTTGCTGTTCTGTAAATGCTTCTTTATCAAGTGTATCTATATAGTTCTAAATTTGATATGATTGATATTTATTACAAATTACTATCATGAAGAAAGTTTCGTAATAAAATATTAAAGTTAGATTGACAGATTGGTCTACATTATCAAAATTTTTTGCTTTGGTTTAAGATGACGAAATACTGATGCTTGGCGATTTTCTCGAGAAGTTTTGAAAGTGCACTAGACTTTTCGTGTACTAGACTTTTTCAAAATATAGTTAACGTTATACGGTAATCCTTTTCAATGAAGTTCGTTCATGGACCAAGAAACATGCCAATTTAACAAATTTCCTCAAAATATTTCAAAAACTTTGACTTATAGCTTGAGCACAAGAATACCTGGATGGATAAATTGAAAGCGGCGGACAAGTTTAGATCAAACAAGCTATAAAAATTTACAAATACTTGACTATCGCGAATATCGATTATAGTTTATTTACCCATGTTAATTTATGCATTCCCCGATTTTTGGTGCTATCAACAATTATCTAAAAATAAATAATCTTCCACTTCGTTTACTTTATGCTCTTAAAGTTTGGAAGGACGAAAGTCGCGCTCTTGTTTTGATCCACACGCTCTCCCTCCCTAGTTTTCTTGGCCCTATATAAAAGGGAATTGTGCGGTTACTGCCATCTGCAGTAAATCGCAGTATAAGCATAAAACTTTGGTAAAGTGCAACTCTGATATAGAGTGAGAGCAGGTGGCAACGCCAACAACCAAAATGGGAAATGGGAAACACATCCTCTCCCCTTTTGGTTACTGTCCGCTGGCAAGAGCACAGTCCCAGGTCATCATTTTGTCCGTAAATCATCCATATATCTAGGGCTCGGAGGAGCCAATCATGTTGGTGGGGGGAATGAACATATCTGACTGGGACTGAGGGACTATTTATATTAGGTTTCAGATTGTGTTTAATGAGATAAAACATTAAATAAAGCCTATGAATTTAAGGTGAACCGAAGAAGTGGTGACTGTTATTTTCCGGATAGGGATTTCGAGGAAAGTTTATAAAAAGAACCGGCGAGCGGACTCAGACAGTAGATTAAAGGAAAGAGGAATCAATATTTGCTCTTCGGAAGAAATCGCCATACCTCACAAGTTCTACGACCTAAAGTTTACTTTACTTTGATTTACAGACAAACTTGTTTGCATGTAATTATACATATAAATAGATTTCTTCGGCAATTAACAAAAATCCAATTATATATCTGCTTCTGGAGCACTTAGAAATAAGACAACTTACGTAAATGTAATTTTTACTTCGCACAATTACTTGCAAATTGCGACCAAGTGGCACAAAAATATAATTAGAAATGTATATGATACGAGATAGGAGATAAAAATTCGATCTGTATGTTGAATGTGAATAAAAATTCAGCCCATCTTGCAATCAAATTTCATACACCATCCTGGGTGCGACTTCTTTTCTATTTGATGTTTATTTTGCACAAAAGGAACAATTAGTTTCAAATGAATATAAAAGTGACACTTTTGTTAGTATGAAATGTACGAACAACTAAATAGAACATGATATTAAAATGCAAAACTATGAAATCCATGAAAAGTATGAAGGTCCTGAAGATGTAAATAGAACGACATATAATCAATTTGTCAATAGGCTTCAATTTATTCAAAGCAAATCAATTAATAAAAATATAATCTCTTAAAATTTTCTTTCCAACATTTTCTCATAAACGAAAATGTAAACACTCCGCATTCGTATACAAATAGAAATTCTGTCAACATGTTTTTCACACAATATATAATCTTGTTTCGTAAACAAAATATCAAATGAAAAAGAAAAAAGTCAACATCATTTCTGTTTTCATCAGAAGAAGAGAACAGAAAGCAAAGAAAACACATTCTAATCCTCAAATAAATCCTATCAATGTCACATTGGAAATCTCATCGCAATGAGATGAAAATGCACAAGAACTGTGAAGTAAAACTTTCATCAAAGTATTAGTAAGTTGATATTCTCTGATGGTAGTATGAA
Source organism: Glossina brevipalpis (assembly GCA_000671755.1). Taxonomy (NCBI): domain Eukaryota; kingdom Metazoa; phylum Arthropoda; class Insecta; order Diptera; family Glossinidae; genus Glossina; species Glossina brevipalpis. Next base: position 3,073,899 of record KK351015.1, read on the forward strand.
ATATTAAATAAAAATTTTCAAAATGGAAGATTGATTTTTTCGATTTCTCTTGGACTTATTACAACCCATTTACCTTTTGATAATAAACTGAAAATATTATTAAGAGCAACAGATTTTTTTAATCAAAAAATAGCATTGAAATCAGACTACTTATTATACATAAGCGCTAGATTTGATGTGTCAAAGCTATAATGTACTGGCAGTGTACTGGTTAACTGTTGATAAAAATGTAAACTTTCAACATAAAGGCAACAAACCTAGGAAACCTTGCGATTTTTTTTTGAAGTAGTCTTCTTATCGTTTGTAAACATCTTAGTATGAATTTTACTTTTATAAGCAAATAATTAAACTTGTAAATTATCTTTTTGCACCCAACGAAAAACGGAAACACAACAATCTTCTCCATTTACTTGTTCCACAAAAAAAATTTGTCCCAGAGATAAGCAACTTTTCTACGCGACAACTGTATTTAACGCAACTGAATTTAGTCGTGTTCATCCGTAGGTTAATTTAACGGCCTGTCATTTTTTGTCGGAAAAATTTTGAATAAAAAGCTGAAACTTAACCTTTCTAGTCTGAGTTTAGGTCCATAGTTGAACTTAGACAAGTGTGTGCTTCGAGGCACAAGTTTTCTACCCGCAGCTGAATCATAAAAACAAATAAAAAAAAATCTTTCTTCTTTAATCGAATATGTAAAGTAAATAGCCAATCGAAAGATGACTATTAAAATCGTTTCAAAATATAGTAGGAAAACTGTTGAAGAGTTTAAGTAGAGTTACTCCTAAGCAATTCGTATTTATACTTTTTAGAATAACATCACTAATTCTAGAGAATAGATTTGATGTGCTACTATCTCTCAATTTCTTGTAATCAACGTGTAACTAAACACGAGGTGTTCTTAACTGTTTCAGTCTTCTCTTTAATTTTTCAAAGTACCCCTTCGTAGGTAATTTCCACTCGCCCGACTAAATATGGGCATACGGGTATTGTACTCCTTTATTTAAATTAAGTAATAGTTACGTCTATAAAATTTTTTGCAAACTAATCTTTCAGCTATAAATGTATTTCTGTCTAACAAATAATTCTTGAAATAATAATTTTTTTGACGTAGCGTAAGATGTAAGCGAACACACTTTTGTTTTAAAAGTCAAGTTGTTATGTGAAAAGTACTGCACATAAGTTTTCAGTGATGCTTAAAATATTTTCCTTTTGATTTTAATCGAGCATATGAATATGAAGTAAATACTTTGTATTTTTTTTTTTTATCTAAAACGGCTTCTCGATGAATACATAAAAAAAATTGATTGAAAGATAAAAACGGAAGGATAGTGTGAAGTTGTTATACATAGAAGGATACCGGTGAAAAGATTTATCTATAAAAGAAAAGTTTTAAATATAGAAGAGGCGCGCACGTACTGTTGATTATTTTTTATTTTTAACTTAGCATGAATGAACATTGCAAGGCACATATATGCTACATCGCCATATTTGAAAGTATTCGCATTATTTGAAGATGCAAGCAATTTAACATGCGTTGCTTTCAGTCTTTGAATAGTATCTTCAAGATAGAGACAAATTTTCTTTAAACTCTTATACAAAATGTTAAAAGGTAAGAAATTTGTATTTCTGCAAAGGTTAATTTACCTTCAATAAATATCAAAAGTTTTCCCTAAAATTCGAAAAGCTAAAAAACTTGATAAATTCACAGTATATTATGCTAGAGTCAGCCATTTAATGTTATTACGTTCTATGGTAAGTTTTAGTTAAATAAGTTTTTTATTTAATGAATGTCATATAAGTTTTATATTAAGTTTTTGAGTTAAAATTTTTTTATGTGCTTATCGACGTCTGAAAATTTTCTTTCGTTTTTAAAAATCAAATATATATTCATTAGGGATCTTATTAAGTATACAACCATTAAGTATACAAACCATCTGATACTTTATTGCGGAATCAGTCTGTTTGACACACTTATAGTTTTAAAAAGTTTCGGAATTTGTTTCTCTCCTTAGCGAAGAATGAGCATGCACTAACTTTTTCGGCCGTCAATTGAAAGATTTCGAAATGAAGATTTTCATAACATATGACATTTTTAATCACTTCAAGATCGGTAGTCAAATGTTAGTCCTTCTCATCACTTGTCGGAACAATCATGCCTGCAAGGATTGAAATTGAAAGTTGGCATTTGGATTCGAATGGAGCAATAATTTTCCATACAAAGGTTAGATTTGATTAAAATTACAATTTTAGTGTAAATCCACTCTGATGTTTTTTGCGGTTTTTTTGCGTGATTTTAGCTGAAGTGATTAAGATGACCAATATTACCTTGTGTGTAAATGCCACGAAACGGTCATTTGTATTGAAATGCTTGAAAGAACGATCCAAATTAATTTTGAATTTTCTCTACAATCGACACTTCAGTATACCTAACAGGCGTTGATGATATTCGCAGTGTTCGATGATAATAATATAAAATTAAACAACTGAATAAAAGCCCCTGTCAATGCTCCAAACGCGGCAAAATGTTGCTAATTTGAAGACATTTTCACGAAAGCAGCGTGCATTTTTCATCGACCTGTAGTAGGGAATGCAACGTAAAGCAATGCTTTCATGTAAAAGTGATACAAGAATGCATAAAGAAATGGAAAAAGCTAATAATCGGGTTAAAATGTGTAGCTGGAACATTACTTATATAGAGTAAAAACAATCATGTTGCATCTTTAGAATAAAGAAAACTACGTATGTGCATCAACTTACACATCAATAAAAGCGTCAAGCTAACGAATTTGATTCGCTCTGAAAGTGAAATGAAAGAGACACATGGAAGCAATCAGCAATAAGATGAGTAGTATGGTGAGTGGATACGATGAGCAATATGATGAGCGGTTGAAACTCTATTGGCATACACATGTTGAACTACCATCTCCTCTCTAGGCTCTTATATATTCGATAATGCAAAGGAATGAGTCTACCATCAAAAATTTTAGAGGAAATGTAAGTTACGTAAGTTAAACATATATGGGACGCCTTATACTATATGAATTGTGTATAAAAATTAGCGTCTTGGAATAAGCTTTCTGTTTTTGAAGAAAAATTTGTTCAAAAAAGTTTTGAAGCGATGAACATTGTAACGGGTGCTCATTATTTAACGTATCATTGAATATTGACATAAACGAATTCTTAAATCTCGAGAAGACGAAAAACGAAACACAATCCAATTGAAACTCTTCCAGTTCTTCCAAAATCAGTTTATCATTTGAGAAGCATTCCCTTATAATAGTTCACTTTTTTATGTTTCTTTGACCCAAGTCCGCATAAATTTATTTGTCGTCGATTAAGACCCGCGTAATATATACACACAACACCCTCTGATATATACTCGGACAAGTTCTTTCCTCAACTATCTATATACAAGTATACAATACCGTTCATTTTAACCTAAAATAAATGATTTATATTTATTTAGAATGACTTTTTCTTATTTATTTCGGTTAGTGCTTGCCGCATAAGTCAAAGATTAATTGCATAACGGATTTCCAGTACACTTGCTAAACACGAATACTTGATTAAATATTTAAAATGGCTGCATTAATGTAACTGCCATAACATTTAAACATTGTGTGACTGCATTTAAATCCCGTCTTAGAAAATGTTAAGCTTTGGCATTTTTATTTCTTTTCTTAAACTATTAATTCGTAGCTGTCTAAATGAGTTTGATGGATGTTTTAGGAAAATAAAAATGTTGCCTTGAGATTGTAGTTGAGTGATTATCTTTCTAGATATTTACGCATTTTCTAATTGTTTGTTTACTTACGTTGTAGTAAGTAGTTGAAAGTACATTGTACTTAGTAAGAGAGTCAGTCACAACAAAAATTAAAAGAACGAAAGCAATGAATATTTGAATTTCAACCATTTGCAGAATAACATTAAGGAAATCTTTGTATTTGTATATAAATCGAATTGTCGGTTTCGTTGACAATGACTTATAGCTGCAATGCAGAGGTTTCCAATCTTAACGGTTTTATGACGCACTGAACAAAACTGTTTCCGTGCGCGTTCGCCATCTTCTACTTTTGTCGGATAAAAGAATATTAAAAGTGGGCTAAGAAATTTGTCGCAACAGAGAAGTACGCATGGAAAGTAAGAACTTTTCCCACTGCAAGATTACGGCTGCCAAAGCACGAAATGTGTTGTCTTCTAGAGACTGTCTTCCAATGGGATAAAATCTGGATTCTTTTTCTTTAAATTATCATTTTCTCGTAAGACCTTCAAATCCTTTTCTTGTAATAGTTGGTCCAAAGCGAAGCTCCTTTGCTTTAAAATATTTTAATACATACATATGTTTTTAATTGTATAGTATGCAAAATCAAATGACAATAGGATGAAAAAATAGCATTTTCTTCAAGTAAGCTTTTCCTCATTGCGCGACGAGTGGCAATCAGCGTCACTTACTCAAAACTAACGCAGAGAATGAAGCAATGTTTACGTTACTTATCATTTTTTTAACTCAAAGCACTAAAAATATTAAGGATCAGTCAAATACAATTGTATGTTAACATTCTCCCAAAATAATGGATATTAAGTTTCTTTTCACGGCAACGCGTATTCTGACAGACTAATTAAACCGAAGAATTCAACTCGTAACTTTGTGTGTGTTTGTGTAAAATATTTTCACGTGCCATTATCGACAAAAAAAACATAGCAAAGATTGCCATAAACAAATAATAAGAATCCTTAATATTCACACACACACACACACACACACACACAAATTTACATATAATTTCTACATATGCTAACCATTCATCCAGCATAACAAAAACTTTTACATTAAATGCACACATTCAGAAACAATAAGCTTCAGTTTCTAAGGTTTCTTTTTTGGACGTGCAATGCAAAACAAACACGCTCGCCATTTATTTTTGTGTACCTACCATTAAGTAATGTTAATATAAAATATTCCATTCTTCACTGGATTTGTTGTTGTTATTTGATCCTGGTATCCTAAATGTTTATAGCTTCGAGTACAGTATTCCGTTAAGCATAAGATGAGTAGGAAGTAAATCCATTGGGATTTTAATCAAATTAAGGAAAACTACTTGAAGCACTTAACAATTGTTTTTTTTTTTGCTATAGTGGTTGTTGTTTGTTCTTTTTTTCGATTTCACAAAACTTTACATACAATTATTTGTGATTTGGTTAACGCGTGATAATAACACAGTTTGCTTTAGCATCACACACTACGCTACTTACTATTTTCTATAGAATTTATGTCTTCACAAATTGTTACATTTATTTCATTTATGCGACCACTTATAATTCCCTTTGATTTATGATGTCAAAATTTTTATAATATAGATGATAACCTTAAGTAAACATTTTAGTTGTACTTCTTGAATATATGTTTTATTTATTGAACTAATTAATGTCGCATTAACACATATACCCATCTATCATTATATATTGCATTTGCACACATTTATGTGTACGCCTATGTAAGCAGCATAATTTAGTATGAATTCAGAGCAAGTGTTTAAAATACATAAAATGGGTATAGAAATATTAACTAACTTGCCACGACCGGTAATTATTACCCGTTATAAGTGAACCGTCTTAACACGCGCCTCCGATATAACTAAATTTTCTTCCATCCATATGTCTTCGAGTCGAACGACATAAACATAAAACGAACGCTAACATACCGTATATGAGATATCAAAAAATATAACAACAAATTTTCCAGTTTCAGAGAAATTAACAGAGAAATACAATTACTTAGTTTGCGTAAAATTAAGTGTATAACAGTTTAAGTTAACATTGTAAATGTTAAGCGTCCATGTTTATCAACTGTTACTCTCTGTCGATTTAATTTTGTTTCTGTTAATTAAATTTAAGGAACTTTTTTGTTGTTCTTTTTTTCTTTCTTCTCCTAACGGTTATCTTGTTTATTTGTGAAGCATTAAATCTAAAGAGTGTGAGTGATCGAAAACCTTAGGAAGTCTTTGAAATCGAATAATGTTTACAGCTGTCATCTTGGACAGTGAAATTTCCGTTAAATAAATAATCTCTAGCAATTACAGTTGATAATCACCATTTCTTTACATTTGTGATGATGAAATTATTGCCTTGAAAGGTCCATATGATTAGTGACAATAGTCAGATTAAAGCTATCTAGTATTTTCCCGTTTGCATCTGCTGCCGTATTTACATATATTTCTAGTTTGATAGAGTTTTTATAAAAGGAAACTTCAAAATCCGTAATTATTCCGAACACTTGGGAATTTGTTAACTGCTGTTTCAACAATTTGATAATAAATATAAACAGAGTATTTACTGCATAAGACATTTTATACGCGCCTCTATGGTGCTTGTCTCGTTCGCCACGAAAATTTGTATTCTTGATCGTATACAGTTTCTGTGTGAAACGCACCTAACTACTGAAACGTATACAAAGATATAGTATCTTCGAATTCAAAATCAAATTTTACGAATTTTGCTTTCAAACTCCAATTCGTTTTCAGCTTTCTCCATAAAGCTTATAAATTTGTATTACAATTTTAAACGAACATTTCGATCCCGAAGTCGAATCAGTTGAGACAACGGCTACGCAGAGATTTTGCATCATCTTTGATATTTTGCCCTCTGACATATGTTATAAAAGTCAAAAGATGCACCCTTTCACAGTGTAAAATAACCTTCTTGGTCCATAGCCTAATACTAATGGTTCATAATCTAAACGTTTAAACATGAAGATATAATTTCCTTAGTGAATATATTTTACGCTTCCATGCCAATAAGACCAAAAATAGTATGCAAAGTGAAGATAGTATTACGCCGGTATCTCTAAACATGTTTCTAATATCATCAAGGTCAATGACGAATTGATGATAAAAAATTTAAAGCGATGTTCGTAAAAAAACCCTTTGTATTAACGCCACCAGTGTGCCAAAGAATCAGGAATTTTGGTTTCAAACACAATTTAAAATTTTTAACTAATTCTGACGTGGTGTAAGTAGAAGTTATCGAAGTTTTTTTACGCAGCTCAACTCTTTTACATTAGGAAAAATTATAATCAGATCTTAACAAATTCCAATAAGTTATTGAAATTACATCTTACTTGTTTTGAAACTTTTTTAGACATAACTCATATAGTATGTTTAGTATGAATAACATCCACACCTAGTTTTCGCCACACAATACGATTCATAATAGTATGAATCGAACATGTTGCTAGCTTTTGTAAATAATATATATCTCTTATTTTCTTTTTAATTCAATAAAATATAAATAGATGTTAAGTATAGAAAAGAGAGAATAAGGTGTTCGAAAATTTCTTTAGTTCATTTAAATTTAAATTAGATTTTTCCACAAATGATCCATATAACAATAATGAAATATTACAACGCCAAAACAAAATCCTGAATTAGCTTAGCAAAATAGTATTACATTTTTTTCAACGTCCCTTGCTCATATTCCGGTCGCCTTCTTCTTCATTATCATAGTTGATAAAATGATTCCTCAATATTTCAAAGGTTTACTATTTGTTTTAGCATCTTTACAGAATACTGTTTTTAATTTTTAAAGTTTTTTATTAGTAAACACAGGTCAGAAAATTCCCTATAAAAGGACTTTAGTATTCAGTGAATTTTAGCATAAATTCAAAAGAAAGGATAGAATATGAATCAAACATTTAAAAACCGGTAAAACATATTTTAATGCATAGAAAGTCTATCCTCTAAGATTCATTGGAACTTTGAGAAAAACAGGAAACGTGAAGTATAAGAAAATATGAAAAAATGAAAATTAATTCCTAAGAATTCTATAAAATACGTTATTTATGTTTTAAAACTTAACACTCAGGCTGTATTATTCTATGGCTCTGGCATATATATAAGTGATTTGCCTTTACCTCGCTCAACTGGGCAATTGTGGATATTAATACATGAGGAGTCTCCCCGCAATGTACCGTTTATGCCTTACAATAAATGGTTGCAGCATTTTAATTACACTTCAACATTTAGTCGCTACAGTGACGTTCCGTTAACCACTTTTTATTTGCCAAAGCTTGAAAATTTAACTAGTCTCACCTATGTAATTCCTGTAGCTGATAAGTCCGCCCAAAGTAATCAAGGTTTAGTATTTTTTATGCAGTCAGATTGTTATACAATATCTGGAAGAGACGATTACGTACGTGAACTAATGAATTACGTGACCACTTCTAACTTTTGAAAATTGAAAAATTTTTCAAAGTTTTGAACATTGAAAAATTTTTCTAAGTTTTGAACATTGAAAAATTTTTCTAAGTTTTGAACATTGAAAAATTTTTCTGAGTTTGCATTAAGCAACTTCAATACTAAATGACTCTTTAATGCTGCTTAGAATAATTGTTTATGACAAAAAATCTACTTAAGTAATATTTTTGGTTTTATATTGACATTAGTGGCGTTTACTTCAAAATCTTTACAAAATTGTGTGTTGTAGTTCTCTTTCAAACGATAAGATCTGCTAAACATACATGTCTTTGTTTTTATTAATTTAAAATTTCTTCAGTGAGCACTTGAACCAAATCCTGATAATCCACTTAAGTGCATTAGTGCCGATGTGCTTACACTGCGCAATGATCCATATGTGGTTCTTTTCCTTTATTTTTAGTGTTGCCCTTTGGTCCTCATAATAACAACCAAGAAAACGACACCAAGAGATTTAAAAGACGTGTAACATGAACCTTTATTTTGATACTTAAGTGTAAAATAATTTGGTGTTATATTTATCGCGTATAGATTATCGTTTTGTTATATTTTTGTGTTTATCTAAGTTAGCCTGACTTTATGAAAAATGTTTGAATTTTAAAGACAATAATTTGAAGTAGGAACAAACACTTTAAGATAAATGACAATTTTTTGAACATTCTAACTATAGTTATACATAGTTACGTACTATCTGCAAAGCAAAATTTTCTCTATTTTACTTTCTATAAGGTTATGAAGCAGAAAAAAATATTTGCTACAAAAAACAAAACGAAAATATTGCTGTTAGCATCTAATAGTAACACGTAGATAAACAGAGTGGAAAAACGGACGTTCTGAAAACATAAACCCAGATAACAAAACGTCCAATATTGCGAAATTACGTCAATTGTTTAAATCCTCTAGGAGCACTGTGAATTTTAATAGCAACTGTTGATAGAAGTTTGCTTCATTTATTTGTTTTTTGTAAACCTGCGAGAGGAGAATGTAAAAAATGCAAGGAAAAGAAGGATAAATATGCAAGAAAGGCACGTTACCCGTAGAATATATTTTCTTAAGACCGTTGAGTGCAAGCTTAATAAATTCGATACTTCTTAAGGAATCTGTTTTGACTCCTTAAGCAAATGTTATACTACTGCTGAAATATATGACCGATATATGTGAATGTTTAAACATACTCCAGACCAATTCACTCGTCACTCATTGAGAGATTATCTAATTTTCTCAACTCATTAGTTGGCTAAACTTCCTTCGGACTTTTGTAACAATCATCATCATGATATCTGCCAAGTTCTCGGCTTGGCTTGTATGGCTTGGATGTAAATAATACTGTTGATGGAACTAAACAAGGTTATTATGTTATCTTACGTTATTAAGATATTATGTTATCTTAAGTTATTCTATTATCTTATGTTACTCTTCTTCAAGACAGTAACAGTTTTTGTCAAATTAAGTGATAATGATATTCCCAAAATTTTTTTACAATTGTTTTATTAAATGCTTATATAATTGTTCAAAAATTATATCTGATTACTTTAAACGTCCTTATATGGCTTAAAACTTTGATTTTTCAAATGAGTCAACACTTAATGTTATTAAAAACTACCATTTCAGGAACTATAATTGCATTTTGCTTGAATTTATATTTTCCACCGCCCTTTAGTGTCAATCGATTCGCGTTAAATTTCAATTGCAGCTGCGTAATATGGTTTCTTAGGTGCATAGGTAAAATTTATTTTGTTAATTGATTTTAACTGATTTAATAGTCTACTTCGATACTGTTTTTAAATCAGCATTTTCAACAAATTCTGTGTATCTAACAACATTTTGCGAGCCTTTAAACGTACGGACGAGAGCTTCGTTCTTATATAAATATTAATTTTTGTTTAATTAGTTCAACTTCTCAACTTCTCATATCAATTATGATAGATCCTTCGTAAATAAATTCCACAAAGTTTCCCGTAAGTTCATGCTGACAAGGTAGCATCACCCTCTATTCCAAATTTTATTATATAAAGTGTTCAAAAGTCTGTCAAAAGACTGTTAATCTTTCTTTTTTTATTTTTTTTTTCTTAATTAGCTGACCATTCAGTTACACGTTAAACTGCCCTGTTTCTGCTAATAAATGAAATTTTTTACCCCATATTCATGAAACCATCTGCTTTAAAATTTTATTACTTAATTAATATAATATCCCATCATTAATAACTTAACGCCTAAAAGTGCCATAGTCAGAAAAAACATATTTATAAAATAAAATAATAAAATATAAAACAAGAAAGTATAGTTTAGTACACTTAAATGTAATATAAAAGCATACAACAAACCTTAACAACCGGTAAAGTAAATAAGGAAACGTAGCAAAAGACAGTCCAGAAACCTGCTGCAATTACGAGATAGCACCTGAGTTTTATTTCAATAAATTCACCGAAGTATCAAGAGAAAAAAAATTAACACATGTGATATAAATTTAAAAAAAACATTGTGGATTACCGTACGGAACGACAACAGATGGAAGAAGATTTCTAATACTGACCAGTGCGGGTAAAAGGACAAACAAGTTAAAACATTTTAAACAAAAAAAAACTTAGGAATTTAATAAACTTTAAAAATGTTAGCCGTATAAATAAAACTTTTCAAGAGAGGGGTAAGAAGTATATATAGGAGTATGGCTAATATACTACTTTTCATCGATTTGTATTGAGAAATATTAAAAACTTAATTTTTGATAACAAAAAAATGTCGTTATGAAAGCAGTAGCCATCAAAATAGTCCACACTACTTCATTTTCAAAAGCTTTTTTGGGCCAAATATCTCGAAAACTGTGAACTACAATTTGAACAAAATAATACTTGGACTGACTCGGTCTACTGAAATATAGCCTATATCAAGTCGCTTTGCGCTTTGCATGTTACAAATAATCGTAGGAACATGATTCATCTCTATACCTGAAAAGTACAAAATAATATCATATGCTATTATTATTGTTGTGTGAAGCATCAAAGCGCGCTGATATATTGGATTCGTCGTTCCGTTCGCAACACCCAGAAATACATATGGAGGACCTTGCAAACTCTATGCGCGTTCTTCAGTTTAAAAGTCATGTGTATCCGTGTTTTCATTGTCGCAAAAATTGATATGGAAAGCGAAATTTAGCATACTTAGCCTTGATTGATGGCCTCAAGCCAAGTTTGGGAAAGCGTGAGATCCGTTTGCAAAGACATCCACAATAGCCAAAAAGTGGCAATTTAGAATTTATAGAGTCTAAACTAAGCACAAACGTGTTTTTTCCGATACAAGTATATTTTGGTTTGAAGTGCTGAAAGTTACTATAAGAGGGACATAACTTTCTTAATTTTTATGCTCTGCGCCCATTGTGGTACAGAGTACATTAAGTTCGTGCGTATGTATCTAACAGCCAGAATAACGTTTTATTATATTGATCGATTAAGAATCATTTCCTGAATCTGTGCGGCTACTGTGATTCCACAAATTTGTACCTGCAAACTACAGAACGAAATTTTATAGATATTTCGACGAAAACTTATACACTAACCTGCCTTGGCCAAAGGACGAGCCCTATAGAAATTAATGCCTTATTTTAATAAATATCGCTAGGTGAGATTGGCAGGTTTCAAAATCACTTCACAAAACGGCCGGATAAAAGTGTTTCGGCATACTAATTTGCCGTGAAGAATTTCAATCGGATTGGTCAATTTTTTTAATCTCCTCCCATAAAAGCATTCCTACGAAAACTTACCCTTTATATGAGAAAATATCTAAATTTTAATAATTTATGATGAAAATTCTTTCTTTGATAATAATTTGTTATAAAAATTAACTGTAGAGAAAAAGATTGTTTTTACACGGAGACAGGGTAGAATTTTTGGTATTTAATTACGAAAATAAGTGAAAAATTCCATTACGCGATAGTATGTAGGCTATTTAAGAATCGACCATAATGTTTTATACGTTTATTTATTTACTTTTTGCTATTTGTTAGTTTTTTCTTCAGTACAATAAAAAAAAGCAGACATCTGTTGGGCCATGTGTTTTTTGTTATTTTTATTGCGTACGTTAAAGTTTAAGGTTTAGTTAGCACATCTTCCTTTTGTTTTTGTCCCCATATATTTTAAAGTTTTCTCAATACTTTTGAACTTTTATATACCATCTACCGAGCGTTTTTATAAGTAGACCAACCTAAGCGGATTTTGCATTGAAAAAATTTTTTCATTTCCATGTCTTAACTTCGTTTTAAAAGAGGTTTAAAACAATTTCTTGTTTTTACTTATAGGAATGAATACATTTAAGTGGGTTGTGGCGCTAAGCAGTAAAAATTATTTTTTCCTACTTCATAGAAATCATTAACAAGCTAGACGTAAAACGTGAAAACATACGTATATTTGCTTTTCTTTTGATTACTGTATGTAACCTTTTCCTTAGATAATTGTGATTTTAATTCCAAGCGAATATAAGAATTAGAAACTCTTTAAGTTTCCGTTTGTTCTCTTTTAAATACTTAACGAAAACGTCTATCAGCAAAACATAATATCTTTCCTTTTTACGAATACATTTAATAAAACATAGTATTATGACCCAACAGGCAAAAGAAAAAGATTTACTTTTAAGTAATAAAAATTAAACGAAACCAATTTCACTTCTAAATGTACATAAAATGTAAACATTTCAGCCATTGGCGCATATGTAAGAAAAATAGGGAGGATTCCAACTGATACGAACTCAATTGTAAGAATAAAACAGCACTAATAAAAAAAATGCGAATAACTCAATGATATACATGCACAAAGTTCTATAGAAATTCACTACCAGTCACATGTGGAAACAAAAGGAACAATAAGTAAAATTTCAATTATGATAATCTAACATTTTAGCAAAATGTACATGGCTGAAATCCAAATAATTTAATTTCTAGTGAAGAGTCTAAGTTAAAAAATCTATTTGTCAACAGATTTTCAACTAAAGTTAAAAGTTTAATAAGTGCTCTTAAAGATTAATTTGTTTACGAATGACGATGATTACAAATAATTTCGTGTCGATAAATTGTCGACTTAAAGTCATTTTACTTATATCTCCTTTTATGTCGAGAAAAGAGGCGATATTTCTTTCAAGGAGCTTTAACTTAGAATCGTCTTCGCGGGGATTTTTTTATTAGTAGAGAACTATTTCATTTATTTTTTACTATGATGTATAGATCCAGGATGTTTTACATATATCATATGTGCTTCGAGCAATAGACCGTGACTGTGGACCATGGCTGATGACCGTGGAGCGATGGTTGTATCGAAGTCAAGATGTTCCTGGTCTGCTTGTGGCTAAACGCTCATGCAATATTGATTTAAAGCTAATTCTACTGACACCTAAAAACTTTTGAATTGGGCGATAAATAATATGTGCGTCTTACTCCATTAGTTCTTGCGGAATGCTGGTCGGCAAAAACTATGCTATCTTGCCTTAGTGGAATCTTAAATGCATTCATTACATTTTGTAGGCGCCTGATATTAATAAATAAACGTCGAGACGAGTTTATCTGTGGAATTTTATTAAGTTAGTTTTAAAGAAATCGTTGAAAATCATGACATATAGATGTTCATGGGTTAACTTAATTTCTTTTTGGCGAAATTAAATTTTTAGCTCCATGAAATGAATACAAATAATGTTACAAAATAAATGTATTGGAGTGCGTACACAGTGGGATCATTGAAGTGTGGAATTGTACTTACCAGAATTGCGAAATAACTATTAGTGTCAGGTATTGTTCGCCTTTGTAACAGAACTTTATCATTTCATACGCAGTTTTATTGGTTATTGCTCTACTTTGTAAGCTTTTGACAATTGTTGTAGAATGTACAAATTACCGCACCGTTATAATAACTAATTTATGTTTTAATATGTAAAATTTTAAGTGTACGCATCATCGGATGGTTTTTATGCATTAATTTTGAAACACTGATGAGAACTCCTCGTTTTGAATTTGCAAGAAACTATATTTTATATATTAAGGTGGAGTCTATGCAGCTTTTTTTAATTTAGTGGAGAATTACGTTTGTTTGCCTTTGAGTATTGGCTACGAAGGTCTTTCGCTGAAGTCTGAATCACTTACATCTTTCTTTGACATTTAATGCTCTTAGGCATCAGGTAATATAAATTATTTTGTTCTTAATAAAGTTGTTTTCAAAAATATAAAAAGATATCTTTTCGGTAAAAGTTAAACGTGCTTAAATTTTTACAAGAAATAAAAAGTATGTGCAAAAATACAATGTAAATTACTTACCCAAGACTAAAAATAGGAGTAAATGTAAATTCGGCCATTTTTTTGAGACCACTTTTTTCTAACTAATGCTTAAATACGTTATAAGTAAATTAAATAATGACTTATTTTTATTTGACATTGAATATGATTATAAAAAGAGAAAAATTTATTCTGATAAATCCGCTTTCAAACAATCCACCCCAGAGAATATTACCATCTGTTTGACCATAGAAGGAAACCAAGAAAGTTACAACAAACGGGAAAGGCAAACGAGTTAATTGTATATATTCTACTGCTTTTTAAAACTACGAGGGTAAGCGCTTGTTGAAAATAATAGAAATTTAAGGATACACATGCCATAAAAGGTGCAAATATCGAGAAAAACACCGAAACAGAAAATATAGATAAATAAAAAAAATAAGAAAATTATATTCAATTGTGAACGAATCTCTTATGCCCACCAAGAAAAAAAGAAAAGGGAATTATGAGTAATGAAAGAAAAATAAAATAAAGATATTCTCGGTTTACATGGTAATGTGGGCGTATCCCTTGACAGGTTATATATAAACGGGCCGATATTATACACATGGACAGTCAGAAATACTTAGATTTTGAAATTGACGAAAAATATGCATACGCCATAAGATCTCTGAAGCTTGCCTCCGTTTGTTGCAAAAGATTTGATAAATTCGATACACTCACAACCATTGTGGCAAGCTCAACGAAATGATGGCACACGCATTAATATTATGGTCTCTTTTTTTATACGAAACAGAGCAATTAAAGGCTGCACACGCCACATAAAAGTAGAAATTTATTGTTTTGCAAAGAAATAACAAAAGGAAAAGCAGAGAAGATTGCATCGAATTTCGATCATCTCAAAGAGTGCTTAACTTTAGTTAATTTTAAATATGGTTCTAAATCGATTGTCGTCATTTTCACTCTTAACTTGTACGT
Organism: Glossina brevipalpis; assembly: GCA_000671755.1. Lineage (NCBI taxonomy): Eukaryota > Metazoa > Arthropoda > Insecta > Diptera > Glossinidae > Glossina > Glossina brevipalpis. The sequence continues at coordinate 3,089,373 of KK351015.1, forward strand.
GATAATTTTAATTTTAGGTCGCTATTTATATTCATATTTTCAAAAGCAAGAAAAAATTTACTACAAATAAAAAAAATAAATTTAATATACACAGGAAACGAAGGGAGATCTGGAGACAATTTAGCCATATTCCTACATTTAATATATTTACATCGAGGTAAAATCTATTGTGATCGGGAAAATATGCGTTTCAGACAAAATTAATGAAAACTTCAGCATACTTGCATTTTTTAGTGAATACGTTACAACCTGTTTTTTTCCAACACATATCAAGTTGTTTTTAGAATTTTGTCTGCTGACGAATGCTCTTAACGGCCTGCGACAAATTTGTGTGTGCTTTAATTTTTTTAAGGTTTTTTTTATGGAATTTTTTCCACCTTTATATCTCATGTGTGGTGTGTAGATTAACAATGACGTGCGACGTGCGCTTGTGCATAAACAAATTTTGATTTCATTGATTACTTGTTTTATTAAACGCAACACACAACAACGATAATATTTATAATGTTGCAAGATTGTCTTTCTGAATAATTTCAGCTGCTTTAATGTAAAGGTGCGTCGGTTAGTTTCAATAAGAAACAGGCAGATAATACAATTGAAATTTCTTTATCTTTTCTCTCAGAAGAATTTTGACGAAATTTTTGGCAATTTGTACTCTAAAAGGGAGATGGTATCCATTATGTAATCTGACAAGACATGTGGCATATACTGGTCGACTGATTCATTTGATAAACAGAAGTTTATTTACCTTCGAAAAGAACAGCTGACAACTTAGGAATTTTCATATAAAATTTTCGAAATAAGTTTAATGCCTGTCTAGAGCAATATATGCGATGTGTTCAAAAAAAAGATGACTTTTCAAATTTCGTGCTCCTCGATTTTCGATTTTTTTTCTTTGTTATGTTGGTCAACATAACTTGAATTTATAAGAGATTTTGCACTTTTAATTTTTTCTTGACAGATATAAAGGTTGGACGTGATGACGACTTTTTGCTATCGAAGAAAGTGTATCAAAGAATCTGTATTAGATTTTGTGTGAAAAATTGAATTAAGTGCTTCAACATACTTAAAGTTTCGACTATGACATATGGCAATTGTACTTTGATCAAAAAAATATTTATAAATGATACAAGCACTTCACAGAAGACCAAGAAGGTGTTAATGATGTTGCCCGCCCTGGCCGGCCCAGCGCGCCAACAAGCGATGAAAAGTTTGAAGTAGTGAAGAAAAACGCTGAAAAGAATTGCCGAATCACTATTAGAGAAGCTGTTGAGGGTGTCGTCATATAGATTGGCCCATGACTTGCAGTTTTTTCGGACGGCATGCAAGCTGTGGCAGCGAAATTTGTTCCAAAATTGTTAACTTTCGTCATTGCTTGTGCTTGATTTTTTAGTCAAAAACAACACCACTACACTGAATACAATATAAAAATTTACAAGCGTGTTTCTCGAAAATCAGCCACGCCCATCCAATATTGTAGCGCATTGAAATTTATTTTTTTTCGAATATTTTTTAAGATGAAGGTGATGAAAGTAACAGATTTATTCCTGACGAAATATAATTTTTTTACTTCTTTAGTTCAACTTTGGAAACGAAATGAAAATAGTATTCGGGTCAGGAAGTGAAGAACGTCGAGATCGTTGATCATTTAAAGAACTTGAAAAATGAGTTCAAGAACTGCAAATTTTGCTTATAAATAGTTTTCATATCTGAGTGAAAAAAAGTTGCACTTTTCACCACCAAGCATTTCTGTAACTTGGACATTATTTAGGGCTATTGAAATGCTTTTACGCTTTTACGTCTTGTTAGGAGATAAACTGAGTTTATTATGCACAATGCGGGACATCTAAGTCTCGCCCTAATATGAATACGTTTTTTCCTTTGTACCTTTTTTTAGATAAGCATTGTAGTGGCGGGTTACACGATATGACATTTATTAAGTTATGTTTGTTCAAAGCAGTCGTTTATTTTCATTTAATGTTTATTTTGTGAGAAATGCGCGAATGTTTAGGGTCGCTAGTATTACTTATAACAACAAGAGGTTAAATTAGAATTACATTAAAGAAAATTTACGTGGAAGAAACTTACATTCGCCGAATCTTTTATACTCACCAATTTTACTGACTAAAATAAATATATAAACAAAATTTTGGTACTCGATAATATTGGGTGAATGGCCGAATTTTTTTATTTTGCGTAGGTACTGTAGAATTACGTACACCACGAAATTTTTATAGTAGTATGTGTTGTTCTTTATGTGTTCATGAACTTCCAATTCTAAAGCCGGTGTCTAAATTTTTGCGCCCGGGAGAATAATCACAGCCTATTTATCCATATATACATCCATATCCATATATACATAGGATCCCCGAAGTTTCCTACCGGGTGTGGCAAACGTTTTGTCAAAAGGCATATACCACAAATAAGTGTTTGAAAGGGGCTTTTTTTTGAAAAGAAAACTAATTTAGCCCGAAACCGGTTCGTATAGTTTGTAACATGCATCACGCAGATAAGTATTTATAATATAATTTATAACCAAGTGTTTACAGTTTGACGCAGGCTTTTATTTATTTTTTTTAACATGTAAATGAATGTAATAAGAATGGGAAGAGAATATATTTCTTCGACTTTTATTATTTTCAAAAATTAAGATCCGTTTCTCTCTTTATGTTTATTCAATCGTAGATGCCACAGGGCAAGATTAATCAAATCTTATGAAAGCGCTTCAATATTTACAAGCGAATTAAGAGCTATTTTTCAAGTTAAAAAGTTGGCTCGCAAAACGGTTGTTATCGCAAACAGTTTTTCGGTCATAAAAGCTATCAAGGGAGCCCTAGATTCAAGCTGGAACAGTATAAAAACTACCTTTACCACTTCCGGAGACAAAAATTTCTATGGCCTTATTGATCTCCAGGGAAATGAGCGAGCAGATCCAGCAGCCAAATTTTAATTTTAATTAAGAAATTTAACCCGGTTGTAGACAAAAACCTTTCCAGGGTTCCGGGATTGGTATTTCTAGCATCAAACACTATCAAAAGCTTGAGAGTGCATGAAGAAGATAATATCAATAAACTATTCAACTCTATTAAAACGATTAGACAAGCCATCTAGTCCTACTTTTAAAAAAAATAGAGCCGATAGATTGCCTCAGATACTACTGCTCATCCTTTGTTTTAGCCCAAGAGTTGATTTGATTGATATAAACAAGTTATAATAATAATAATATTGAAAAGCTTTCTGTGTTTATTTACTGAATGTGATGATATTTTCAATGTTTACTAAATATGATAGCATTTTCTACTGTAGCCATGAGACCATTGAAGAAAATATGAAATCCCGGTGATAATTTGTTGTTCAGCTAAATTCGTTTCAAATATTATAGTCCATTAGTAAAGTATTTACAAAAAATGATTTAAAATTCGTTTCAAATATTATAGTCCATTAGTAAAGTATTTACAAAAAATGATTGAAAATGAGGTAACTAAATTAGTTTTGCTTTTAAACTAAGATCTTGTCCGAGGCGCTGGCCTTATGTGCAATTTCGTTCTAAACTAAAACCTCTACATTGTTGGATGTGTGTTGTTGGCAACCATTCAGCAGCTCCATTGACTATGGCTTTGAATGCGATAAGCCGGTCTACTTAACGGATTGTTTAAATTCTACGCTGCTATACTATAACTAAGTGTAATACCAAAACAAACAAGTGACTAACATTATTTCTACATATGTATATACACTAAGGTCGATTTCAGTTATAAGTGTGCAAAACTAGCCCTCCACGAAGATTAGAAGCGGCTTGATTCCAGCAATATGGAAAGAAGGGAGTAAAATTGAAAGAGGGAGGTTTGTAGTTTTCATCCACATAGTCGCAGCTAACAGATACTTTTTGGTTATATTCATATATTTTGTTATCGGGCAAGTAAGTTCCACATGAATAAATGCGCTATACTAAAGCTTAACTTTGCATACAGGATCGAACGAATAAAATGGACTATTCCAAGAAGACGCAAGGAAAGTAATATTACAGGGTAGTAAGCTTACTTAATACAAACACCTTTTGCATGTTGAGAGAATACCGCTTCATTCTAAATATTTCGGGCTAGCAACGGTTAGTGTTAGGCTGCGGAAAAGTTGCGATATGATACTTTGAGAGACAATCACTGGTTGATCGTCCAACAAGACAATAAGAAACAACGGTACCGCAGGGACAATTAATATCGGAAGGCCGTAATAGGCGACTCTTCAACAAGTTTAACAGATCGACCTAAAGAGAGCTACGTAAAGTATATATGGATGGATAAAATGTAAGTAGACTTAAATGCATAGCATCATAAATTAATCGTTTTATATTAATATTGATTTCATTTTAATAATGCGTGTATTAAGTTATAGATCCCGCGTATTTGTCTTTATAAGGGTACCACAGAAAGTCGAAATAATTCAACCTTTCTGGCTAGCTTGGGATAGCGCGAAACAAATTAGTTCAATTTAATGTCGTTATCTCAGATTAAAGAGGGCCAAATCGCTGGTTAATAGTAAGGATTTATAATTTATTTAATGTTGATGTAATGAAAACTCGCAGTCCGCGCTTCACTACGTTGTAATAAAATTTTTCATTATTTGCAGAATACAGAAGAGAATTGCAATTCGCAGACAGTAATAAATGAACAACATCCAAACCGTATTTTATAATGCATGCCGTTCAGTGAACGGTACCTTTGGCAACAAAAGCCAAATATTAAGAGCTGGATATGTCAAGAGACAGGGTTAAGCATCATTGAAGTGTCTGTGTTTATGGATGTGTAAGTACGGCTGCCCAGATAAGTACTGAGCCCTACAAGCACTTCTATGCTGTCAAACGCAGTGATATTGTATTCAACCAACACGTTGACATGTTGAATTTAATCTTTTCCTTTAATCATATTGTACAACGTTACATAACATAAAAACAGGAGAATATAAATAAATAAACAAATAAAAGCGTATCTGAACAAATTTATCAGACGTCTTAATGCGTTTGTAATATCAAAGATTAAATTTTAAAAAAGTTAGAATTTATTTATTATTTTTATGAACAGTGAAATTTCGAATACTCGATATTTATGCTATCATAGCCAAAGACGTATTTTAAATCTGTTATATGCACTTTGTGTGGGGGCCTAAAAGTAAATATATTACATATGGACATGGAGAACTCTTAGCATTACATAATACGATGTAGCACTAATTACGGTCTGCGTTGAAAAAACTATCGCATTCATCTGCGAACGGTACATTGAAATTCCATGTTAAACGTTTCACTTTGGCGTTATGCTTTCGTTTGATATTGTTAAGTGCAAAGAAAGATAATAAAATTTATGACAAGACAGGGCTAAATATGCTAATGAATATATTACACTACCACAGCAGTAAAGAGCAGCAGTAATAGATATCCGAAATTTGGTACATTGATTGGACATTCTATTTACACTAGATCTAAGCCCACAATAAAAGGGAAAGTTCGTTTCGCTAAGGGAAGTAAAAAAATATATAGGCGTATCGAATTACTTGTTTGCTGCGAGTACATCTAGTGGCGTTTAGCTCTTAAGTATTTCCATCTAGCGGCGTTACGCTCTTAAGTATTTCCATCTGGCGGCGTTAAACCGTCAAATACTTAGGTCTAGCGGCGTTAAGCTCTTAAGTACTTGGGTGTGGCGGAGTTAAACCGTTAATCAGTTGGGTGTTAAGCTCTTAAGCACGCATACATCATTATCCCTGTTTAGAATTGTGCAATCAAAAGTCGAACTATAGGAAGTTCTTCATCAGTAACATGGCAGCAACAAATGAAAAGTCCAAAAATTTCTTATCATTTTTTGTTAATTCGAAGCAATGTTTTTTAAAAAAGTTATAGAGCACTCTGTGCCAATTTTTAGGTATTCTTTAATCATATCTTTAGTCATATTTCTCGACAAGCGTGTTAAATTTTAGAAAGAAGTAAATAGATAGTAGGACCGATTGCATTGGGACTACCGATGGAAACTTCTAAATCGTACAGTTGTTCTGATATCACTACTCCAAGCTTAAGTCAAGGACATAGTTTATGTTGATACCATTTGCATTGTTTTCCTTAAGGTTCCATTAAAAATATAATTAAGAGTCCTTATCGGAGGAAGTAATTGTTTTGGCATAACAATTGTTCTTGAAAACAAAAAGAAATGCTAACAAAATTTCAATTACTTGCTCTTTGTTTTGTTTTCATTTTGAGTATTTGAACGTCTGGCATAAACTGTAAAGCGAAATACCAAAAGTTTATTTGAAATTTAATTCGATTCAACCAGCACTTGAGCTTGTAATTAAAATGCTAAAGAGCTTATGTTATCGTTAAGCGATATGAATCCCTGTAAACCAACAGTGAAGAAAATATTTAAGTGTCTTTTATTATATACTTATGTAGTAAAACATGAATTAATATATTATTCTTTTCTTATGTAATAATATCGCACAGTAAACGAGGCTTGTTATAGTCCGAGACAATGAAAAACTTCAAAAGTTCTAAGTTTTCGGTATTCAAGCACTTTTTGTTGCTTATTTGCAAATTTGTCCAAGGGCTTCTTTTTAAATTCCCTTTCATTTATTTAATTCCATAATGCATGTGCATCTTGTTTTAAGCAACTCAAAATAATATTTCAGATGATATTCCAAGTTTACTCTTTTTTTCTTTTAGTATAAATTGTTCTAGGGGATGCTTTCCCATACGGAATAACATAATTCATCTCAAATGATTTGCATATGACGTCGGTCAGTTTTATGGGTTAAGTTTTATTATATACCATGTTTTTAAAGAGAAAGTAATTTATCACTGTCAAGCGAATCCTGGAAACACGTGGCACAACATAGAGTACAATAAGCAGAAAAATCCGAAAAGGAATCAAAAGAAAAATATTCGCACTTGAATTTTGATATCCACTATCTGCATAAAATTTTAAATAAGGTAATTATAAAAATACACAGGTAGATAAGGATAAGGTCTAATAAAACAAAAAAAAATTTTAGCTATGAGAGTGTTAAGGCATAAAACTGCAAAGAAGACAAGGAAGGTGAAATGAAAAGAGAGAAAAGAAGAGCAGTGCGAAAGAGATGAATGCATAACAGAAGAGCAGAACCGTGATGAAGGCCATGGAGCAGAAGAAGCGAAAAGAGTAAGGAAGACAAAAGAAACAATAGAAGACAAAGTGAAGATAAAGAGAAGAGAAAGATTTCTCCTCATGTGAATAATTTGGACGAATTCTCTGACTTCAAAAGTGACCAAAGCTCTATAATTCAATCATGAGCGGTTTTTCTAGACGCAAATCATTCTCCTTGGCGGTTGATAACAAATATCTTCGATTAAAAATAATGTCATTCGAGCAATGAACGGTTTAATTACTCTACTTTGTTTTTATTTCCTGTTTCTTCACATCAACGTATTGGAGATTAGTCAATGATGCAGAATTACTAACCCTAAGTCCATTAAATTCGGGGTCAGTGTTTAATAAATTCTGTATAAGGAATTGTAAACCAAACGAGCATAACCCAACCGCTCGTTGCAATTTGGTAGCTCTAGCATTTCTTTTCAATGTGGCGTGGAATATCTGACGATCTATCTGAATAAAAATATGATCTTTAGAAACTCTGTAGTGAGAAGAACCATTTTAGTCCGTAACGAGCGGAAAATATCCATATCGGGGAAGAATATTAGAAGAATATACTTTCACTTGGCAGAGTTTACACTTCTTTTTCTTCATACTTGAGGAAACATCAATTTATATTTGTATAACATCGACTTTTATACACTAATCTCTTTTCCATATTCCATATTTTTCTTAAATGAAAAAAGTAAATAATTGCAGATTAAAATTTTTATAATATCAATGACTTGACTGCGCCGGGCACAGTTTGTAGTTTTGCTTATACAGAATTTAAAATTTTAATTTTCTGACGGATAAATGAAGAGCTTTTAAGTAAATACTTTGTACTTATCCTTGCTTTTGACTCATCCTTGGTATGTAGATGGCTCCATGAGAGCAATAGCTGAACGTAACAACAATTTATTCAAAGTGTTTATTGGGAGGATAAAAGTTATACTATAGGCTGATTATTTTGCACTTGAGAAAAACAAACGTTTTTTTATATACAATGCGCGGATACCAATATCACATCTCTTGTGTTTTCTCTATGTACATATTTAACTTTCAAAGGTTCACTCTACATGCTAAAAGTTCCTTTGGAACTTGCTACTTTGGAAGCGCATTTATGTAAATTTTATTCACATCCTCAGATTGCTTAAGAACTTTAAACTTTTAATAAATGTTTTAAAAGGATTTTGCGGAAATTTAAGCGATTTAAAATCGCCCTGAGGTTATTTTCATTGTTGAATATAAATGTACTCATCAAAGCAGAGAGAAACTTTGAACAGAAACAATACACACCTGAATTTACGACATTTAAAGCCTTTTTTTAAATGCGACTTCGTAACGCCTCATATGTAAGTTACGAAAATCTACATCTTAATAATATGATATATTTTTGGTAACTGTTGTTTTTTTAGTAGCATTTGGCAGTTGTAGCTGATTTTTGAATTTGATATATAAACTCTAAAAATAACCCCTAAAAGCCCAAGATGGTCTAATTCGCCGAGTCTGAAAATTAGTCTGAAAAAGCTTTGTGATCGTAACACTGATTTCAGCAAGCAGGGAGGCTGTTGCAGACAGCCGGAATATATATCTTATATATATATATATATATATATATATATATATATATATATTTTATATATCTTATATATATATATATATATATCTTATCGATTCCGTTATTGACAGCTATAGTGATTTGTCAATGTGGTTGCCGGTTTCTAACACAATACCATATAGTTAAGATATTTATGTCCCAGCTACAGCTTTTTGCTTCTGCCTAGATTAAATAGTTAGTTGCAATGTAATTTTATGTTCTAGCACTTCGGGAACAGACAAAAAATAAAAGTATCATGAAAATACCTGAAATTTTGCTAACGTCGGAGTGGTACATATGCCATCCATAGAAGCTTATGTCTCCAGTTTAAAGTCTTCTATGATGGTACAATTATAGAAAAACTGCAAACAATCTTCTGTACGATCGTTATCGGTTCTTGAGAGCACAATAAAACGTTTCTTAGCTGCTTGGACTTCTTAACTGATAGAGATAAGTTCAGTCACCAGTAAATTAAAAACGTATCAATATTCCCGAGACTTTGAACACAAAAGTAGAGTGAATATAGCACATTTTAATATTTTGCGAAGAAGAAAAAACTCTAACAATTGTTCCGAGGCTGCGCGCGAGATGATGTTTCAAAGACTTCCACTAAGCAGGCGCTACCAAAAAAAGAAGTTCGTTTTTGAAAATTGTAATCACTCAAAATAAAATATTTGCACTATAAACCCAAATCTCCAAGTGAAATTGTCATTCCAAAGATGAGTTATTGTTAAGATGTCTAGTATGTTCAAGAATTATATGCGGCCTAACTAATTTTCTGTAATTGATTTGGAAGTCGAGATTAAACATATGTCTGTGACATTACAATGCATTCTAAACTTCAGAACTTTTAAAGCGGGGAATTTCTGTTTAGACAACCTTAAGAAAAAAGGAAAACTTGCTTTTTTTTGAGTCTTGGTATGATCTCTTCGACATGTTTCTCATGTTTTCACTCATTTGAACTATTAGAAAATTGCGATACAAATAATATTTTGCACTAAAATTAAAACAGGATTGCAATCCACGTCTTACGGAGGAAATCAGAGACCGACAAAATAATTCGAAAATTCAGTCAAAACCTGACAAGCAGGCATTAAAATAACAATATGTGTATGCACCTACGAAAATTTTGTACGTATTGAAAAGATTCTGTACTGATAAATACATATTTTTCTTTAGTATTTTTATAGATAAATAATGCGTTCATGTTTACTTATTTTTTGTACATGTTTCCAAATCGATTCTTGTTCTAATTTATCTTTTTGGCAAATTTTCTAAACATGCTTTAACTATGGTAAATATGAGACATCACTAGTTTTTATGATGAAAACAAATGTGTTTACGCACAAATGTGCCAGCATCTAGAAGTTAAATAAAAATGAAAGTTTTTGTATAACTAAATTTTGTATTCATGTGCACGTGTTTATATATCATATGTCATTCATTTTATTGATATTACATGCATTATACTCGAATAGGTATACGTTTATGTGCACACAAAACACTGTAAACATATCGCATAGTTGTATATTCAGATATTCTTTTTCTTCTCCTATCATTATTAAAATACGTACTATAGAGAATAAGAAAATTTGTATGCTAAGGCATGGTAATGTCCGCTGCATGATATTTTGTTTGTTTTTCTAAGCATGTTTATTTAAAGATGATGTCGATTTTTCGTTTTTAACGAAATATTTATCGCAATTTTTGTTCTCTTTATATTTGATTCATTTTCTAGTCAAACTAAATAAAAATTTTTGTCGAGCTAAAGCAAAAGGCCAATTATAATCAAATTCTTAACCGAAAACCAAAAAGTTTAATGTGTGGGTTGCTAACTATGGTTAGTGGATGCGTACAAGATAGCAATAACAACTTACAATGATAAGAACAATCCATCCATCTCTCTACTTTTTCGAAATAACTCACGAAAGTTTTTACGTAATCAAAATCTTCTACGGTCATCCAAGTGAAAGGAAGCATATTATCACATAAAATACGACGTTACAATGGAAATCTCAACGAATTGCTTAAAATGTAACAAGTCCTTTGCATCTTAATAATTGATCTGATTTCTAGCCTTCAACGACGCTTAGTTGAGATAAGATTAATTGAAAACTTCCAAGAACAGAATAAAAGTCTAGGAAATTTATGAAATGTGAAACTGATTTTTTCTTCATCGTATTTTTCTAGAAATTCAATATTTTTTCCCAATAATTGTCTAAATTAATAATTTATGACTATTACATTTCATAGTAATTTGAAAATGAGAATGAATATAATCTCTATGTGATTTTTACTTCGCTAAATCTATTTTCATATATTGTAAATTAAAACATAATAATTTTTTGTCTTCGATTTTGACTACATCTTTAATGAAAAATGCTTTTGTTCTTTAAGGATAATTTTCTAAACGCACATGTTTAGTTTACTATGCAAGTGAATTATTCCTTTTTTTTTTTTGATAAGCATATGGTTTTACATCCTTCCGGCTTACTAAAGCAGACGCAGGAGAATATGAATATTTAACTTTATATACATTTTTTTTCCAAATTTATCTCACAACATGCTACAACAATTTTTATAAAAGTTTTTGCATAAATACTGAAAAAAGAAAGTTTTTATTTCTCGACACATTGCTGCGTACTAAAATTATTATCACGCACGAATGAAGGCAACGAAACTTATCTTCGTTTTCTTTGTGTTTCTAGTTGGCTTTTCAGAGATTATATCAAAACTGAGTGACATCTAAAGAGTTTCTGAGTGTTAATATCTACAACGCTTATTGTAGTATATATATGTATATATATATTTTAAATAGCTTTTATTCAAATTTGAAAAAAAATGAAAAATTTTTGGGAGATTAAAATGAAATAAAGCATTAACTTTTGAAGTAACGATCCCATACGAAATCACGAAGTCTTCGTAAAATCTGTCAACTGATTTAAATAGAAGTACTCAACACCGTTTCTTTCGCGGGTATCTTCAGGAAATTTTTTTATTTTTTTTACTCCTCTCGACTTTTATTTGCCATGCAACTTTTGTTTCTTTTGTTTTCTAAAGTAGGCGCGGTGGCAGAGTTTTGTGTAGGCGTACATCTCCAGATGATCCGTCCAGGATATTATACAGCCATGCAGCGGATTTTTTGGAAAGTACACGCGTTGATGATGATCTTTTGTATAGCTGAGGCTGTTGGTGTGATCTGTTTCTGTAAAGTCGAAAAAATGTAAGAAGAAAGGTAGGAGAACCACTTAGGTTAGAGTGGTAGTAAACGCATGGAACTGAATGAAGAAAAAGATAGAGGTTTGGATAAAACACAAAAGTTTATTAAAGTGAAAAGGCAGTTCCGATGAAGAAAGTTAGTTCCTTAAGATCTTCAAAATTACAATTTGAAAAAAGGAAAGAAATTAATAAAGAATTTGTTATAAAGAAAAAAAAATGTCTGTAGAACATTCCAACCCGTATTTTTATCGAAACATAATTTTTCAAAACATCCTGTAAGATAACCCGAATTACATTACTTTTTTTAGCTCAAATGTTGCATTTTTTCATTCAAACACTCGCCAATCTCATCACAATAAATATTTCTGATAAATGCTACGTATTTCTTTGGTTATATATATATGGATGTTTTTTTTTACTTTACTTTCAAATTTGCACAACGAGCCGCCTAAAGCCTACTAAGTGGCTCTAGTTTTATGATTTTTTAATATTTAAAAAAAAAAAATGTTTTCCAACACTTGCTTAAACAACCTACCGAATACTATTTTATTCTATAATCTTTTCCATCGTCGAGAAGAAATTATCAATATAAAGTATTTCCAGGTCGTAAAGAAATGTCGCGATTGTTCTATTGGAAATTTTTAATTCTTCTTTAATATTTAATTTTTCATCTCAATTTAGAAAAATTTTCAAAAATGTTCTAATGAAATAAAAACACAAACGTTCTTTAGCTAATATTTAATAGTTTCGTACACTAAAAGCATTTTTCTCTGTATTTAAACTTTTTAAAAGTTTTTAATTGAAGCGACGTTAATACAAAGACAAGGTGAATTGATTTCCTTGTTCTTTTTAACATTCAGGCTTTGCGCACAAGTTTTATGGACATTCGATGCACTATGGGCTACAGGATACAGTTACAGAAACAAAATAGGAAAAGTTAACTAAAAATTTTCAATTGTAGCTGGGAAAAGGAAAAGTTTAGAATTTACAAAAAATAATACCTGTTTTGCAAGAAAATTAGTTCCTTCGAGTAATACAAATTTTTTAAGTATAAAATTATTAACGGAAGAAGTTGAAAAGCCGAACAAAAAGTGTGTATAATTTCCTTTAATTTATATATGGCTATTTATAAAAACAAACTCTTTAACTACAATAGCTTCAATTATCAACTTCACATGGAGATGAATGATTCCCACAATATGAGGCAGGTTTCTACGGCATAAGACACAAAATTTATAACATAAGCAAAAAGAAAGGAATATTTTCTTTTAGATAAGTTGTGCGGAACTTGTTTTTATTTCCTTTTTTGCGGTGCAAAGTTGGATACGGTCCAGGCGTTGCGTTATTAAGTTATCATGCAGGCGTAGTCATGTATTTGAATTTCATAGCTTTCAAAGCAGCCGCCGTTCTTCGCTGATGCTTTTCTCATAGCTAGAATTTAATTGAATGCTAGTAATTATATGTCATTTTTGAGTAATTGATTCCTTCTTTCTTTCTTTTGATAAAATAACTAATTTAAGTATATGAAGGAAAAAAAGTAAAATATAAATAGAAAAAGCCTTTCAAATCAGTACTCTTTGTTCTTCTTCTTCTTAAAGTACTCAGAAAATAACAACAAACAATGTTGCCGTTGAAAAAAAGCTCAGCTCAAAAACGAAGGACTGTGTCTGATCCTTAATAAAGTCAGGGATTAGTTTACATTGTTTATTATTTCTTCTTCCTTTTTATTTGTTTATAGCAGAACCTTAATCTTTATAGCAGAACCTCTCCCTCTTGCTTTTAATGCGCGTTTCTTATTTTTTTAAATTTAATTTTTCTTTATTTTATGGTTGTTATTATTTGCAAATGAGTTTTTTGTTAATCTTTTTTTTACGATTTTTATATATATATCCAAACTGCAAGTCTTGAATAAAGAAATTGTTGCCGTACAAGCTGCCGAATTTCCAGGTACGTCAATAGCGTGGAGGTTGTGTAAGCCACATCATGATACATTGCGAGGCATCGTGCCGGTAAAATATGCTAAGATTCGGAGAAACAAAAAGTGAATGACCGCGGGAGAATATCATGCACCACATGTGCATGAGGGGCTATCAATTATATTGCTATCAAACATGTGATCATTGCATTTAGTGTGGCTGACCATCACCCTGTAGACGAAGCAGGTAATATTGCGATGGATGCTGTAGTGATCAAATTATGATTCGAACATTTAACTCCGGGGCGAAGAGATAAAGGTGTCGGCCTTGCATCGAGGTATTCCATCGTTGTTGCCAAGTGTGTGTCGCTTGAAGTTTGTCGAGATAATGTTGGACGATCTGGAGGATGCAATTTGACCAGCGGTGGTGTTATTTCGGATGCCCATGTGACATGGTACCCAGAGACTGTGAAGAATAAACGATTCAAGTTTGGGGTTAAAAAGGTCTCCTTGTTTCTTCGGTACCTTTTTCCGATAAACATGCGTTAAAAAATCTCGCAGCTGGCATGCCGGATATTGCTACTTTCTGTTATTATTTTTACATGTAAATACTGTTACAACAACAGCGGAATTAGTTATTTCTGTTTGTTGTCTTTGCATTCGAACATAAAATTCAAAAAGTAAGAGAATTATATTTTGCTGTGCCGAATCTTTTATACCCACCACCGTTATTTTAAAAAAGTGCGGAAAAACTAAATTTTAGTGGGTGGGCGTGGCAGATCTTTTTTATGTTTATGGAATACCGTGAAAAACAGCCAGAGCAAAACATCCAGAAAACAGACGTGCTTTCATCTTATACGGTACGCGTGGCTTGTGAACCGATACAGCCCGATACACACTTGAGGTGTATATGAGGTGTTCTTTTATATATATTCGGGAAACACTTGATGTTTTTCTTAAAAACGAGTAGAAGACAAACGAAAAAGTTAAATAAATAACACTTTCAAGTTGACACCACATCGAAACATAGTGATCTTCTACATATTTTTTCATTGACACGTGTAAAAGGGAAAGAAAAGTAGGAATATCAGATTTAACGCCTACTTTATTTTACATACCGCGAAGAACGTAATGATTACATATAGAGTTAAGAAGGGCAGTCCGTTACATTTCACAGGTGTCACAGATGTCAACGCAGCAAAACATTCATCGCCATTGCGATTAAAATCATGTTAATAAATATATTATAGAAAATTTTTTTTTAAAAAGCTGTTATTTAATTGAACTAAAAAGTGGAAAATAAAGGTTGTTTTAATGATTTTTGTATGAATGTAATATATAAATAGCATTTGGAGAGTGCAAGATTCACATAAAAGTGATTGGAGCAAAATTTATTTTTCATTTTAGTTTTCTGAATCAATTTAAGCTTGTCTGGCGCTTTTCAAGTTGATTCTTGCTACCACATTAAAGTGCATTAGAAAAAGTGCAAACTAAAATTGTTTAATTATTTTCTTTTCAATTTCACAGCCGACTAAACTTATTATAAAAACAGAAAATCAGTCCATTATTTAAGACATTTAAAATTTTTTTCTCAACTCTGACTTCGTGGCATTTTGTTCGTTTTCGTTCACAACATTTCTGAGCATATACATTAAAAGCAAAACCTAGTTTATGTGCAAATGTATTCCATTACTTGACATATGGAATTTGTTACAGTAACATGCATTATACATTACGTACATGTATAAGAACATAAGAAGCCTCAAGTGCATATTAAATAAAAAATGTATGATGAACATTCTTCTACACACAAATTTACACAGTTTCTTGTGTACATTTGCGGCAAAAAAAAAAAAAACGTAAAAATGCATTCATATTTAAATTGTTCCAAAGAATTTAGAAAATATAAATTATGCAATATTTCAACCCGTAGAAATATGCTTTTTTAACATCAAATAATTTTTGAAATATTATTACATTTACGCTCAGCATGCAAACATTAAGTTATAATATCTTAGTCATTATTGGTAGCATTCGGAAGACGCTCATTGGAATGCTATAAGGTACGTATGCACGACATCAATAGGATTCATTCATATACCCCTTTCTTTCGTCTCGGATTTACTATTAAAACATGAATGGCATGATCAAACGACATAGTTTTGTTTAAGCGCTCAAATAAATTTACATTTTTGAACCCTGCTAGCATTGTAACTCCGCTTTCCGGCTATTCCATCTAGCAGTGAAAAATGAGATGAAAACATAGATGTCGGTTTTTTTATTCTCAGTTAAGAGTCGCAATTGAGATTTCTAACGAGTCCCAGCCCACAATAGATTCTCCAACAATTGGACTAATGATCAATAAGAGACTCTAAGCAAAAGCTCGGTGAATGATTTACATTCAACACTCGAGCCGAATATAAATCCATGATACATGATTTACTTTAAGTTTAAATTTATTTGTTTGATAACCGAAACCAAGTCATAAACAAAACATAATTTGAACCTACCATTTTCTCGAAAATTCATTTTCAATTTTATGGCAAAATGTGGCGGGTAAGGCTGGACAATGCTTTAAATAATTTTATTTAAAAAAAATGTTTGGTTTTTCTTTTTTGTTAGCAGTCAATTTTACTGCAAGACCTTTTGAAAATTGGTTACAGACGCATCAGAATGATTACTCCCTTTCCTAAGAAAAACAAATGGATGATAGTAATAGACATGCCAATCGACGACATCTTGGCAATCATTGCAATGAATGGCGGATTTTATTTGCATCACGCATAGTGCTACAAGAAAAGCTTGCACGATTGCTCTTGCTTACGAGTATCTTTGTTCTATTCTCGCGCATGTTTTTCTTATGCAAATAAATCTAGTGATTGAGTACTTATTGATTTCTATTTCTATTCTATTCTAACAATAATAATGCATGTGCGCGAAACGCTAATCGCATATCAACTATGCCACCGCAAGCATTGTTGTCGAAAATCTAAGTTCGTGTTTTTTAATTCGTTTATACGAAATTTAACATTTATTTCTACATCTAGAGAATAAGGGAAATGGAATATGGAATACAAATATGTAAGCGTCACACACACCTGCGTACTTTTATATGTGCTTATAAATAATATAATATACATACATGCAATGTTTATGAAGAGTGTTTATAGATTCTTGCGCTGACCTGCAAATATGATTACTTCATTGCGCAATACAAAGAGATGTGTTTTACTTGATGGGTATTAATTATATTTATAACATGCATTTTTAGCAATACACTTTTTTTGAAGTGTTGACACGTTGTGGTAAACTGTATTGCTGTTGGAGAGTTTTATGAAATTAAAGAAAAAATCTACTAGTCTATTTCTATTTCCTTTTAATGCTTCTATTCCACGGCTACATAGTTCATATTTAATTTATTCAGATTATTAATTTTCTTAAGAAAACTATAAAACAATTGAAATATGCGCCATTAAAACAGATGCTGCGATTCTGAAATTTGAAAGAAGATTTACGAGGCAAAATTTGAAATTTGAAATAATAAATAATGTTTCATATTAAATTTTTCTTCGGCGTAAATCATGGAAAGAATTTTTCAGGTGAAAAGTTCAGATATTTAGGAATAAAAGATGTTCTATGTGTTAATATGATCTCTAACAGGTATTCTGCTTTTTTATTGATCATTAAACTTTTGACATAATATTAGTATACGATGATAGCAATTGTAATATAAAATACCACTTTCCTTTTGCTGGTGGCACTTAATTAAACACAAGCAAAAATGAAGTGAATCAATCAAAGCAATTTTCTGACACTTGATTGGCTTACAAACGGACGAATATCACGATCTTAGCAAAGATGAGACCACCATTTTTACAATTGAAATTTCGAAATTGTGAAGAACCTTTGTGTGCCTTGATCGAAGTTGGGACCTACCCAAATTGGCAAACAACTTTGTTTAAGCTTCTTAAGAATCAAAATTATATAAGTACTTCTTGCATTTTGTTGATAGTTTTTTTAAAAGAATAATATAGAACTTACATTCCAATTTAGACGAAGGGAAACATGTTCTATTCTCCAGGTGCGAAAGCAAAGAGACGAGCTTTAAAAATCTAGAAATTTACGTAGGAACCTTTTGCTTTCACTCTGGCCGAAAAAGGAGAAGAAAAGAGAAAGAATTAATTTCGCGGTTAGTTGCTCAGCCCGGTCATTCGCAACTTTTCGCAAGCAGATAACCGAGAATTGCTTCGTAAACTTAACGAAGAAAATAAAGCTTTGAGGAAGAGTGGTCGGAAAGTCAGTTGCACATTTTGATTGCACCCGATTGCAAGAACGATTTTCTGATTATGTAGTGGTCTAGTTTTCTACGTCTGATTTCCTTGTTATTTCATCTTTTCTGCACTTCCATTGTAGAATGTCTGTCTAGCAACTTATTAACACAGCTACTATAAGGACGTTCGAAATCCATAATTTTAAAATGTCTCAACAATCGAAGCTCCGAAGAATTTTGCATGGCTTAAGTGAAATCTTAGCTCTTCAGAAGGCTTATCCTAAAAATTGGTTTGTTTTATATAAATGATTACATTTCAAGAACACACTTTTGAACGTAAACAAACATGTATTCTCTATTTAGCATTTGTATACGTTATATCTACTTTAGCTTTTGGAAATCTTTACATTTTGATGAGTTTTTCAAATTTCTTATGCTTGAAATTAATAACAGGGGCATTGAGTTAAAAAGAATATCCAATAATTTGAATGGAAATCACAAAAATTTCCCATATAGATGAAAATTCTCCATACAGATAAAAAGTTTCCTATTTGTACGGGAAAATTCAGTTTTTGCAAGGTGATTGGTGATAGTGAATTTCGTTAAGATTATGTAACAGTATCGCTAACTTTTCAATAGAGCCCGGGAAATTTTCCAATATAATGAAGGAGTCGCAAAAAGAAATAGAGACAATTTGACGTTTGGTTTTTTTCTACAAAGCAACCTACGTATGGACAAAAGTAATAAGCATGGAATTTTACAAAATTTTAATTTGGAAATTTCCAATTTCTTTGATAAATTTCTTACTTTTTATATATATCTTATATTGTAACGAAGAATCCGCCTCGTTACGAGAAATGCGACTTCATTACTTTATTTTGTCTTTATTTTCATTTTATTATTTAATTTTTTTCATTTTCTTTGATCTAATATATTTACCAGCGTTGTGTATTACTTTTTTTTCCATTTTTAATACAGGCATTATACTTTATCCGTATTAAACTTAACTGACTAACTTGTATTGTGGTCAGAACATTTAATCCTCATTGGTTCTAATTGTTTAGTTAAAAATAACTGCCATTTATACAGACTTATATTAAACGTATGTATATGCATGCATTGATCATCGTAATTGCATAAAGCCAAAGATCACGCCATGCTTGTGCATCTGTATGTGCATGCGCTGGCAGATGCCATGTCCATATACCTTATAACATAAGTAGTTAGTAGTAGTATTTTACAAAGCAGCGTAGCAAAAAAAAGGTATAAAAACCCACAATGAAGCAGGACATTAATTGTGTTTAAGGATAGGTGCGAGTGGAGAAGATTGTAAGTACTCCACTCGTAGGATTCCCTTGAACCAACTGAAGGAGAAGACTGTAAGTTCTCCATACAGAGGTTTTCCTGGGATTGAACTTGGGCTACTTTTTCTCTCGAACGCTTAACTCCTGGAGTCATTTCTTTTCCTTTTTCTGCGAATTTTCTTGGGATGAACTATGCCGTAAGGCCTTGAGCAGTACCCCAGCTGTAGATGACAATATATACAATATATATATATATACAATATATAAATATTTATAAACATATTCTGCATAACAAAATGCACAAATTTTAAATGCAAAGGTTGTACAATGTATTTAGGTTTGTATATGTTTCCTTTTCGCAGCTGCTTTCTCTTACAACTACAACTATGAAAGAGATTGCGGTGGTAACTTTTATTGGTTTATACTCAACACTAATGTAAATTTTTTCAAACTGAGACCAATTTTGGTATCACATAATTTGACATAAAAGAGGGCGCACAAATTGAAAACCACCAGCTAAATTTACTTATATGATGCTAAAGGATCAGTTTTGAAGTTACATCACCTACGAACTGATAGTAAGAACGTTACTTGATGATCCCTTGATTTCAGATTAGATAAAATTATTTGTTATTATCACCAGTAAAGACATGATTGGTCAAACGATGCGTTCTTTTTTTACATTTTTCATATATATTAAGTGGCGTATATCCAAAAGCGAATACAACTTTGCTATTTGGTTTTTTAAAAGATTTTGTCGTAAAAAAAAAAGAAGGAGAAATAGATATACATTGTGGTTTGATTATTTTGCTCTTAGTGAGTTCTTTTTTCTGTTTCATTCTTTTCCTTTTCACCCACCGACTGAAAATTGTAAACAATTTTAGCTTGAAGTGTTTCAGCGTAATAAAAAAAGCCAGTCTTTCAGGATATGAATATAAATTGCAGCTGAAAGCTAAAAGGAAGTAGTAGATCCGTGTAAACAACAAAGAACACTTAATGGTTCTTCGGTTTTTTATACGTATACATGAGCATAGCATCTTATGTAACAAAAATGTATACTAATATCTTAGTTACGTTTCTTTTTAAAAGCAACATAAATAGCATAAACAAGATTAGTAAGATAAGAACTCCTCGCTTAGAGTTAGAAATTTAGAACAAAGAAAGAAGTGAATAAATATTTCTATGCAATAGCCTAATAAACTCCTGAGCAATGCGCGAAAATAAACTTCTCATTCGTAAGAAAACATTAATACTATTCTGGCTTTTAATTTTTAACTGTAGCCTTTTCGAGCTTTCGCCATTAAGTCGTTTTGATTCGAATCATTTTTATCTCTATCTATGCTACTGGAACATGAACTTTGTATTTCCGTTTCCAATATCCAGAAGCATGCTTCATAGATTCCAGCATATAGATATTTAAATAGAGAAAGATTTGGGATTGATTTAGCCATGTACAGTTCCTGAGTATTGAAATAATTAAACCGTATCTAGACGAAAAACCTTGATGTTAACATTTTTTTTATCACTCTTGTTTAGACTAGTTTCAAAAACCAGTTTCATCCTTGACCAACAAAAAAGGGAACTTTTTCCATTTTTTTAACTTTAACTTCAGTTTCATTTTCGATTAAAAAATCCGCTAAATTACTAAATATGCGTAAATAAGATGAATAAGATACGTGATAAGATGAATTTTTTCGGCTTTCTATCATTTTTTTAGTATATCAACTGCTTTAAGAAAACATATTTCGTTATACTCTTTGGGTGTAGATAAAATAAAATAATAATATCTTTGCTAAGCCCTTGTCCCACAATATTAACCTTTATCACAATAGGAAACGATGTTGCAACGTTATATGAACAAAGCCTGGAATAAATGCAGACATAGCCCTTTTATAAATATAAAACAATTTTAGATCTTCAGACCCCTAGATTTCCTCTAAACTGTTTTCTCTTGGACTGAAATTTAAAAAATGGAAATTTAATGTCGCCTAATTGGAAATGAAATGAAGAATTCTGACAATGGTAGTTCTTGTAAGCATCCCTGCAAAATTTTTGTCTTACTTAAATACTAATTTTTTAAAGCATAATCCTTAACATTTCTTCTTCGAAAGGTCACTAAGTGATGACGGTTTACTTTGTGATTATGCACAGCTTCACTCTTTTAATTGCAATTATTCACTGTTACACTGCATTCAATATCAAAGGCCAAGTAATTTGTTTGCATTGTGTATACAGGGTATAGTTACTTTTAAAACGAGGATCATAGCTTTACTTAAACTTCAATGAATTTCAAATATTGCGCGTTCAAACAGCAAGCCAGCAAGACCAAGGCGTACATAATGCAGTACACAGATATTACCATTGTTAGCTGCTATTGTCGTCTATCAACGTGGCTAAAAAGTGCTATAAAGTTATATATAATAATATTAGGTTACGAGAAAATTCTTACGGTTGAAATTATTTTTTTGTTCAGAAAAGCGAATGCTAAAATAAAACTAAAGAAATTAAAAAGTATCCACCGTCTTTAATAAAATGTTTGATAAATTACGAAGGAGCCTTATAATGTTCAAGAAAACGTCACAATTCATACTGGGTCATGTAGCGCGATTTAAAAATTTAAAAACTTAGGTAATGGAATCCTTGGTATTCGCTTGATATTACACCCTTCTAGTACTACGTTCTTGGATGTGTAATAAGTACATAATTTTATTTTAAAAAGTGTTCTGTATGCTTAAAAGAGATCATCTGAAAATAAATAAAGAAACATTATGTTATTTAAAAAATTTTAAAAATGTATTCAAATTCTTCTTTTCTTTACGGCAGAACTCTTGCTTCAACCTCATAAAAGGCTGCGGGATACAAACTGTTTATAAAGCAGACAATTATTTTCAGCAAGAAGAGCGAACAATGCACTTTCTGCCTTTTGGAAAAGACCGATATTTTAACAATTTTTTTTGACTTTTAATATGTAGTTGTGGTTGTGGCTTAAGTAATGGTCAGCAGTTAAAATTCGATTTGCCATTTATTGTTACTGCGCTATATTAATTTGTAAAGTTTATCTGCATGGAATCACAAACTTTTGTATGGCACAACAAATGTTATTGTTAAGCATAGACATTTATGATTTTGCTTAGGCCATGTGGAGCAGAAAGCTACAATAGATTATTCATCTTTTTAACGCTATTAACAAACAAACTAAATGACGATGACATGATATAGTCATAAATCTTTTTTTCTTCAACAAAAGCTCAATAAACTTTTTTGAAATGATATATATCTGCTATGAGTATAATCCTAGTTTTTTTTATCTTTTATTTCAGTACCTCTTGTAATTTAATAAACCTGTGATTTAAGTACCGCAAGAAAATGAACATTTATCATTTCAACTGACAGCATGTGGGCAAATTGGTGATATTTTATTGTATATCAATGCATAAGTTTATTAATTTCTATACTCCTGAAATGACATTAACGCTTAGGTTTTTGTCGTTGGATATACACATATATACATAGCTTTGTTTGAATATCTGCACGGTCATGCACTCAAAATAGTTTAAAATTCTGATTCTAGTCTTGTATGTTCCACCGATTTGTGAATAAAAACGCGTCTTTTGCAAAAACTTCTTATGTATTATATTATGTAGTTAAAAGAAAAACTAATTAAAAGTGCACGTCTCACAGAAAGTCAAAGAAAACATGTTGTGGTGTAAAAAAGATATGATATATACGTAGTAGGCGCGTCTCTCTTTAGTTTTTATATTCTTTAAAAGACCTTACAATGTTTTAAAAAAAAAATTGATCGCAGCTCCTGCTCGGCTTCAGTACGCCACGACAATTGCGGTTTGCCAAAGTGATATTCGGCAACCGTATAACTAAGCTATTTTAAAATAAAAGAATGCGGGTTGGTAATGATCATCACAGAGAATGATGCTATATTGAAGAATTTTTCTGCTTAAATACTATTTCTATTGGTACCCGGCGATCGTCAATTATAAAAGTATCAATCCTGCGCCAGAAATTTTAGGTTTATTTGCAGCAACCAAACAAGTAAGTGCTGGACATTATATTTTCTTCATCCTTTTCCCTGTTTTTTCTTTGCTCGGACGGGGACCGTTGGCAAATACCGTGTGCGTAACTGTCCTCTGGCCTGAACAAAAATTATCCTTTCGTTTGTTTTTTCGTTTTTCCGGACCGGGATGGTTGCGGCATACCATTCCAATTGTTTAGCTAAACCGAAATTTTATTGAGATGGATTTTGAAGCTCGTATGAGATTTTCATAGTATCACGAGATGAAAATAATATTGCTGCATTATATGCATACGTTGCAGTAAAAATATTGCCAGCGATCTGAAAATCTGAAGTGAAATAGAGTGTTAGACTCAAAACACTTACTTGGAACATTCCAGCTGCAATTTTATATACGTTGCATCTTTAATCTTCAACTTTGAAGTAAAAGTGTCTGTTTTGTAACTAAGATTTAAGCAGCAAACACATTTTTTCAGTTTAAAACGTAGACCAGCATGTCAGACTTTATGGAAGGTCTTTTCTACATCTAGGAATACATCACCGCAATAACTTTTACTTTCTATGGCTTCCTAATGTATGAGACGATACGATGTCATGGTACCATGTTTTTCCTTGAAAACGAACTGGTGGTCAGGCTATTAGTGGGTATTCTTCTTGATTGTAGAAATAATTATTGGGATACTTAAGTTCAGTTAACCTATGTGCAAATGAGAGAGATGGAGAGATTGAGATAGAGAATAGAGATTGCTAACTGATTATATATTTTTCACTAGGTTTTTCCTTTTTTTGTGTTCGTTAATTTTACATGTTTATTTAGAAAAAAAATATCAATCTTTCTTTTTATAATGTTTCTTCATATTTTGAAACGCACCCATTGACGGTGTGTTCTTGTCAAAGAATCCTTACTGACTTGCTTGACTGCTTTTTACTGAATGACTAAGAAAAATTCTTTTTGCTATTAAACATCCTTACTTTTACATTCGCAGACTATGGACTCACTCAATCAGGACAGATGAACATTCTCTTTTTCTCTTCACATTTCTATCTCTTGCAAATATCAGATGGAAAATTGCGTGATGTTTGCAAAAGAAAGATATGTAAATAGAGAAAGGATTAACGGTGTTCAGTTATCACTTTTAGTTGTGTGCATTGACCCTTTCTTATTCCTGATTTTTACTTTTTACTAAAAAAAAAAAAATTAAATCGAACCGATAAAGTATATCACCCTATATATGCGAACGTCACAGATTCTAAATTCAGAGTTTATTGACACGTTGAAAGAGTCGCTAATAAAAGTTGGTATAAAAAGATGATGAAAAGATTTTGTAACCCTTACATCACCACAAGATTGTATACGTCGGTAGTTAGGCCAGGCTTTGCACATTCCTTGGTAGTAAGGTGACTTCGTTATAGTTATGGGAGCCATATGAGCAAATTGAACTGCTACAAAGACATTTTTCATGTCTTGCGCTTGGGGGCTAGATTGGGGTCTCAAAATTGTTTTATCTCCCTATATTAGTAGGCTGCAGCTCATTGATCTGCCCAAACTTAAAAAATGAAAAATTTTGGGAGTAATATTTACAACAAAGTTGGTTAAAGGAAAAATTTCCTCGCCTCTTCTACCTCAGGGAATGTAGATTCACGATGAGACTTACTTACCTCAGTGCATTACCTATTATCAGCTTCGTACCCTTTTTGGGTACTCTGTAAAAAGTACAATAAAAATGCTCACTTGATTGATCAGGCATTCGATTTTAGAAGTGCCATAAAGTGGGATGTCCTCTGAGAAGCCTTTAACTGTCTTAAGTTATTTTTATATTTCCTAATTTCATACTCCCTTTTTTTACTGACAATTTACTCTACTTCCATTTAGCTTTTTATGATGGTATGCATGATATGTATTAAGCGTTATTCTACTTCTTAACCGTTTCTGATTCTCTATGTTATGTATTAAGTTTACACTTTAGCAAATAATTATAGGAATAATTAAGAAAAAATAATAAACGGGCATAACCGACTTTTTTTATATTTGTACACGTGCTACAGGATAGCTAACACAGTATATGTAGAAAGTTTTATAGACCTATCTACTGTACTGTATGAGTAACAATCAGAAAGCCAATTTTTCTTCTTTCGAAAACAGAGTTGTTCTCAGTTTACGATCTACTTTAGACCTGTCCTTCCATTTGACTCATTTTCAAAGCTAACCTATGCCAAATTTGAGGCTAATATCTTCATTTTTGCAGCCAGAAGAATGTTTAGCACAGACATGACACAGACCGACAAACAGGCGCACATGCTTAGATCGATTCTAATAACAAATGAATATACATTGTTCTCGAGAATAAAAGCTATGCGTGCGAACCTTTTACTTTATATTAAGGTCTTTTTAGCCAAACATTTAATAGGTAGAAATTGTTGAAAGAATTCATCTAAAAAAAATGATAAGTTAGAAGCGAAAACTAAAAGTCAATCGTCAGACTTTTTAAAAATAAATACTTTTCGCAGGCTATTAAAAATTTTAAACGAAAGTCGTGGAAATAGCCGAATATTTTCAGAGTAAAGCCGTAAATTTAATGAGAGAAAGCCAAAACAAGAACATTAAACAAAAAACAGAATACTTCTAAAACAATTTTGCGACCGAAGCATGTAACATGAACTTTAATGTGAGCATACAATAAGAAGTTTAACAAAAAGGAATTGCTAAACACTTGCATATTAGTATGCACAGACAGAAGCAATAAAATAATGTATGAAGAAAGCACATAAATGTAGCCAGCGCAGAAGTAAAAAATCACAGCATATCAGTAAACAAAACAACGGCGAACCTAAACATTTTAAATGAAATAAAATCTTACGTAAGTTGTCTGAAGCGACTTCGAAAATAATAAAATTGAAATTAATTTCTTTGTTCTTTAGTTCGACAAAATATTTGTGCCATTACGCACGTTTTGTTATATGAGTGACATATATGGATTATGATAGTGCAAACTTTGATCGACCCCTAATAAAGAATACCGTTTTGCAGACAAAATTTCAAGGTAAACGGTTGAGAATTGAGGCAGCCAGTTCGGTAAGATAAATTCGAACAGCTTGCGTTTCAAGAAAAACAAGTTCCTAGTTTCAACCTTCAATTTTGAAAACAATTTTATTTTATAACTAATTTGCGACACATGTATCATGCAATTAGTTTTTTGTCTTTGAATACATTTACGGACATTGACTTATGTGCTTGTCAGGTCATCCAGTGTACTCGAAACACCTGCAATAGGACTCTGCGACTATTTTCCTTTTTGAAGCATTCAAAAATTTGATCCCATTGTAATTATGTTTTCACATCATTTTTCTTTAACATGTTCAACAAAGAAAAACTTATGTAAACGATTTAGAAATAAGAATTTATCAATACATATTTTAAAAGTTTTCGCTGCCACATGTCTTTTATCACGGATTAAACTTGTCGTCTTGAAGGAGTAAATAATGTTCCTTTCAAGTATTTTTTTATTATGCACTCACAATGCAATTTGGAACACTTTAAATGTCTTGGGAAAATCAATTCATTGATGAAATTTACAAACATATTGGAAAACCGCTGGAAGAAACGGACGAGGCGAAATGTAGGAAAATATATTGAATAACAAATATCGTGATGTTATCTCCATGGGATACAACATTTTCAAGTGACGTCATATGTTTCTGAAATTTTCTTTCAATCTGGTAAATTTATAGTTGCGTAGGTTGCCTTTAAGTCTGTTGAAAATACGCCTGCAGCTTGTCTAAAATGACCAAGTTCCGCTTACCCTCTTTTCCTATACTACGATCACCTGAAATTTGAATATTGAGTAAATTTATAAAATTATCTTTGTCCGTGGAAAGAGCAGAAAGACACAAAATTAGCGAACGTTATATTAAAAGAAAAAACATCAACAACCACGACGACTATACGATAATAAAAAAAAGAAATTTGGCCAAGCGAGAGAAGGACAAATAGGCATAAAGTGCATTACAGTCTAAAAAATGAAATAATTGTGGTCGGTTGTAGCTTATGTTAAAGAGAAAGAACCGTAGAATGTTGCGTCAACGAACTGACATACTTTTTGTATTTTCGCACGGTTTCGTTTTGTTGGTTGGTTTAGTGCTGAGTTTCATTTTCAATTTTCGCACGCATTAAATTTCTGCCACCGTTGCTTCGCTTGAGTTCTTGTGTTACAGCTGGAAAAATTATGCAAATACGAAAACAATACCATTTGATTTGGTTTTACTGTTTGACCCTTTGACACTTTACCCCAAATGAAAAAAATACAAAAGGCCCGTATTATATAACAAAAGGCAACAGATATATATTTTCTTTTTTGTTTGTTTTGCTTGCCTTTTAAAAGAAAATATTACTAGTAAATATGCTGACATAGATCTTGTGTCCACAATGCTTGCTAAGCTGAGCTAATAAGCCGAACCCTTGACCTGAATGCTATCAGTTCAAATCAAATTTTAAGTAAGTATCGAATGTTTTTATCATCGAATTTTACTGACACCTTGCGCTTTATTTGCGAAAAATCAAATATTTTTTAATATTCTGCAAAAAAAAGTATTACTTTCGCTATCAAACTGTACAATATTATTTTTGAAAAATTATTTCTTAAAGCGTCGTTTATACGAATGTTATTGACATGAAATTGCATGGAGTGTTATAAATTAATATGAATTTTAAAATTTATAAAAACCCTTAGTTTCATTTATGATTTATTAGCCCAAGGATGTATAAAGCTAATCTTTTCATAAGCTTTTCTTATGTTTAGAATAATTTACGGTTACTATTTGCAGCAGATTAATTGCACACCGTCGTGATATTATGACAGATCAAACGCATACATATAAAAATTAAAACTTAAGTGACATCTAATATGTTGTTCTAGATATGTCACTATTTCTTAGAAGAATTTCTAAGACTTTCTGCTTAATTTAAAAAAAAAAGTATTATTTCTTTAATAAAAACCTCAGAACACTTTAAAGTTTTTAGCATATACGGAATATACATATCTTTCACAAACGATAGTTAAAATAAAGTTATATGTTCTACCAAAGCCTACCTATCAAAGAAGTGTAAATGCGTATTCGAATTTCAGCTACTTCTGCATACCACTCTGCCTAAATGACGACTTAAAGGTTTCAAATATTTTCTCGTTTCTCTTCACAGTCGCCCAAACCCTTACAAATATCTCTTCAAATCATTATATATATATAATATATATAAAATTCTTCCTTTTTTTTAAAGCTCTAAACACGAAATTTTGTAGCTTAGAAATCGCCTTTATGTATTTTATTTCGAAATTCCTAAGCGCGAATTTTTTGAATGATAACAATAATTTTCTATTTTTACAACTGTCTATGGGATGCTAAAAATTTCAAAAAAGCCTGATTTTAAATAGAAACAAATATCATATAAAATTTGAAGATGAGTATCAAAAATTTCGGCTTAAACTGATTTGAATTTTTTTTTGTTTTAAAGTTTATTTTCTTAAATTGTTCTGAACATTAGACAAAATTAAGTTTCCTGTGGTTGAATGGAAACCTCTAAAGAAAATGAATTCAAATACGAAAAGAAATAGACAAAACGTAAATTATACTATGTTATGTACTTGTGGGTCATCAACTTGTTTTCTGTTTCAAGTTGACAAAATTTTTAAGGGCTTCTTTAGTTTGGTAAAAATAAAAAAGTAACATTTATTTATTTCCAAAGAATTTTTAATTTGACCTAAAAAGTTGAGACTCTGCATAAAGGTAAAGAGAAATATTCAATTGAAAATTTAATTTTCAATTAAATATTTTTCTCTTATTTAAATTCAGGTCATCTTATTTTTTTGGTTCAAGAATTTTTTTCATTGGTCTAAATAAATTCTAATAACATAATATTAATAATTTTATTTAAATTCAAAAAATTGTCTTTCTACTCAAGAATATGATTTTAATATTAACCGATGACTTTGAAAAACCATCGATGACTTTCTACTTTATTGTGCACACCTCAGCGGAATATACTGGACTAGTCAAATGTTCGTTTGACATGGGCAACACATCGATACAAACAATCGAAAGAATCAAAGATTGGTGACTAAGCCGCAAGAGCTAGCGTTTCCCAGTTAAATGCTCCCAAAAAAAATTCAAACCGATCCATTGATATTGGTAGCTTTGGGATTATGCATTTTGCCGGACTTGAACAGCTGATGTTAGACTACACTCTTATGGTCCTATTAAACAGAGAGCATCGTTTTCCTGCATAAGCAATTCGACATGTGATCAATGTGAATGCCTGAGTTTTCTGCGTTCAGGGATCTTAAAATAAACGCACTTTTCATCTCCCGCAACGACAGGATACAAAAACCGCTTTCTTCTGTTCGTCCCAGCAACAAATGTTTTTGTGTCGCTCCATCTGTCTCACTTAGTGTCTTTTTGTTGATCAACAGTTTCCTTTAAATCAAAACAAAAACTAAATACCGTCCATGAACGCTCTTGAAATGTAACAATAAGAAAATTATTCTAGGCTGCGCCGAATCTTTTATACATTTGTGATAAAAAGAGGGGGAAAACGAAATATTAATAGGTAGACGAGGCAGATTTTTTCTATTTTTATGGAATACCGTGGAAAACAGCCAGAAACCAGACGTGCTTTCAGCTGCTGGCGTCGCCTGTGATCGTTTTGGCCCATTTTCAGTAGCAACGTATGTGGGAGAACTTCCAATGTTTCTGCCAAATCTGAAGTCGATATCTTCATTTTTGCAGCCACAAGAATGTCCAGCACAGATATGACATGGACAGACAGACGGATAGACGGACATCCTTAAATCGATTCTAAAATTTATGCCAATCAAGAACATACATAATTTGTGGGGTCTCCGAAGTCCCCTTCTGGGAGTTGCAATCCAAATGACAAAATGAAATATATGACTCACATTCGGTGGTCGGTATTAAAAAATAGGCGTACGCGTCGATGTAGGAAAAAACGAGATTTATATAACTTTCGCGTAGAAACACGGCAAGCTAATCCGAATTCCAATTACGTCAGGTCAAAATTGTAAAATTGTGTTTTTGTTGCTTATATACATAACCTGAATTTGTGCTTTATATATATTTAGGTGAATGTATATATGTATATACATATATATATTGTATGTATCTTTTATTGGTTTGCGCGAATACACACAACTTAATCTGAAACAAAAACCACTCAAGTGAAAAACTACTTGAAAATTCTACGAAATTATTTGTAAAAATATTGTTTTGCATCAAAGAGCACATTGGAAAATTTATTGAATTTTTTTCACAATTGAAACATTTTATCTGTATAAAAGCAGTTTATTTTATAAACGGAAAAGCAGTTCTTTTTCAATTGAACCAATTTTTTTAGTAGAAACATATTTCCCTTTCGTATATGAAACAAAGAAATAAATAAAAAAGGGTCTACTTTTTTCACATATAATGCAGTTTAAGAAGTTCACGAGAATATTAAGCGGGCAGAAAAGAAAAGGCAAACAACCCGAACGAGAAAGGTAAAAATCTTGTAAAACTTTTGTTGCAATACATCTATCGCTTTGCTATTTTGTAAATAAGTTTCATTTAATGCAGGAACAAAAAGGAAACCCATAATATAAACATTATAGATTAGAAACTGTCTCGTTTGCGTCACACTTGGTCCTATTTGCAGAGACAATTGCTGTTATTATGGCAATTGAACGTGATGCTGAAGAGCTAAAAACAATGGACGCGGACGGCTTAATAAACTCATAAGAAAGAAACACTAAATTGAATATTGGAGAAGTTTTTTAAAAAATTTATAATAACAATTCGATTTTAATGGGATCGACGTTAAAATGATTTTGTGCTACACGGATGGGGAAGCTTCATATAGAAAAATAAAAAAGAAGAAGATTATCAATTTGGGATTGGATATCAACTGACAGCTGAACAGTTGTGGTAAAATTGAAAACAAGGTGCAACTTTGCCTTAAATCTCTCATTAGCTGCTTAAGATATACGGTTGTTTCAATGGCTTCAGTAAAAATCGTTTTTTTTGGACTCTTCCGATCATCGAATTTGAGGACGGTGCTCTCCAAACGGAATTATTTCACATGAGTGTTGTTATATAGAATATCTTTTTCAAT
This sequence comes from Glossina brevipalpis, assembly GCA_000671755.1. Taxonomy (NCBI): domain Eukaryota; kingdom Metazoa; phylum Arthropoda; class Insecta; order Diptera; family Glossinidae; genus Glossina; species Glossina brevipalpis. The sequence goes on from KK351015.1 coordinate 3,121,011, forward strand.
CTTTATGAATTTTTGAATGTTTTTTCGAATTTACAATTTAGTGCTTGCTTACCTTCTTTTAATGGTTCGACGGTTGCGTAGCACTTTTCCAAATTTTCCTGCCAATCCATAAACTCTTCATTTTGACGCAAAGCTTCGATAGCTTTATAATAAATCGATTTGCGCAATGATTGAAGGTAACAATCCATTGCCAAACTGTGCTTCGTATATTTTCCCTTTAATAAATTAATTGAAGCAAGAATTTCGTTTTTAACGCATTCTTCATCACCACCAAAAACATTTTCGCCTTCAATACCGGCATCATCTAATTGCTGATATGTTAGCGATGAAGACAAAAGCTCTATATCATCCGAATTTATAACCACTATTGCTTCATCAAATTTCTTGGCTTTATACAAGCATTCCAATAACAAATTGTAAGAGTTTAGGTCCACATTCTCCAGTTTATGCATATGTATGCGGCACGATTGTATTGTTTTAACAGAAATATACAGTTTGCCATACAATAAACGTCCTTCGGTTCGTTTAGACTAAAAATGGCAACGCTTTCTGCCCAGAATAAAGCGGTTCGACACCGCCTCATATCACAAAACCGCTTAACCAATTTACGATAGTGTACTAAAACAATAGAATCCTTTACCTTTTCTTTAGCATTTGCGCTATTATGAGATATATCGTTATTATCCATCATAATTATCTCAGTTTTCTATAGTTATTAGTCAATTAATAGCAATTAGTTAATAATAATATGAATATATATGGAATTATTTTTTTTTTGTTGAAGAATAATTTAAAGTTGAAAAAACTTCACCCGCTCTCGACGTGGTTTGTGAAGTACTAACGTGTAAGTAATTTCAAAATTGAAAAATATACGTGAAGGAAGACTGGAAAAGAGATACCTACTAATCATTAGAGAAATACTTTCGGTTAAAACTTTCGATCGGTGCTCAACAAAGGAACAACATGAACTTAACTATAGCTTATAATTATTCCACGTTTTTAAAATAAGTCGTGAAAAGCGAGTCGTAAACCTGAGCCCCACGTAGCCTAACTGTTGTGTTGAAAGTGGTAGATTCCAACGTGCTACGTGGGAAAGCGCGTAGTCAAAGAAAACTTGAGTAAGGCCAAAAGAGCTTCGATTTTGCCTAATTTCGTGGTGATGGATCATCTTGAATTTTAATTTGCTTTCTTTCAACCGATTGTTTTCCGCTGCTGCAATAGAGATGATTATACTTTACGAACTTAGTTAGTGAAATATTTAAGTTTTTAATTCTTCCACGCTTAGATTTAATTTTAGTAAAAATAATTGAATATTGCTTGTATTGAAATACGGATTCCCCTAATTTCATCGCTTTCTTCCTTTCTATATAGAAAGTTTTAGAAAAATTCCCTATGAAATTTGTTCATCCGTGTAGTGTAAAATCATATTTAAAACTATAATCACATAATTCCAAATTTGAGAAAATTAAAATTAAAAAATATGTTTTGACTCGATTTAACTTAAAATTGAAAGATATTTGCCAAAATTACCTTAAGAGAAAATTTTGGTATGGTTGTAAACCAAATTTCGTATAAGGTAAATAAAATGTTTATCAAAAATATATATTTGATTGACTGTAATTTTATACGGTAAACACGTGATATTCACGGTTTCAAATTTTACACATCCATATTCCAGAACACAATATCGTATTATGAGTGCAAAACTGGATCTACAGATGCGCTGCTTTCCCTGCTGCCATAGTTTTCTTTTACCATTACCAATAAGCAATATTCTCTCCGAAGTAAGCTGCTGCGAATGACACGTCTTTTAATCAGGATAAGGGTGCACTTCTGCTGATTTTAGAGTTTTTTATGCATATATATAGTCTAAGCAACGACAGAAGTTTTAAATAAATTTGAACTGTTTTACAAAGTTGTTTGATTGCAAGTATAGTAAAGAAGCAAAAAATATATAGCACTGAATCTGGAGTGTTTGAGATTCTGAACTTGCAGTATATCTGAACACAAGTAACAAAGTCGTATCTGCCTTAAAATCTTTAATATCTAGCGCTCTAAGCTCTAAACAAAGGAAACATTTTAGTCTTACTGTGATGGTAGGTCTAACAAAAACCATATATGCAGTTTTTTACTTAGATAAGTTGCGATATAAGTCAATGTGATCTCATACGTGAGCGCCAAAACCACCGCACATTTTACGGTGAGGCTTTTTTAAAATTGTATGCAATTATGATCTCGAATATAATTGCTATTTTGTTTTTTTTTTTTTTTGATAGCAAACGATGTAACGCAAAAATTTTCAAGATTAGCTAATATTGGTAATAAAAATTACGATCCAACCAGAATGTCTTCATAGGATCCATTTTGCTAAGACCGTGTGTTTAATTTTATAAACATCGCCGAGAGTATATTAAATATCTCAATAGTTTGCAGCCCACTCGAATATGCATTATACTCTCATACATATCCTCGATTAGCGTCAGTAGGGGCGCCAACTTAGCTACGTATATATGATTGTCTGTTAGTCATGTTTTATTCAGTTTTTTTAATACTCTCGCTAGGTTATCTTGAAAAATAGCCTGAATGTTATCATATATTCGCCCTCTGTTCCAAAAATACAGTAAAGTACATACGTGAGAGTTATAGTTTGTTACAGAGGTGTTGCGATTGTTATGTTCAACTAAAAATTTATGAACCCGACTTTCACTTGTCTAAAGTGCATAAAATTTAAAATTCTCCTGTTAGATTTGGTCTAAAGGATGTAGGCATACACACACACACACACATATATATATATATATATATATATATATAACGTTTTTTTGAATGTTACATATAGAAATGAAAAATAATCCCCTTGTGGATAGAAAATTCCATTTGACATATTGATCAATGTGTTTATTAGCATATGCGAAAAAATTGAATTTTTGCAGGCTTTTCTTATACTTGCTGTTCGTTTTTGAATATTTTTCATGTTTGGTTTTGTGATTTAAATCTATACTAATGCCATATGTAACGTAAGAATAGATTTTGTGTTGTCTTTTCTCCATTCCATAGCGAAAGCACTTTATCGATATGTTTTAATTAATATCTCAAAGACCATCATCGAATTGAAATCATTTCGTTTTTGATATTAGGTAAATATTCAAAATAGTGAAAACTCTTTCAATGCTTTGATATTATCTTTCTATTCAACGAAGGAATTAAATGAATGCATGAGCTATTGAAAAATTCTTTTCTCTCACGTCGATAACTTTAAGTGCTTTCTCTAATGTTTACATTATTTCATCATGAAACATAAATCACTTAAGATTAAAAACAATAGCAACCGGCAGATAAATGTTTCTGCGCAAAGCCATTTGCAGTAGTTTTTTGACTATTCCCCGCTAGAACAGTGCAGTCGCTACAATATGAAATGAATTATTATTGCTTTGATTTCCATAAGTGTTACAAAATACTTAATAATAATATTAAAGGGAAAGATAAGAAACGTCTCAATCGCTGTCTTCATTATTATATCTTGCTATAGAGAAAAATTTTTATAATCTTTAGATTATGTCATTGGGACATAAAAGTGTTCCTTAAATTCTTTAATGGCGCTTCCGTTGTTATCAGTTGTATATCCTCTTCAATAAAGCATCGAGAATTCGCAATTTTGTCGTCGCAGCTGCAACATTTATACAGTAAAGCCTCAGAGATACCATTACATAAGTTTCAAGAAATTCACATGTTTATAATACCACTGATCAAATCTGAATGTATGCTTTATCTGCTCACAGTTTCTCCATACGAGTCAGAAAAAAGAACATAATTATTGAAAACGAAAGTTTCCAAATTTTGCTGCCAATAAATTACATTCCTAACAGATAGCGCGATATGTTTTATACAGCCCTACAACAAGTGTTCTGATTAGGAACCTGAAGGGTATTCAATTATAAACAGTTGTTAGGACACGATAATAGATGTTCAATCTTTTTTGTTTGCTATAACACTTAATGAAAAAAAATGCTCAAGAGAATTCGTTAAGTATATACTAGTAATCAATAGGAATAATTGAATCGGATTGAAAATATTAGCTTCGAAGTGATTATTCCCTAGCTATTTAGATTAACTATCAATTAGCCTGATCAACCCACACGCTCTAAGAAAAGATAATTTCGTATATAAAAAGTTGCATCTGTTTTTGAACATTTACTAATTCCTATTATCCTTTCTTGCTACGAAACGGCTAGATCAGACCAAAGCTTTGCGGCTTTTAATGCATGCAGCTACAGTAGAGATCGTTTCTTATACTAATGAACTTTTGCTCAAATATACTTCATACATAACGCATGCGCTTGAAGTATATTACGATACGATGTTATTATGATAAGTACTTCTATTATCTTCCCTTTGTCGAATTAAAGGGAACTGTTCGAAAATTTTTGATTACATAGTAATAGAGAGCTCAATAACACTTTGGTTTTATTCATAAAACTTTTTCATCAAATTAGAGGTCACTTTTTTCAGTGCCTGTTTTGAATTTTTAAGTGTATCCTTCCTTTTCAACGTCCACAAAAAATGGTGTAGTAAAGTAGTAAATTACTCAGCGAAATACTTTTTTTTCCTAAATACACCTAACTTTCATTAGTAATACAACAAATGTTGTCTGAACGTTGAAAATTCTTTGTGATAAACTTACGAAACCACACCTGGTAGACAAATTGATTTCATGTTTAAAATTTTTATGAAACACGCGATGTTTTCTTCTGGTAAAACAGCAAATTTAATCACCTTTTTTTTGTTACACGTTTTTTTCCACCACTGTCTCTTACTGAAGAATTTTATCGAGCGTCTGGCAAACTATATTTCGTGAAGTTTTGACGGCCGCAAAACATTTATACAGCAATAAATCAAGTAACCACAAAGTCAAGGTCACGTGCATAAAACACTTTGCCTTCTAGTAAGAATTTATGAGTCATGAAAAGTCCATTAGAATATCCTTTGTCGTATACAAAACTAAACGTTTGAGACAAGATCTATACATACATTCAATAATTTCCTTTTTTTTTATAAATAGAAATAGAAATGTGCGCTAGAGCCTCCTCCGTATATAAATATTACTCATCGTCGGGATTAGCACAATAGGTTTAATAATGTTCGTGTGATTGAAATTGGAATTATATTATTTCAAAACCTTTTTTAATATTTTTCCTTTTATTGATGTTAAATGCCTCTCAAAAGACCTTAGAGAATGCATTTTTAGCAGGGAATTTTGTCTGAAATTTCTTTTCTAGGCAGATTTCAAAGTTAACTTAAAATAATAATTTAAAAAAGTAACATGTAACTGTACTTTTTCATCTTTTGTGAAACACCAAATCGCAATTTCCCTCCAGGACTTCCATAATTTGTGATGTGAATTTTGCCGGAAAATGTTTTCTTTTGGAACGAACTTTGTTTCTGACATTTTAAAAATGTTCCTTAAATTCGCCTCTCGGAAGAGCCGTTTAAGGTTTAAGTTCTTATCTCCCGAAGCAAAAAGAATTGTCATGTGTTGTTCATAAAATTTGATTGTATTTTGCCCGGTAGTTTGAGAACCAAACAACAATAACCTTGTTTTTTCGCAATTGCCGCAGCATTGTCATCTTTTACACAACTGGTATGCTTAAAGATATCTCTTGGTGAGAACTTTTTCCTAAAACACTAACGCAAATCTAGCAGCCTAAAAAAACGTATTTTTAACGACTTTTTTGGAGAGACCGAAAGATATTCGAATAAAAATATTCGAGGAGATTATTAAGCTTACATTTATTCATGAAATAGAAACGAAAGATTACATTTCATAAACAAAACAAAAAATGGCAACTCCAAATCTATCCCCCTATGCCATCTTCATTTAAATGGGACTTGCGGCGAGTAATTCACTTGAGTTTGAAAAACTCCGTTTAGTCTAATATAATATAAAAGCTAGAGAAACTTTGGCCTTTTTTTTGTAAATTTTAGATTTTTCCGTGATAGGCGAGTATTTGAACGAGAAAGTTTAATTTTCAAAGAAGAGGACAATCTTTGTTAATAAATAATATTTAAATTAACTTGTCGGAAATTCTAATCTAATTCTGAGTAGTACACTACTATACAATCATGTTTTGAAAACCAAATGTTTATTTTTTATGTAAAAAATTTGTACACCCCGCGTCATCCTCTTATATAATTCACAATATTCTGTTCAATTAATTATTTAATTAAACGAATTGAACAATGTATCGTTCCAGAAGAGACCAGCAATAGCGGCTAACAGGCGCAAAGTCATCCTCTTGCATGGCGTTGCAAGACTTTTCAAGGATACACTGTTGTACCTCGAATAGGAAGCTCTGCAGCACCCAGCGTGCTTACTAGACATTGAGCGTTCTGATTACCAATCGTTCAGATCAATGCACAATAGTTTATGTAGCACGCGCTTCCACAATAGTGAAGTTGAATAGTTTAAAACGATCATTCGTTCTTGTAGCCATGCAAACAGAAAGATGTGAACAAGTTGCTAAAAATTATGGAAAATACTTTGTCTTTTTTACGTAAAAATTACACAAAATTAATCCATGCGCCTAGCATACAAACGTCTGGATAGTGGCTAAAATAATGAATGGAAAAATATTATTTTATTTAATATCACGTAAGTTTTTACATCTGTAATATTTAATACGTGTGTTTAGCATTTGTAAAGATTGATTAGATCTTTCGGAATGCAATCTGATACTGATTGGTATCTTAAAATCGAAGTGAAAGAAATAAAATCTTACTATCACATTAAGATATTCAATATTCATTCGTTATTTTTTTTTATGTTAACAAAAAATCAATAGCCATTCTACCCTAATGCTTTAGTTAAAGTCAAAGGATGATGAATTTACTATTTTCTGTGATTGGATAAATCTTGAAAATTTTGACACAAAATTTCTTTTTTTTTGCTTTATTATACCATAAACATATATCGTCCGCAGTTGACATTAAAATTCGAATTCTTTCAAAAAATATATAGAATATATCTCTCATTCCACATGTATTACCACTTCATTACATATTATAGGGTTATTTTTTCTACCTTTCATCATAAAAACTTTATCGTTTTGACTACTCACCGGGATTAAATGTGTGTTTACTTTTTATAAACACAGATTTCGTTTTATTCATATTTCCATTTACTATTGTGATTAGTCATACCCGCAAAATGAAAAGCGTACTTTCGTTAGAGTTGATAATACCGCTGCTGCTTGTTATTGCGAGTGAAATTTCGTAAAAAATGTTGTATAAGTATATGTTGTTTGAAATGACTTGTAAAAAATCGTTTTTATAACAATTGTTATTGATTTTAATCTTATTCGCCGGTTCTTCTATCTATTTGTTCCTCCCTGTTTTTGTGATCGTAAATATCGCGATGCGGAATATATCATTTTTGCGTACAGGTGAGTTCATTTGGAATTCTAATCCACACAGAAAACTGTCAAAAGTAAAAATTAAAAAAGCAGAATGTATTTCAAACGACATTTTACAACCAACAGTAAATATCCCTCGAAATTTTTTTAAAAAACAATTATCGGTCATTTTACCCTATAATTCGAAAATAATGTTCATAAGCCATGTCAGGATTTTTCAATAGTAGTGACATTATTACTTCACTATTGTTAGCCCTTCTACAGTTCCATTTGAAAATAATAAAACTCTCCTACTGAATATATTCCAAGGAACTTTGAACTAAAATCTTTGGACTACTTCAAATAAAATACTTGAAAGTTTATATCCTTGGACCCGTTGCTGTAAGATAAGCCGCGATGACAATTTGAATGGTTTAGCACCTAGAATCGATTGCTAGGGATATACTTTAATATAAAAAAAATGTTCTGTCTTCCCTCAATGCTTTTAGCGCTTTTTTTTTCAAATCATACCACCCTTATCAAAAAAGAAAAGACATAGGCTTGAAAAAATATATAAATTCTTTTTATGGTTATTTATTTTTACTATTATAAGAAGAAAGAATGATTAACAATTCTTCAGGTCTAAACGGTAAATAGATTCAACATTTGTACTCAAATTCATGCAATTTTTCGACTTTTGTGCTATTTTTAGTTCATCTACATGCTGTTATGCGTAAGCATTCGTTTGCTCTGGTTGAGTTTATTTTTGGTTTTTTTTGTACCTTATAACCACAATATATTTCTTTGGGAATTTAGAATTGTGAAAATAACAAAAACCAGTAATAAATTGTCATTTGCGTTTCTCAAATACAAATGCACAATGTACACATGCCCGAGATGTAATTACAGAGTATACTGAAGTTTCGATGCAAAATGTCATAGCTAAGTCATTTTACGTTGATGTTGTGAGTTGAGCAGATATTGCTATGGTCATTGTCGTCATATTTTTGTTCATCTTTAAGCGGGGGTATATTATTTTTATACCTCACACCAAGAGGTGGCGGCATATTCATCTTGGTAACGACCTTGCAACAATCACAACAGCCAACATAAATTGAGAACACTGTAGTTTTTAAAAGCGAAAAGATAATGTTTCTTTGTTCATTACTCATAAAGACAAAAGCAACAACATATGTTTCTAGTGAACATTTAATATCCGCAAAAAAATATAAAAAATCGCCCACGTCCATTTACTCTTATAGTTTCTCAAAATCTAATTTTCTTTCATCTTTTCCTTAACACTCATCACCGATGAGTATACATATATGATATGGTCATGTTGTCCATTTGTTTGTAACAACCAGAAAGAAACTCGGAGACGCCATCAAAGCATTAAATTTACAATTAAACATGTCCGTCTATCCGTTTGTGTATTGCCTGTAGTAAACATAAATTTACACGGTATTCCATAAAAATGGAAAAAATATGCCAAGCCTATCCAGTATTACTGAATATCTATTATGAGTTTACTATACTGTATAAAATTCTGTATGCTATATACTGTACTCTATACTGTAGTGTGTACTAGCAAGTCTAAGCTCTAAGTTTTTAAAATTTTGAAAAATTCATGGAAATTTTTGAAAAAGTCATGGACATTGAAAAATTCTATTCTAAGTCATGGACATTGAAAAATTTTTCAAAATTTTAAAAACTTAGAAAAAATAGAAGTAGATGAATTGATACGAATTGAAACGTATTATTTAAAAACAGTCAATTAAAAGTTAAAAATGTAGACACACTATTGGCGGCGAATTTGTGGCACAGACTGATAATGGAATTAATTCATAGATTGATAATACAATCAAACGATGCATTAAACCATTGAAGAAGCCCACGGAATTGACTAAAATTAAGTGATAGAGTGTAACAAGAATAAGTGGATTAGTAATCATAGTAAGCCATGCATGGAAATTTGCCAGTAGCTATTTTTTAAGTCTATCGTGCTAATACACTTAGCTTTCTTTAATTTATCGAGAAGAACCAACCGTCACTGAAACTGCAAAATAAATAGTTTTTCTAAATTTATTTTTTTTCTGCATGTTCTTCTTTATTCCTTTTTTTAATATATATATCCAATTTTTTTTAAATTTTGTGTTTACGTATGTGCATACTTTTCAAGAAATGTTCGTTGTATTATAAAATTAGCTTAATTTTTTTTCTTACTTTAATTTACTTTAATTTAAGATACGTTTAACGATTGATTTCGAAAGGCGTTTTAAAATGGCACTCTCTGGATACGAACTCATTTCTAGATACACTAGGTCAAAAAGCAGTGCGTTTACTATATTTTACATCAAACATGAAGTTTTCGAATTCTATGATCAATGAAAAATTCTTTTTACCTCAGGCCGATCCATCACACAATCTTGGGATCGATTGACACCTTTGCTTTATGCTGCTCTGTTATCTTCACTAAACTTCGCAATTGTCGTAAAGCTTAGCTTTCCTGATTTCGCTGGGCCCTTATACTAAAGTATTAATATCTACCGATATTCATAAGGTGACTTTCACATTTTTGTTACAGTTTTCTAGCTGTTTTCATTCATAAAATGAGGTATTGCATAGTATGCAAAGCCAAACCGCCAGGGGTTGCATTGAAGACGCCAGCAGTCAATAGGGTGGAATGGTTACAACATCGGAAGATAAAGGACAATGGCAACAAATTTATTTATATATGCCAAGGCCTAAAATCCTTTTTTTTTCCTTTCAAAAAGGAATGGGGCAGAGAAAATGAGAAAATAAATAGTCTACGTTGCTAGTGCTCAATATACTTCTCTACTTTAAGAATCAAATTCATTAGTCTAGAATATAATAATAATATTTAATAAAAAATTTAATAAAAAGTTATTCTTGAAACATTTTAAATCTTCGTTTTGATTTCAAAGAAAAAGAAGTATTTGTTTTAGCTAAAGGAAAGGATATTTAAATTAAAAATTGCTTTCCCGCAAAGTCACATCGGAGCCAACATTTATTTTGAGAATCTCCGCAAATCGTGTCTATAAAGAAAATGTTGAAATGTTGTACCCATTGCATCACTCCTGAAGGAGATTTTTTAACAAATATACTCGAATTTATAAAAAAAGTTTTTATTTCACAATCCTGTGGATTATTTACCCTCTTAACAGCTCCCATAAATACATCTGAGTCCTTTCAACTCTAATTCAATCTAACGGTTAGCACAAATATTTTCGTAATAAAATGATTCTATACTGATAAATATGAAGTGAAAACAATGGTTTTCTTGTTTTCATAAATTTACGCAGCGATATATAACTTCTGAAAACATCGAATTGTTTCCTATCTTCTCGCCTCACATAATTAAAATGCATTAAGATATATACCACATTCAATAATTAGCAAACAATTAAAATGAAATATAATTATTATTATATCAGATTACTCAAAAAAAATGTTCATCCTTATTTTATTTTCCATGGAATTCTTTCTTGTCACAATATCGTTTTCATTGCAATCTCTTTGTTTTATTCATTAATACAAAAATCATTTAAATGAAATGTAATTCATTTTTTAAATATAAATTTATTTAGTACTTGTACATTAAAATTCTTTTCTGCTTGCGCGCCGATCTCCCTGTTTTAGCTTTTATTTCAATTACATGGTTATGACGTATTGTTCGTTTATTTTTTTAATAATCCCTTTAATTTTATTTCTTTTTCGAAAATTTCTCGTGATATATTGTATGAAGTTCGTGTTCGTTTTTTTTTGCTGTTGGACGTTGAGCTCGTTGGAAGGAAGCGGCATCTAACTCGTCAAAAGACACTATTTTTTTGTACTCCCTCAGCTAACGCATTCACAGACATTAAACCGTATATAAATTTTTGTGTCCCGTTTTACTCTTTTCCATTCAATAAAATCTGTTTTCCTCTACCACTATCCTGAGGCAACATTTTTCTACAAAAAGAAAAGTTCTAGTTTTTCCTTTAGCTTTTCTTTCATAAGAATAACTTATAGTTCCAAGCGGACTTTGTTGTTTTAGATCTGGCACGTTAGCATTATTTTTTAAAAATGAATGCCAGTGCCTACAAATTTTTCTGCTAAAAATGATTCGATCGAATTCATTTTCAGTAAAGTTCGTTCTTGTTCAAAACAAGTTAGTACACCAAACTTCCTCAAAGCATCCCAAAAATTGCGACTTGTAGAGTGAACACAAGGATACAGGGACAAGCTTTAAAAAGACAGACAGACAGATAGATAGATAGACTGACAAGCACAAAACGATTTTGAATAGATTGGTATAATAAAAGGGCAGTCTATCAGGTGTTACATATATCCAATGAAACTTTATGTACCCTGCAAGTTTGTTTATTCGTTTGTTGACCTACATGTTGTCGAAAGTCTCAAGCAATTGGTAATGCAAACCTTTTCAAATGCACAGCGCAAATTCTACTTTTTAAAGCAGTAAAAATTGCAGAAACTTCAAGATTTTTTAATTGTATTAAAATATTGTTCTTCAGATGGTGGATGTGGAGGACGTAAATTCAAATTATTTAACACGTCCATCATGTAGAAAATTCTTCATGTATGAAAAGAAGCGAAAGTCAGATGACATCAAAGCTGAAGAATAGAGAGTTGCAACAACGCGTAGTTCTGCAGAATGTGCTTTCTGATAGTAGAAGTAGTTTTTGTTTACTTTTTTTTTGCTCACTTATGCTCTTATTGGATTTACCATTTTCCAGAGGTTAAGCAGGCATTCTGCGTTTCGTGTTATTTACAACAAACGAAGTTGATCTTTTCAGTATATGCAGCTCCTATCTTGTTTTGTACGCTGTTTACTTTCTGACATGTGGCAGTCGTATGTACTTAGCCTACAATGTAAAGGTATTACATGTATATGTATATGTATATATATATATATATATATATATGTATATGTATATATATATGTATATGTATAGTATATATATATATGTATATATATATATATAGTATATAGTACATATATATATATTGTATTAAATGTCTTTTTTTGAACACCAATATGACCGAAATTGTATTTACTTCCTTTCCAATTTCGAATAGAAGTGAAATTAAGAGGAAGAACAAAATTTACATAAAATTCAAACATTGTTTCTGCACAAACTGTTTTAGGTACAGAACAAATTATTATTTTTATTCGTTCCGTATATTTTACATAAATGATGCGTAGCGTAGACGTTTGCGCGTAATGCCTGCATCGAGTATACTTTCCACAGTCTCCTTTACTGATATCTTAACGGTTGGCATTTTAATTTCACCTGCCTTTAGAAACTTTTTTTCGCATAAGCAAAGAAGAGAAAACTTTATTACCGCCAAAAATTATCTAAGTAAACCACTACGTTAATTCATCTGAAAAGTTTGCTACTTGAATTTCATTTAACCCTACATACACTTAAGTGATTGCACAGTAAAGTTTAGCAAGACTCTTGGTGGTAAATTAAATTTTCCTTAAGTTATTCCTTTGGTTCGTTATCAGTTAGCTTTGGTGGCTACATGATGAAATAATGGTGGTAATGTGTAAAGTGCCTGAAAAAATTTATTCATCTTAAGCTGAAGATTGCGTCAGAAATTTTATTTTTTTCGTATAGCAACCACAGGAAGATATACTAACTTATGCCATAATTTCGGCACTTGGCTTATAGCTGTTAGAAGCGCGCCTTTGAAAATGTGTATATTCTTGAGCGATCTGATATAAAAAAAATTAAGATTGGTTCATTATAAAATATTCGGAAAGAGTAAACGTAAAAGCGCTGGTGTCTTTCATACCGAAATGATATGATCATATCTTTGCATATTGCAATATGTCTATCTGGATTATACGAATCTCAGCAATTTAAAACAAAACTTAAATATTATTTCCATACTCTTAACAAATTTCTGCTTGTTATTTCATCGGCGTTTCCCGAGTTTTCTAGGTTTTGTTTGAAACCAAACGTGAAGTGATCTAAGAAAGAGAATAAAATGGAGGTAAGTTGAAAAAGGATTTAACCATTCACCGTATTTATATACTTGGGATTACCTCGAATTTTATATTTATATCCACTTGCCGCTGTGAAGGAAAGTCAATGACTCAAGATAATTAAGACGTTTTGATTATGCAATGACTTAGAACTATAGCTGCTTTCGTTGAGATAACCATTTTAAAAAGCTTTAAACATATCGGGCTTGATATTGACCCTAGTGAGACCACGGTGTCAGCATGTACGGATATAAATACAATGACTGGATTGAATGCTCAACGTTTTTATAATTTCTTAGTATTATTTTCATAAAATTAAAACAGAAATTTAAAAATACTAAAGCACTTCACTGAAATTTGCAGGATTGATCGAAAAAAGTTAATTATTCAAATTTTCTTTTTATCTCTATTTAAGTGCAATGCATAATGCATTAATTGCTAATTTTGTGTAATTAAAGTTAATGAAGCTTCTACAATAGTTCAAAAGCTTTTATTTAGCCAAACATAAAAAAATTTAAATTTTCGTTATTATGTGCTATTGCAAAATGTGAATAATAAGAACTAGAAAACGTTATCTCTCACACAAACAATTAAGAAAATTATTTTCGTTTTTGCCGAAACTTTTATACCCACCAATTTCGTTTGGAGGAAAGGGGAACAGCTAAATTTTAATGGGTGGTCTTAGCAGATTTTTTTATAAAATCTCGTGGAACTTTTTATTTTGTAGTCTATGAGCAATGAGCAAAGCATCCCCAACACAGTTGGGCTTTCTGGCTTATTTTGTACTGTAGTGTATCTTATATGGAAAGCGATCGATCGATTTGGCCCATTGTCAATAGCAACGTATGCGAATTTGATACTGATCAATAATGTATACATCACTTATGTAGTTTCTGAAGCATCGTGTTTCCGAAAAATTAAATTTCAATACTCTATTTTATCGACTGGTCGTTGTCGATCCATTTCATTTGGCACGTAAACTGGAAATTTTCATAGATATATCTGCTCTGTGAGCAAAAAAAAACATTGTTTTTTTTTGGTTTCGAAAACAGTGGTGTTCTCAGTCTACGTTGCACAGACAGAAGCAGTTGAGGAGTAAAAAAGTCTTTGACAAGAATATTAAGTATGTTAAATTTTGACTACGTCAGTTCACGCCTAAGAGTTTCTTCGCTATAAGAGAACGTATAATTTTCGATATTCCGCATTAACTAGCCCGAGACATATTAAAGAAAAATAGTTGCTGCATATGAGACAATTACTAAACAGAAACAATCAATGCGCCCATCAATGTCAAATCATTTAAATTAAATCTATCAGTGTAGAACGACGTGTTTGGTTATGAAATATAGAGCATTAAACATCTCCGCTTTAGTGTTATTGCGTAACTATTGCTGAAAAGACTGAGAGAGTACCTTGAAATATTAGACTTCACGATAGCTGCTCACATACATTGTCAGCATTGATTCATCAGTTATGATAGCAGCGTTATTTAAAACCATAATCAAGATATCTCTATTATTGGCAACGATATTTACAGAACGTGGTAAACTGGGTAGTGTATTGGTGTGCTGATAAGGAATTTCTTATTTTCTTCAACTATTACGGGTTGATACATGTTTCAACGCATGTAGTTTAATGTGTAAGGTTCTTTCAAGTTTTCTTTTATCTTTTTTACATATATAAATATTAACTCATTGTTTTTCATTTCTACAAAATGACTTTTTTTTGCAACATAAGTTTTTTTTTGCTTATACTTATACATATAATTAACATAGCATTGTAACGGTCTTGCTAAACTATGGACGGGTAAAGAGGTAGGAAAGATAAAGTTAGGCACGTGGTGGGAGGACAGATACTAGGTCTTAATGGAGGGATACAGATACTTAATGTTGGCTGAATATACTACAGAGGACGACTAATTAACAGATATCGAACGTGTAACGGACAGACAATTGACATATAACGGACGAACCTTTTTGTTTAAGTTTCCTCTACGCATCGTTACAAAGCATCAGCACTTATTTGTCAAATATTCATTTGGCATCTCAAAATTCAAACTAAAAATCCGAAAGACATACGAGAAAGCATGAGTGTTGAGCATTTCAGTGTGTTCTCTTTCCACTTTTTGGTTCTAACTTCCTTACGCCGTATTTCATTACATTAAGTGTCAAGCATTTAGGACAGGACGGAAGACAACTAGATTTCTTTCTCTCCAACTCAACATTTCAAGAAATACATTACAGTATTTCATTTTCAATCTATATGTGCATTTGTATGTATTTCTAGTCATTAAAAATTCCATTAAATTCCTTTATATTGACTTATCGATATGTAGAAGTTGGAGAGCAGCTCATTAACGATGAAATCTTAGAGGGTGTAAACGACAAAATAGGTTCGATTAATAAAACTAAATAATTATATCAATTATACGATTCACCGGCCTGTATCAAATAACGTCCATTTATACGAATTAGTGATAGTTAAGTGGGATGTGATTTTAATTCATTTTTTCCTTTCATAAAAAGGAATAAATAAAAAACTATATTCACCTTCAGGTGAATCTCGTGTTCCGGCAAAGCAGCTGGGTAATCGAAATCACTACAATTGAATAAAAGAATTTTTTGAGAGTATTGTACGCTTCGAGCTACTATTTACCGCTGAGCAATTTTTTATCGTTGCTTTGTTGAACTGAAGACAATGCTAAGTTTCAGATTTCTCTCTCAATTTATAAAAATGGACAATTCCATGTACAAGGTCTAAAGAATATTTTTGAGCATTCGATTTTGGACGTAAGTTTTCCTGGTTCAACGAAAAGCATAAAAAATATTCAATGATGCAAATTATGTATACTGACGGTGGTGTATAGATTCACAAAACTTGCAAATACGCATAGCAAACCGCAAAAAGTATATATTCTAGATCTGGATCAGTATAGAGAACAAAATTGATTTAGAAATCGTTGTCTGTGTATATTCTCTCTATCTTATATCACTAATGCATACTAGCAACTGTGATCACGACACGCGACTTTTTCTTTTTTCCTTCTTTTTCGGACGTTGGATGCGAAAATCAGTCAAAAAGAGGACAGTTGATCAATGACCAAATTACATGATATTCCAAACACCGCAAAAATTTGTATTTACAACTGCATTTAGCAATTTTGATCTTACCAAACCACGTAAACTATAATTTAAAGTTTGTACATGTATCGAGTGATTTTGCTCTTGTTATCAAATGTTGAACAGCAATTAATGAAAGGTATTAAGAAAGTCAGCTTAGTTTAAATATAATATCTTCCCGATTTTAATTTTATATTATTCTAATAGTTTATTTTCTTTTTACCTTTACGTCGCATTTCCCTATGTATCGAATTCTAGAGATAAATCAACTTTATGGAAATAATTTCAAAAAATTGCATATAGTTGAGAGTATCTAAGATCCGCCCTAAAAAACATATCTTACTTGAAATCATGTCACCTATGCACACATACGAATAACTAACCAAACCTCAAACACCAATTGACCACTTAAAGCTTGTATGTGCTGTTATGTGCTCTCCCACATATGACTATCTATACTGTCAAAGTTAGTTATGTAAACATGATTTTCCACTTGATTGCTATTAATTGCTACTCTCAAATTCCCATGAAGATAATGATAATGATGATGATGATGAGGTTGATAATTGCTTTTTGTTCAGCATAATTTGTTTACTGTTTAATTGACATTTTACGAGTTTTTCTATATTTAAATTTTACATTGTATTGGTGTTAGAGGAGGTTTCACTTCAACAACGTGCATATTTTTAATCTGTGATTAAGAGAATAATTAAATAGTTTGAAAATAGAAAAAAATTTGTACACTCGTTTTCTCTGATTAATATTTATTTGATCTAAAAGTTAGTAGTTTAATAGCTAGGATTAAAAATTAAATTTTTAAAAAACGGTTTTTTTTTTGTCTAAATAAAGAGAGAGAGAGAGATCTTTAAACATCTCAATTTTCATATTTATTTATGAAGTACTTAGAAATTCCTAGCAAAAGAGAAAATAATTTGAACAATTTTGAATGAAGATAGGGCGTGATATAATTCAATTTTTAAAATCCTTACGCTGCTTTATTCGTCAAATTCGGGAAAAATTAACTCCGTAACACGAATGCAACGATCCTTTTTATAAATTAAATTAGATACCTTATAAGCACAGGCGCCATATATGTTATATAAACTGAAATTTTTTTTCTAAGTACCCTGAAAGTTTAGTTATTTGCTCACTAACATAGAGTTTACAAATTATTAGCGATTGAATTTTTCATATTCTTTGTAACTTTTTTTACCTGTTGCGATTGCTCTCTCATAATTTTTTCCTGCTTCAATTTGTCAACCATATGTTATAATTAGCTCTTTTAGTTTATTTTTTCGGCCAGTAGCTAATTAGACGAAATTTTATAGTAAGAGTCGAGCTTCAGTTAGAGTACAACTGAACGTTGTGGAATGAAGTTAAAGTTTAAATTCATCTAGCTTTCACTTCTTATTGAAAAACCGCTTTATCCTACAATACTATACGATATTATATAATAAAATAAATTAATTATTTTTGAGATAAAAACCAAATATTATTACAGTGAATAAGTTATTTTTGCTTTCGAAACTGAATGAATGTGCCTTCAAAAGAAAACTATAGATTTTCTAAAAGAATTTTTTTTGGTTGAGGACAATTTCTTCTACGAATTTTCGGAATTTTCCATTAGCTTTCCAAAAAGACTGCCTATGTCAAATGAACCCCTGTTGGGAACTTAGAGTCTAAGCTCTTGGCTATTGATTTCTAACTTCGAACGAGCGAACGTTTCTATCAAGAAATTGAAAGTTTAGGATGGAGTTTCAGAATTTTGAATTCGCTATAGAATTATAGATTTTCTTGCTTTTTGCTTCGTCATTTCAGCTCAGGCAAAGTGTCAAACGTACGATGTTGTCTTTGCTTGATTCGAAAAAGAGGGCGCTTTCGAACGGATCGACGAAAGAAAATGAAGGGCAGT
Organism: Glossina brevipalpis; assembly: GCA_000671755.1. Lineage (NCBI taxonomy): Eukaryota > Metazoa > Arthropoda > Insecta > Diptera > Glossinidae > Glossina > Glossina brevipalpis. The sequence continues at coordinate 3,139,446 of KK351015.1, forward strand.
TTTAAGGCCATGGGTTCGTAGGCTAATAGAAAACAATATTAAGAAATTGTTTGTAGCAAAAAGGAAACATGTCTATAATTCGCATCAAAATTTTAATCTTTGTCAATACGTAGTTTTTCAAATCGGCTTGTAGCATAACTCCCACAGTTTTCATTCATTTGATTCCAATATTAAGAATATCTGCGAAATAACACTATCTAGAGAAGCTCTTGGATGGTTAAGTACTGGATTTGGTTAGGAACAGTAATCTTTTAGGCTGAATAGCTTATTGCCAATATATTTGGCTAAGGTAAATGTCGCAACGAGAACTCAGTTCATATTTTATTGGGAAATATTTTGATTATTTTCTGAGCGTACGCCAAAAAATATATAAAATACACTTAGTACTTAAAAAAAGAAAAGTCCAAAAATCGAAACATAATATGTAATGTAATTACTGTTTTCCAGTATTCTTCATAAATTGAACTTTAGAGATATTTTAGACATATTCGTTAGAATTAAATTTTTAAAAGGATTGAAAAAATTGTTTGTGTTGTGAAAATTTTTGATAGAAGTTTTCATCAGTTTTGTATTTTGCTTGTACGTGATTTTTCGCTAAGTACCTTGGTGTTGCCGTTATCGTGCGTGTCCGGCGCGATTTCTTTACTGGAAGGCCGGTGTGAATTTTTTCTTTGTGAAACTCGAATTTCTACAGCCTTTACTATATAAACATTCTCAAAGGACTGGAAGACCCATTAGTTACACGATAAACATAATAATCTTAAATACAAATCGGTGTAATGGTTAAATTGACAATTCCGCCCACAACCGTCAAGTCAGTTGAACATCGCCAAATGAACACGACATTAGTTGAAGTTAAACGCAAAGCAAAACTATCAAAAATACAACAGCGAACAAAACAGGAAAACGTTGTAGAAGATATTTTTGAAAATGCTGTTAATGCTAAATATTTGATTCAAGCGCCTACTGGTTTAATATACGATGAATCTATCCAAGAACATCATTGTTTGTGGAACGAAAAACATTCCGAATATTCGAGACGTTTTATAAAAGTTATGGATCGTTGCCGCGAGATGAATTTAATAGAGCGTTGTAAACTGCTATCACCCCGCCGTGCCACTAAACACGAAGTGATGCTATTATATAGCGAAGAATATTACAAATTATTAGAAGGAACTTCGGATGGTAAGGATGACGCAAATAACGGAAACATTAGCTCGAAATTGGATTCCATCGGTATTTGCCCGTTCACATTTGACTTATCTCTGCTAGACGCTGGCTCAACAATAGATTTAATTGAAAATATTCTAAATGGCAGCATACAAAACGGTATGATTTTTATATGTCCACCCGGAGATCATGCTATGGGAGCTGAACTCAAAGAGCACAGTTTCTTTAATAATGTCGCGCTGGCTGCACAGTACGCTTTGAATGTCCCAAAGTTAAATAAAATCATGATTATCAATTGGAACGTACATAATAGTTCAAGCACTCAACGATTTTTTTATCATGATTGCCGGGTTCTTAACTTTTCTATATATCACTGTGGTACTAGCCGTTTTTGGCAAAATGTAAAAGAGTCGGATTTTGATGCGATTGGTGATAGTTCTGGTGTAGGTTATAATTTCAATTTGCCTTTAAATAAAGCTAGAATTGGCAATGGAGACTACATGGCAATATTTCAGCAAATATTAATACCGGTAGCTGTGGAATTTCAACCTGAATTGATCATTCTATCTGCCCGCTATGATGCCGCGTTGGGATTTCCTGAAGGGGAAATGGAAATAACGCCGGATTTTTACCCTCATCTTATAAATCCTTTACTGAAATTGGCCAAGTCGCGACTAGCTGTTGTTTTAGAGGGTTCCTGCTGCATGGAATTACTGACAGATGCCGTACCTTTAACAGTGAGATCTTTGTTGGGAGAACCGTGTCCTGCATTGCTAGAAAAACTGAAGCCCCCGTGCTTGTCCGTACAAGAATCTATACTGGATTGTATTTGTACTCATCGTCCCTACTGGAAGTGTTTGCAGTTACAAGATACCTATACAATGGAAGAATTGAATACTGTTAATCCGCAAATGAATTTACATAAAATTAACCACGTGTTTGAAAAACCATTGCTTGAACAATTTCCAACATGCTCCGCAGAACTACCTCAGATTATTGAAAAAAATTGTTTGCTTTCACAAAGGCTTAAGGCTGAAAACAAATTATTTTCACAACAGGTACGCGTTTGCTATGTTTATGATGAGGTGATGCTGCAGCATAAAAATATTTACGAGGAAGGCCATCCTGAGCAGCCGGAACGTATACGTAAGGTTTATGAAATGCACGATGAATATAAACTGTTTGAACGCATGCAACGATTACCTTCACGTTCTGCCACCATTGATGAAATTTGTTTGGCCCACACGAGAGGCCATGTAAATTTAATACGAGGTCTTAGTGATGAGGAAGAATTACAGAACGCCAGCGTCAAATATAACTCGATTTATTTCCATTCAAAGACATTTGAGTGTGCCTCTTTAGCTGCTGGTTCTGTATTACAAGTTATTGATAAAGTGCTTAAAGGCGAGGCACGTAATGGTGTTTGTATTATACGACCACCAGGTCATCATGCTGAATGTGATGAACCTCATGGTTTCTGCATATTCAATAATGTGGCCATAGCTGCTCTTTATGCAATTAGCAACCATGGCTTAAGACGTGTTCTGATTGTTGATTGGGATGTTCATCATGGAAACGGCACCCAACATATATTTGAATCAAACCCCAATGTTTTGTATATTAGCGTACACCGTTATGATCATGGTTCCTTTTTCCCCAAAAGCAAAGATGGCGATTTTGATGCCGTTGGCAAGGGACCAGGTGAAGGCTTCAACGTTAACATACCTTGGAATAAGAAAGGCATGGGTGATATGGAATATGTTCTAGCTTTCCAGCATATAATTATGCCGATTGCTTATGAGTTTGATCCGCAATTAGTTTTGGTGTCAGCTGGTTTTGACGCCGCTATCGGTGACTCTTTGGGTGGCTGCAAAGTTACCCCAGAAGCTTACGGCTTGTTCACTCACTGGTTATCAGCCTTGGCAAACGGTCGCCTTGTGCTCTGTCTTGAAGGTGGCTATAATCTTAACTCTCTCTCCTATGCCATGACCATGTGCACAAAATCTCTGTTAGGTGATCCTTTACCACCAATACACCCTAATTGCTCAGTCTCACGTCTACCCACCCCAGCACATCTCAGCTCTCTGGAAACATTTCGCAAATGCATAAGCATACAACAACATTATTGGAAAGGTTTAGCTTTCGGTAAACGTCTACCGCAAATCGAAAACAACAATGAGGGTTTTCCTATAACAATACAAAATTTAAACATCACAAGAGATGATACACAGGGGGCAGCTGGTGGTTCAGGAGATACTGGTGACGATGTGTTATTCGCAGCCAGTGGCAGTAAATCGAAAGTAAAGGTAAACAACAGGTTAGATTAGTAGCCTTGGTATTGACAGTAGTGAATAAAGTAATGAACATGTAATTGACATCTTGTTATTATAATGCTTAAAGCATGGCAGCATTATATATGTTTTATGTTTGCTCGCCGGCCTGCAATGTTTCACTATAGAAGAAGATTGAATCGAGTGCAATTAAAAAATCTTTCAGTATCTTAGTTGATGAACATTTACAAGATCAAGACCGTCTTGTTTTTCTCGACATTAATTTTAAACCCTTACTTATTTTGACAGCAAGGTTATGCTTTTAACAAAAATTAACTACTTTCTTTTTTTTCTGTTTCATTTTAACCAATCATGTATTATGTTAATAAATTAAACGACTTGCGCATTTATACATAACCGCGTTTAAATTTTTTAATGAAAAAAGTTATTTTTGTAATATATTCTATTTCCTTTAATGGTAAACTAAAAGCAGATATTTACATCCAAACTATAAAATTTCTACATTTGCAGTATTTGTAAAACTTTCGAACTATTCTCTTCGAACTCTTATGCTTTCTATCAATTGTGCTAAGCGATAGATCCCCTAGAACAAGACGGTTGTCTTTAAATGCAGGCATAAGCAATAATTTCAGTACGTGTAGCCTATTTTGAAAAAACATACTGTTCTTTCCTAATCTATATATATTTTTTCATTGTAGACACATATTCCAAAAATCCAAAAGTCTTTGTTCTCATCTGAAGAATTTAATAATCCTCGTGATGCGAGAAGAATGGATGTATATCAATCTAGACCAACCTTTCAATACTATTTTTATAATATTACACACACAATCATTGATTTTTTCATAATGAAAAGCAAGAAATGTTTCTAATGTAATTTTACTGTCCTGTATACAAAACCTTCAACTTATTGAATTTGAATCTTGTGCGAGGGAATTTTGATGCATTATGTATTTCCAATATGTGAAATTCGTGACATAGCACGGAGAACTTTTTATATTTTTTTGATTAACATTCTTTACGATTTGACACATAGTTCGACTCTTTAAATGAAATTACAACTTATTTTATTCTTTAATATTGCAAGGATCTAGTAAACAAAAGACATTCTTAAAAAATATTGATTGAAAACTTCACACTTGTTAAACCAAACATATAGCAATTTATATATATGTTTTTTTTTTTTTAAATTTGACAATGGTAAGTATTAGATATAAACTTCCTAAGCACATTGATGATCAGACCGTTTTACTTAAAAAATCCTTATCTCCTGAGGTGGTTTCTGAACAACTAATTGAATGTGCTGTTGTTAGTTATCATGTGTTCAGGAAAGACAAATTATTTAGAACTACTGGAGGTGTGGTGATTGCTTCACGATGTGCGATAATAGGCCTTTAGTCCTTTTTACTTGCCGTGTATGGTCAATGGTATGTCGTCAAACTTAAAAAGACTTCATGTATAAATATAAGCTGGATAATGTCACTAGATTTCAGGATTGGATCTAAAGTTGGGATTCAATTTATATATCCTTTCTGCACCCAAACTCTTACGAAGGAAAGATGTTCTCTTTGATGTTTTTTTCAATGTGGGTTTATGGACTTGTATAGAGAGAGCAACCATTTCCTGCTTTATTTCGTTTAAAGATTGGATTTTTGTTTGAAGTTTTTCATATTTGCAGGAATGAACATAAATCAAGAGAAGCGTTTAGGATACCTCTTAAAAAGTGAACTGTTTTTCTAGGTAACTGCTTTAAACGTAAGTTACTAATTCCATCAAGACCAGGTGTCTTTCTCTTTTCCAAGGAATTTATAATATCAGTGACTTTTTCGCGCTTACTAAAATAGATGAATGATAGTGTAATAACAATGAAATCGAATTGCTCAATAATCCTTGACACTTCATTAATGATAGCAATATTACTAAGCAACTCGGAGCAATGATGATTGAGATTGAAAGTGTTAGCTAAAATATTACATTTTTCTAACTGAAAACAATAGAAGTTGTTGGTTTGTTCTAAAATGGGAATTTTATTAGATTTTGTCTGCAGCGGCTTTGCAACCTGCCAAAAGGAACGCTTGTTAAGTTTTTTCATTCGAATCTGATCGTTAGTATCTCTAAACCGCTTCCAGATCCACCTAGCGTGGATAATTCGTTTTGTTTAAATCGAAAAACAACTTAAGTCATCTTAATCGAACTTACAATAGGAAGATGATCCGATCTCCATTAACTGCTTCAACTGTCGATAAATTCAAATATATATTAGTTAAAACGAAATCTAATATAGAGACCAGATATTTAAAAACTATTATTTAACACAGGAAGGAAATGATGGATTTTTCGTGAATTTTTTTTGATATATAAGCGTAATGCGAAGAAACAAATTTCACTCTAAATTTACTGGTTTAAATCATGTTTGGAAAAGGCAGCGGTAAAATTGTAGCTATTCAAATGAAAGAATAATTTTAAGTATTTCATTGCTTGGAAAAATCAAAAAATAATTATTATTATATATACATATCAGAAAATTCAGGAAGTTATTATTATTATATATACATACAATTTCCTGATCTTTCTAAGCAATGAAATATTTAAAATTTCAAAGAAAAAAAAATAGTTTATTCAAAGTATTAGCCCATATGAGTCACTAGTTCTCCTATCTTTTAGAGAGAATATGAAAACTGGGGCTTTGAGACCTTGCACTCTTTTTATTGTCATAAGATGGAAGCTCGAAAAAAAAGTAGCAGATTATAAGCAACCATTAAAGACCTACTAATTTTTTATTTGGTAAAAAAAAGATTTTTTAACTTCATTTCACAATCAATATCAAGTATATTTATTGGATATTCATCATCGAAATCACATTTGTTATCAGAAATGTTGTGCATATGCAACAGGCTAATAGTTGCGAAATATGCTCAAAGAAAGATTGACAATTTAATCCGTAGACGAACAATAAAATAAAAATTTGAATTCGTCCATTTATCAATGGAAAAGTTTTAGCGTAAAATGTCAAACATGTCTATTTTCCACAATTTCTAACATGCCATATGTGTACGTAATTGAGCGTAATTAAAATGGTTGCAGATAGGACCGTTGCTTAGTAAGTATTTTGTTGTCTTGATTACAAATTAGTGAATTTATATTAAAATAAAGTGCTATTTTTGATTTGTGTAAAAATCTGCTATAGCTTCAATAAAGTTAAAAATTTCTCAGGTTGGTATAAAATCTATTAGAGTAAATCGACAACAAAGCCACTATGTATGAAATATATACCATAACAGTTTCAGTAGCGAAATCGAATAAAGCAAATACGGACAGTAGTTTTAAATAAAACTTCTCTTTTTTGCTGTATTCGTAATTATTTCCGAAAGCAAATAAAATATTTGAAGTAGTTGGCGTATATGTGTTAACAGCTGTAGTTGCTTATGTTGCCTTTGATACCTTATCAACAACTCGATCAACTTTGAGAACATGACGCATAATAAGTGTTTATTTTACTGCTTCCCGCCAGCGTGACCAATGGGTAAAGTACTTAACAATAAAAGCGCAATTGTTTTGGAAATTTTTTTTTTATTTTTAATTCGACAGATTATCTAACAAATATTAAATGAACTGGAAAAAATTTTTTCGTAGTTTACGACGCAAATGTAATGCTTGAGCCGAATGTGCACTGGACTCTCTCTGCTTAGTGTTGTTTTTCAATCAACGCAAAAATATATTTTGAGATCGTGATCATCCCTCAAATAGACGATAACACTCGGCTTAACAAGTTACATTCAAATCCCAAAAGTTTTCCGGGCAGAGAAGATCACATTTCGAATATTGATTTCTTTATACAGTTGAGTCTGAAATTTGTTGTTAAGGATGATTTCAATGCCGAACGTCAATAGGAATCTAGACCACAAATCGATCCGTAATAACAACCACACGGTTTTGTCAGTGGGAGTTTCACATTTTGGCCATCTGATCTGAGAAAAATTCCTGACTTACTGGATGTACTCTGGTATTCCCAGGAATTTACTTTATATTTATGACAGTGACGGCCTAAGTTCTGATCACTCTCCATTGATTATCAACTTCAACACGATACTTCACAGCATCTCACGGAGTTTAAACGTCATTGATCGTAAAACTGATGTTGATCTTTTGGAGAATGTATTGATAACAATTTATACTCTCACATAAGTTTACAAAACTCTGAAGAAGATAAAAGATTTTACAAATCTAATACATTACACTAGTTTTATAACTATTGCTACTAATTATAATCATTATGTCAGTCTTGAATTAAGGCAAGAAGACGATTAAGAAGACAATGACAAAACAGTAGAAATACTGTAGATAAAAGGAATTTGAATAGAGCTACGAAAAATCTGTGTTTACATCTAGCTGAGACAAGAAACGTACAAATTATGAGTTTTTTAATCAACATCAAGAAAGGAATATTTGACGAATATTACTTATGAAGAGCCATCGACTAGACGAATTGTACCTTTAAGAAACATGTCTGGAATTTGGTAAATAAATATGTGTATGAAACTATATAATCTTATGTTAAGAGAACAAACAAGTGTCATATTGATATCAAATATACGCACAAAAATAGTGATCAACGACGCCATTAATAAATGCAGTAATGCGGTAATTGCGCGTACATGATAATTCGATGAAATAGTTGCACTACACTGTGACAATAGGGATTAATTACTTTCGTCAAATTAATTGTAGAAAAATACCCAATAGTGGCAAAGGTTCGGAAATCAATAGTATGTTTGTGAGCATACAAATGTAAGAATCTATACACCGTTTGAACGGTAAATCCCAAGAATTAATTAAGGCAAATGTGCGGGTAATAAAATAACAAAAAGAATGTGCCTATGAGTTGAAAAGTTTTAAGAATTCTTTTAGGCAGATTACATAACTCTTTGAAGTTTCAGCGTAGGACTCACATAAATTATGGGTATGTGCAATGTGCAACATTACAGGTAGAAAAAGGAAATACATTTCTGTTATTAATGCGCGATAATCTTAGTGACGGATCAGGATATGTGCATAAGTATCAATATGAATAGTCAGGTATAGACATGAGAATATGTAGCTAGGCTTGAGTACTAGAACTAAGACTTATAGAATATGTAGATTTAATTACAATTATCATGTTTAAGCTAGGTATTAATATATATAAGAAATTGATACTAAAAGAATATCCCATGAAAATAATGAAGTTTGAACAAATAAAGAAGTTAAAGCGGCGTTGAAGAATTTATGATGATGTGAAGAAATTAAGATGATGTGATGATCGTAACATTAAGGGGCAGATTGTCGAAAAATGTCAAACCAAATGAATTGTGGAACACTGCAAAAGTTTCCGATTTAATATTAGGATTATGTCAAGCAAAATGGCGATTGATTTTTCAAAAAAATTTCCTTTTGCCGAAGTCCGCTGATTCGGGGTCGGAACGTAGATGTCTTCTTTAAAAAAAATCTATATTACTTTTATTAAATGACAACTTTCGAATGCCGCCTAATTATATAGCGTGTTATTTCGATCATTTGTCTACGAGTTACAGTGATATTAGTGATGCTGTTTTTGATTATTCAATAAAATGGAAAAAATCGTATTTTCTATGTTGACTAATCGTTGCTTTTTGATGAGAAAAATGCAATTCCAGCTCAGCAGTTTTATGGAAAATGTCATGAGGACTCTTGTCTATTGAAAGCAAAAATCTGTTTGGAGGAATTTGCATAAAACCGACGAACACAAAAGGCGAAGATGACGATATACTGTGTCATAAGCCTACAATGCAAAAATTAAAATGCTTGCCCTACGCATTGTATTCTTCAGCGAATGTCATTTGTTGGCAAATCTCAAAAGAAAACTTCATTTTGACGTGCAATCACGCTTCGGTGTTTATATAAAAAAAAGCTACCCTTATATTAATGCACCTGTACAAAAAAAATTGAACTTGCAGTCGCGTAGCCCCGTCTCGTACCATTTACATATACATGCTCAATACTTAAGGTAAAAATTTCCAATTGTTTTAAGCAAAGTTTTGGCTTCTTTTATAGATAAACCTTTTTCCTTTGTAAGTAATCATCCTAAATTTTTGAATTTAAAGTTTTTTCTTAATATTTTTCATACATTTGCTCAAAGAATGGTTTCATGGTTTATTCAAATTCAAATGAGGTTTTTTTTATTGAATTTCGCAAGATCGCAAATATTTTTCTTCTTCCCATAGATTTTTTATACTCATTTCCTTTTCTATTCATAAAGTTTGTTTGCAACATTGGAATTTCGATTTCATATATTTTTTTCAATATTCCTTTTCAGTGGTTTAACTGTTCAGCTTATTAAACAGTTGATTGCATTTCAAAAGCAGAAGGAAGCCTTTACCTTAAATTTTGTATTAAGCTTTCTATTTGTATTAAAAAATGATTATAAGCGAGGTTAAGAAGATGTGGGAATCGTATAAAATGCCAGTCCTTTGAATACAAATGCATTCAAATTAAAGCAAATGAAGAAGCAGAAAAATGAATTAAAAACAAAAAAAGATTATGGAAAATTTGAATTTATTAATAATGCGTCTTATAATCGAAATTCAAAGTACAGTTGAATGCAAATGGCTTTTAGGGAAAATTGATTGAAATGAGCTTTTTGCAAAAGGAAAAACTTAGATAAAATTCCTCTATAATTGCTTTTTTTAGTTTTCCTAGGAAACAAATTATAGTCATTTGTTTAATTTGCAGTTAATCATTAATTAGTAAGTTAATCTTCTTCTGGTGGAATCTTTGCAACCATTTCCCCAACTATTTCATTTTTATTTTTAGTTATACTTATCTTGATTAATGTAAATTGCAGCTCAAATAAGTTTTACGGCTTTTGCATCTCGGTTTGTGACTACTTTCGATTATGCGCTTTAATATAGAAAAACCATTCTTAATAAGGCATTCAAAGTATATCAATATTTTAAAGTAAATCTGTAATCCTCTCATAAAAATTTGCTTTTAATGCCTTTCCATTTCAGCACTACGTTTTCATTAGCTTCTGAAGTACTCGTTTTCCTTATTGTTTTGAGACAGCGTTCCGATAACCAATGGTACGTTTTTGTCTTCTTCTGTGTTCACTTCTCACTATTGACGTGCACTAATATTTCAATTCTGGAAGGGTGAAACGCACTATACTATGTTCCTTACTATACCAAATTTCAGAAGAATAACTAATTGTACTAATTTTTTCATTGTAATTATTAGCTTCTTCCCTCTTATTACCCAATGACATGGGAGAAAGGTATACGGAAATGTTAATTTAAATAATAAATTAAGGACTTAAGTTAATTGTAGAGAAATTATAAAATTAATCAAATCATGCTCCATCGTTGGTTGCATATCCGCGCCAATGTTTGTGCCAAATTTGAAGCCGATATATTAACATTTGCGGCCAGGAGAATGTTCACCACAGACATTACAAAGACGGATGGACTGACATGCTTGTGATGCTGATCAAGCAGTTACCTTTTGGGAGTTACAAACCAAATGACAAAATGAAATATATGCCTCACCTTCAGTGGTGAGTATAAAAAAATGTTATTTCTTCAGTAATCTGTGTTTATAAGTTTAGAAGTTTATAAGTTTTAGAAAGTTTTGAAGATAGTTCTGGTTTTAATTCAATTTTTAGCAAATGAATTTAAAATTTTTGTGTGTTTGTCAAAAATTTTGTATTTTCGACATATTTAAAATTTTGCGAAAAAATATTGTGTAAAAACGTTTTTAATTGAACCACATTTATCTTCCCTTCATATAAAGGTAAGAGTACTTAACTTATTGGCTGATAATAATAAATTACATTTTCTTGATACGTATGCAAGCCTGATTAGCAAATATTTATCAGATCCGATAATTCAAAATGTTCAAAACTTAATAGCATCTGTTAATAAATTTAAGGCGATCTAAATATTCGATTGAAGTTAAATCGAATCTAACATTTCTATTTATACAACTGTGCAAAAATGTAGTACAAATATTTTGGTAATTGTTAAATCATCTAAAATATTTTCAAATAACTATGCAACAAATTTTAATTCCCCTCTGTCCAGAAAGATTTCAAAATTCTTCTTTTACCTTCAACCATTGTTTAATACTTGGCAGTAACTGTAAATTTTCGTTTCCTCTTTTCTAGCAAGAACTTGCTGTTAAACGATTAAATTTAAGCACAATATTCTTTCAAGTGTAGAGTACCCACATCTATATATACCGATTCAACACCAATAAATTTATATACAGTGAGGGTGGTGGCCGACCAAAAAACCGAAAATAAATTTTTTTTGGTTTCATACTCATACTGTCGAAGGTGAGGGATATATTCAATTTCTCATATTGTTTGTAATACTCATAAGGAAACTTCAGAGATCCACACACACACACGTACTATATATATTCTTGATCATTATCAAATTTGGAATCGATTTAAACCTGTCCGTCTGCACTTTTCACTTTGCTGCCTCTTCCATGCACCCAGGTTAAATTTGCAAAAGGGAATACGCACAATATCTAAAAATGGAAAAAAGTACAAAAAAGGATGAAAATTTTTCAAAACAGTGATGCTGGAAAAGATCCACTCCAGGAGTGCCTAAGGACACCTACATTTGATCTGGAGTTCATGCAAGATAGATTTGAAATGGGTAGTACCCATGATTCTTCCGACAACTTGAGCTCAATTTTTCCGAGAGCGCTTTTATATTATATGAATAATTGATTATATCCCGATCGTGTTGATTGGCTCCTATGCACTGTATTATGTAATATAATATATAGATTTTATTATGGCCTCACCGAGGAATTTCTCAAATTCCTCATACTCAGTTCCTAACATTACTAATATTCTACCACATGTAAAGAGCACATAACACTTTTACAATTACATACAAACTCCTGATTTTTCTGGTTTTTGCAGTTGGCTTTGTATTTCTTAGATTTTACACTGACTAAATCTATCTTCTATATGACCAGTAAAAATAAAAAGAAAAATTTTGAAACAGAATGAAATGCTGTGAATCATTGCAGCTCCTTAACAGACAGCATTATAAATTTAACATTTTCACGAAATAGTTCTTTAATATCTGTGTAAGAATAATAAAAAGCTTTTAAAATTTCTTATTCCGAATAGATATCTTTATTGTTGTTAAAAAAGAAGAAGTTTATCGACATGTCCATTGCAGCCAGAAGAATGTCATGACTTCACCAATTAAGCAAGCAGGAGCACAAATACTTGTCTACTAATACTTGGATACATTTTTTAAATTTCTTTCATCGTATCCAGGGAAACAATTTTTTCTGTGTATATTTGATTTTCTTAGGATTAAGTCGCAAAAAAGAAAATTTTTTTTGTTAACTTAATATGTGTGTGGTATGTGGAAAAACTTTACCTCAAAGATTTTTCCTTGAAGTTTTGCGTTTTGCTACAAGAAATTAGATGTGTGTAACATATTCTTTGAAGTTGATTATGAATTCGCACACGAATCGATTCAGTAATTTTTCAAATTTGTAACTTCTAGCTCTAAGCTAAAAGAATTAAAATTTTAAAAAAGTGCAGGAACCAAGTAGGATTTATATATTATAGATAATCGATAGGCAAACAGGAAGATAGTTTCGTTAGGATTTATTCATTGATCAGGAATATATTGCAAACAAAGAGACATATCGAATACTACATCATCATCACAACATATAACCATACCCTATTGAAGGCCAGCCATGGTTGATTGACGACATTAAATATCTGATAAAAGAAAGAAATAGTGTGTATAGCCGCTGCATATGTTCAAGCTAAGTACCTTCGAAGACCAATTTAAATACCTAAGGAGGTCTATTGGCGCTAAAATTAAAGTAGCACAATGCAAGTGTTATGCGTTCAAAAATGCTTCTGCGGGCCGACAATTGTGGAAAATAAGAGAAAATATTGGTGATTGGTGAATCTAGGCCAATTAAATAAAAAGTCAAAAATAAAAAGTCAGGCCCAGTGCTTACAACAGCTATTGATAGCCTTTTCCACCCACAACTAACTCTCCCTGTTAGTGCCTGCTGCGTAGCACAAAAAGATGTTCTTGAGGCAATACCTGTGGGCTGGATAAATTGTACCCAAAATTTACTAAAGCTAGCGCTATATATTACAAATATCATAAACACTATATATATATATCAATGTATTGTCAAGTGCGCAAATGCCTTCTAGAACTTGGTTGAATAAATTCATGCCAATCTGGATTTAGATCCAAATATAGTTGCTTTACTGATTTTACTAAACAAGGAATGACATCAGATCCAGCATTGAAAATTACAACTTCTTGTTCTATTAAACTTCTCAAAGGCATTTGATTCAGTCGATCCTGATATTCTCAGCGCCAAGCTAAAAAGAAAATATAACTTTCCGTTCACTGCAGTGACACTCGTACTCTCGTGTTTAGTAGACAGATCGCAGATCGTTAGCTGGACGTCTCGACAGACCAACAGACGAATACGTCTAAATGGATTCCGAATTTCATACTGATCAAAAATTTATACATTTTATGTTGTTCCAGAAGCTTCTTTTCTAATGTTACAAACATTTTCACAAAAAAATTCAATTTGAATATTTTATACACACCACCGAAGGTGTGTGGTGTACTCATTGAGGAATTTCTCAAATTACTCAGTTTCTTACATTCTTAATATTCAACCACATGTAAACCACATATAACAATTTTCACTTACAATGTGGGCGCACTCTTTGAGCAATTTTGCGCATTTTCAACGCCAACCTGCGTGCAAGAACTTCCAAAGTTTCTGCCAAATCGGAAGCGGATATCTTCGTTTTTGCGGCGAGGAATATGTTTACCACAGACATTACATAGACGGACGGACGAACCCACGGACATGAATAAATCGATTCTATATTTAATGCTAATCTGGAATATATATACTTTGTGGGATATCCGAAGTTTCCTTATGGGAGTTATAAATCATTATGGGAGTTATAAATCAAAAAGAAGTATATCTCTCAGCTTCGGTGTTGGATATAGTGACACTCAACTTCGGCGACAAAAGTTAATAAAGATTGACACGTACATATGCTGACCATCTCATTTCACATTAAAAGACTCGCAAATACCCAAAGTTTTCATTATATTTCTCATCTGTGAAAACTTAAATCAAATATTTATAAGGCAAGCGAAAATAGTCGGGTTACAAATTATTTACGTTGGTTATTAACAAAAGCTTAATTAAAATCAATTAAATGAGATGATGGTGCTTAAGATTCCCTCAAAAACGAAATTAATTTGCATAAATTTTTTTATTTATTTACCGTTTTTATTATATATATGAGAAATGCTTTTTTTGTGAAAAGTGATGCTGATACTAACAGTTTAGGAATTTTCTTTTCACAGAACTTCTTCACTTTACTTTTTAAAGGAAATTTATGAACAAAAAGATTGCGCTACTTGAAAAATGTGCTCAACATAAAAACAAATGCAATGTTGCACAATATGGTTGCGTATATAAACCAAAGACAGAAAAAAGAAATATTAATGAAGAGGACGCAACATTGTGGTAGAAATAGTTTACTGAGACGAAAGGACACTAATGCAGATTCATAACGTACAGCTGTTGTAATTGGAAATTAGATATTGACATTTGAAATATCAATACAAATTAAATTCTACAAAAATTTCATGTAGCACAAATAACGATGATGGAAAGATTACTTGTTTCGGTCATCGTTTTGGTTGCATGTTTCGTTATCCGGGTTATATACGTGTTAGCCGATATATTTTTTTGTAACTCCCAAAAGGAAACTTCGTAGACCACAAAGTATATATTCTTGATCAGGATCAAATATAGAATCGAATTAAGCATGTCCGTCTTTCTGTTTGTCCGTTTGTTCGTCTATGCAATGTCTGTGGTTAACATTCTTATGGCCGCAAAAATGAAGATATCGGCTTCAAATTGGGCAGAAACTTTGGAAGTTCTTGCACGCAGAGTGGTATTAAAAATGAACAAAATCGGTCAAAAGACAGTATAACGAAGACTGAGAACATCTCTGTTTTCGAAACCAAAAAAAATTGATTTTTGCTCATCAGGTATAAACGATAGCAGATATAATTACAAAAATTTCCAAAAATATTGCGCTACCTATCCCGTAATGTCTGCGCAAAAATGGGAGAGACCAACGATCCGAAAGGATCGGAAGCTCCGCTGTAATTGTAAAAGTGTTATATGTTCTTTACATTTGATAGAATATTAATAATGTAAAGAATGAGAAAAGGAAAGCTATATATTATATAACATGATACAGTGAGTACAAGCCAATCAAAACATGCGGTACATAATCAATTTTTCATATAATTGATCAGCGTTGTCGGAAACATTTAGGTTAAGTTTTCGGAAGAATCATTCAATCCTATCTAACTGCAGATCAAATTGCCCTTAGATGGAGTGGATCTATTCCGGTATAACTATTTTGAAAAATTTTCATCTCTTTTTCGTATTTTTTCTACTTTTAGCAATTGTGCGGAATCTCTTTTGCAAATTTTACCTGTGCGCATGGAAAGCGCAAAGATGTATTTTAATACAAGGGCGTGTCAGATTTTTTCTATTTTTATGGAAAACCGTGGAAATTTTTGTTTTGCTACCTACGAGCACAGAGTAAAACATACGGTAAACAGTTGTGTTTTAAACTTATTTCATACTGTAGGAGTAGTCTGCGATCGATTTGGCTCATTTCCAATAGCAACGTCAGTGAAAGAAGTTGCAATGTTTCTGCCAAATTTGAAGCTCGTATCGTCATTTTTGCGGCCAGAAGAATTTTTACCACAGGCATTGCATAGACGGACAGACAGACATACCTAAATCGATTCTAAATTTAATGCTGATCAATAATATATGTACTTTGTGCGGTCGCTGAAGTTTCTTCTTGGTGTTACAAAGAAAATGATAAAATGAACATACCTCTCATCTTCGGTTGAAAGAGAAAGACTTGAAATTTCATCACTTTTATTTTTCAGTAGACAACAACACAGAAATGGAAAATAGATAATGGAACAAAAAACAAAACTAAAATCAGTTTCCTAAATCATGAGAATAAACGGAAAATGCTTTCAATCCAACTCACTCAATGTCTACATATTTTATTCCGGAGCGCTAAATACTTTGGACATACCTCTAATGTAACTGGTCAATTAAGGGGAATTTTTCATTGAGCTGTGATTTAAAATTGTTGAATTTTAAAAAAGTTGAACGTTTAAAAAGTTGTGAAATGATTGGAAGCAAAAACAAACTCAGGCTCATATGTCAAAAAAACTCAATGCAAAGATAAATGAAAGAGAAATCGTTGTTCAACTGCAAAATTCCGTTTTTCGAAAAATTAGTACGTCCGTAAACTAAATGAAAAAAGAAAAGGAAAAAATCTCTTTTTTTCATTTATGGATATCTTGAAACTATAGAACCTTTTGGTTACATAGTAATGCATTAAATGTTAGGCCACAAGAGTCGAAACTAAATAATCCAATCGTAAGCTGCTAGATCTCCAATGATTTTAGAACCTTTATGCATGGACAACAATATTAAATGGAAAGACTGACGAACTTCCCGTGAAATTGCAATCTGTTTTAAAGCATAGCTATACAGTATCAAATCAAAAAAATCATTCATTTTAAATATTTTGATCCTCAAAAAAGTTTTCATAATCGTCAGAATATTCTCTTTATGTAAGGACTACATAAAAACTGTGGATAAATATAATTGTCCATGATTCATTCAATGTGCTCAGCCGCCGATCTTTGAAAGAAGAAAAACTGCTCAACAGGAAGCATATCACGCAGGTAACACGAAACGTTATACCACGCAGATAACGCAAAACCGCATGCGGACAAAAATTCGGAGATCTTAGCAAGAAGGCAAGTTTTTAATGTATTGAAGATAACGTAGTAGTGTTTACTTAGTTTAGAAATCACAACTACCAACTGTCTTACTAAAAACATAAAACTGTCAACAATAGAATAATAGGAACAAATTAGAAAATTATATTAGGCTATGCCGAATCTTTTGAATCCACCATCATTATCTTAAAAATTTAAGAAATGTATTAAGTTTTAATAGGTGGACGTGGCAGATTTTTTTCTATTTTCATGGAATACTATGGAAATTTGTATTGTGAGCAAAACACTCAGAAAACGGATATGTTTTCGGCTTATTTTATGCTGTAGGCATGACCTAGGACCAACTTGGCTCATTTTCAATACCAACGTATGTGAAGGAACTTCCAAAATTCTTACCAACTTTCATACAAATGTCTTCATTTTGCGGGAAAATAGTTATCGCACAAATTATACAGATAAGAAGACAGGTAGACGGAGAGATGGAGATATCTCGATGAATTTCGAATTTGAACCTGGTCAAAAATATAAGCACTTTATAGGGTTTCTGAAGCTTCCTTCTGAGTGTTGCAAAAAAAAAAAAATGACAAAATAAAAACATCTGTGTATGAAAAACTGCGTCAAATGTTGTAGTTTTAATTTTTTAAACTGACGTAAAGCAGACGCGCAGGAATTCGCGCATTAGAAGCGTGAACAAAAAGGTGGGTCAACAGACGAATGGGTTAAAGAATAAATATGCAAACGAACGAAAGAAAATGATTTAACAGGAGGATATAAATAAGACGATTATGATAACGATTATTAATTATATTCTCTTGGATTCCCGACTCGTATATCTAAAAATAGGACAAACAATTATGATACGCTATTACATTTTGTCCCTTGATAAACCAAATATCAAATTTTAAGTTGTGTATACTCAAACAGTGCCTTGCTAGTTGGCTCAATCGTCTTTCTGGCAACTTCTGGTTGAAATGTAATGCATGCAAGTCAAATAAAAATTAGTTTTGACAGCAGGAATAATTAACACTTCTGTATATGCTTTTCCTTATATTTCGAGCCCAATAGCAATCAAAAACCACATAAATATACTTTTATATGCATGTGAGAGTATATGCTCCTTTGTTAGTTCATTCACTATTTCTTTTCTTTTGGGTTCTTTAAGTGAATACAAAACGCATTGAATTAACATAAGCGTTCTTAATGTTGAAAGCATGCATGCAAGTAATTAGAAAAAATTATTTTAATACTCTACAGCAGTCTGTATATGCCATTGAGTTGCTAAAAACAGCAGCATCATGTATACTAAGATCTGCCGCCTTTGCTGCATGGCATGTAATGTGTGTCTGGCGTAGATGTCGTGATAGCTTTCTTAATACTATGCACTTGTTAATTGTTTCAATCATCATATCTTGTAAAAGGAATCATAAAATTTTATTATCTCTTTTAGAGCGCACATAAAAGTCTACATAGATGTGCTTAGAATTTTTGGTACTAAAAACATTATCTTACTAAACAAAAGCGAGCATGTTTTATGCATAAGTTTAGTTTACAAGTTGAGGTAAATAGCTGGATTAGCTTTTTAAAAATATTTTTCTAAAAATATGAATACATTTTCAAACTTATATTGTTTCTTAACATTGTGTTGGTAAAAACAATGAAAAATTTTAGAATTTTTTTATTGTAAAAGTTTTTTGTTCACCCCTCAAAACTTCGTCGAATTTTTTCCCAACAGGTTACTTTAGACACGCGTAACTTTGGTAATAATAAATTTATCAAACCTTATCATTGCGCGTTTGAAAGGTAATAGTTCTCAAATATATAAAAGGAAAAACATTTGTAACATCTGTTAATCCAATCGATAGAAATATCGTTATAAAAACTAACCAAAGCTTTGAAATGCATCAGTCTCTTTTATAATATCACTTCGCAATAACGCTAATAACTAGAACTAAAACTAAAAAACTGAATGGAGCGGTGTTGAAGGGAAAAGGAAACGAACATTTCTGAAAAGATTGACGAGGATAAGTTCGTCATATAGATACCCAAGGTGGACGAATCTGCGCAAACGGTGACAAAGTCAAGCGTTGGAAGGGGATCTTATAAGAAGCTTAGAATATGTCTTTGTTAACAAGATAAAGAAATTATGTATCATTTTTTATATTATCATTTTTTATGTATCATTTTTTATATAAAATTAAGTCATAGTTTAAGTCTTTAATCTTAAGTCTTGTATAATTTGGAATTTGAATCTAACTGTGACATACAACTTATAGTGGGCAATCACCTAAAAATCGTTCACAAATATTGCCTAAATCAAAGAACCAATTCACGATCAATAATAAGACACGCCCACATTTACGAAAATATTCTTCAATTCTAAAATTTTCGTTTGTGTCTTTGCGAAGCAAGTACACTTTTCCTACCTTCTTTTGATAAGATGATATAGCAATTTAATACTTTATTCTCTCATTCTTACAAAATAAATTTATAATTTATATATGTGAACGCAAAAGTTGGTTTTGCTAGGCAGTTCCCTATATTTGAAAGACGAGAATATTGCAAAAAATGCATTCATCAAGGTATCCAGGACGTGTAACACATAGGATTATTTGGAACACGAGCAACTGCCAAACAGCACGACTTTGACAAATCCATGAATTTCCTAGCAAATTTTCTCAATATTCGAGCTATTCGCAAAGCTTTCCCAAATTAATTACAAAACGAATATAGTTCGCTAACTTGGTTGCTATACTTTTTGCACACTCTTCATCTATCCATTTTACCATGCAATTGCTGATTAGCCACTAAACCCGATAAGAAAACATAAATAATTCTTGTGTGGTTGTCTTCCAGTGCAAATCATCTTGTTTCACATTTTTTTTTCTATTTTTGTCTTTTCTTTTTCTGCTTAGATAATTTATTTCATTCATGCCGTAAGCAGGAAATTTTGTGTAAAATTTATGCATAAACCCACTGGAACCCAAGTTGTCTCATAAATCATGAGAATTCTTTTTTATTCTTATACGTCTTCACTTTTGTATTCGCATACATTTATTGTGGGCACCTTAAATAGCTCTGGAAAGAGTAATTTTTATTGCTTTTTAGGGGAACATTTTAAAACACTACTTATATCATTCCATCAAAGTTGCTTTTGCAAAATATCTCTAGTAAGCTACGCGTATTTAAATAACAATAGGTGTAAAAATAAAGAGAGAAAAAAAGAAAAACTTATATATCTACAAACTCTGCTCTGTTGCCGTGGACAATTCTTTTACCGCTGACGTTTTTAAAAGTAGCTACAATTTGCGTGAAGATTTGTGCGCTGCGTTTTGCTTGTAAAACTGTTCATTTATTGCTTTCAGTTTGACACACCAACATTAATTTTGACTTCTTATGTTTTGACTTCTGTTGGCCTCACACTTAACTTTTTATTAATTCTCATTATTCCTTCATTCAATTATTTTTTTCTTTTTTAGGTTTAGCGCAAACCATATAATTCTTTGTCGGAGTTATTTAATTAATAACCAAGAAGTAACTTTTAATTAAACTTTGAAGCAATGGAGACGTCTATCTTTCCTCTCAACGTTATTTGTGAACTTACATTTGTTATATATGATAAGAGCATAAAAGTTGAATCATACGTTTTTTAAATTTTGTTTTTTTTTTTCTTGCAAAAAATGTTAGGATAATCGAGTGCAAAAAGTTACATGTCGAAATTTTCTGATTATAGTTTTATTTAATAGTCTGCAATAAATACCACATTTAGGTCAATGCCAGTTTGATACTTATCGTTGAATAAATATATCAGAAGTCAACGTAACAGTTTAGTGAAAAATTAAATGGCAGGACATATATTTTTCAAAAGAAAGGTTCTTTGATATAGTCAAAATTTAGCAATTATACAATTTACACACATAACTATTATTTTGATAACTTACAGCAGGAGACGCAAGTAGTAGTTGAATTTTCGATGCTAACACTCCTTGTTAATCAGAGTATTTGAAGTCGTCGCAGGATTTATTTATTAAACTAGGCATATTTTTGTGTGGCAAATTTAAATATATGATGCTCCATGTGCAAGATCTGGTGCAAGATAAAAGCTAAATTAGATCTCTAGATTCAAATCTGCGTTGTGCTAGCACCTGCATGCCTGTAAAGAAGCTACAATACAGAGAAGTGTGTGCACCTATTTACTATATAATACATAACTAATACATTTTTATAAGGAGCACAAGCACGGATATCAGTTGTCTTTATCTTAACAACATGTTTGGGTAACAACTTTGCACTCCCCTAAATCGCGAAAAGCATAGATTTTATTTACAATCTCAATTATTTGAAGGAACTTATTTCTCTAAGGCTTATTTGACTCCAATGGCATTATTTTACTCTTAACGTACAACTATTAGTCTAAAAGTAACCGGATACAATCCTCTATTACGATTAACTATTACGATTGTACATTACGACTTACTTCTAACGCTTGCTCCGCTTATAAACTTTACAAATACCACAAACGCTGTGTACCATTTTGCTAACACTTCGCTGCTGAATTTTCCCGTCATAGTTTCGTTAAACCTTATGAACCATATGCCTGCTAATTTCCTTTGCTGTTGGATTCCGCGGCACATTTTCATTAATCGCATTACATATTAAATTTCGTGGGAACTCTTTGTCAATCTTTGCTTTCATTGATAGCTGAAAATTCGCTTTTTTATAATCGCGGTAACGCATTAGAATGAGTTTACTTTCTTATGCATTTTGCCGTATTTATTGCAGGTGTATTTTACCAGTTCGTGCTTCTCGTAATAATATAAAAATTTGAAGTACTCATTAGATCAAATTTTTGAAGAATTTCATCATATTGAAAAATAAACAAAGATACATTAAAGTTTAAGATGTTGTCCAATTTTGTGAATTAATTCTAGAAAATATAAAAAAATGGAAAAGCTTTTTCAGACAACCAGCGACGAGTTTTCCAAAACGATACCTTCCTATACACGATATTTTTTTACCTCCAATTGAGTGATGAAAAAGTCTCGCAAAATTTTATCTTAAAAACATTCATCTGAAAATAAATGTAGCACATATATAACAAAAGATACGTAGTCAAATCAGCAATTTAAATTAATACATTTTCATAAAAATGTCTTTTTGCAAAGAAGCAAATCCCTCCGAACAATAGCATGGCCTGTGAGACGGTCTGCGAGAGAATATCTTTGAACCATTTGATTTCAAACCTTTCTTATTAACATTAAAAAAACAATCCCAGCGCGAGACAAGAACTCATAAACGAGCGACTCGCTTCCGTCAGAGTCTTGAAAACATCTGCAGAAATTTAATGGTACACCTGTACGAATCTTTATGCAGCAGCAAACAACACGAAAGACTTAAACCGCTTTTTCAAAATGTATTTCTGCTATGTACATTAAGTTATTTAGTTTTGTTGACAAAAATGAGACAAGAGACGCTGCATTTAACAATCTTGTTCCTTTCAGTAAAGAGGAAAGTTCCTCTTTTTTTGAG
Organism: Glossina brevipalpis; assembly: GCA_000671755.1. Classification (NCBI taxonomy): domain Eukaryota; kingdom Metazoa; phylum Arthropoda; class Insecta; order Diptera; family Glossinidae; genus Glossina; species Glossina brevipalpis. The sequence continues at coordinate 3,162,343 of KK351015.1, forward strand.
GAACATCAACGTCCATATATAAATTTATAAAAATTGTTCATCAGTTTTTATTCATTTTTCACTTTCACTCCTTAATTCCATCTTTCAAAATGCTGTGCTAAAAGTACGGGTATGATAATGCAATACAGCAAGTAGTAAAAGAAATTTTTCAAATCTATAAATTATCTGAAGGTTAAATTGCGGTAGATATATTTGATTCATACAGGCACAGACAAAAGATTTAAAGTTTTGCATTGTATTCGAAATTTAGTTTTCACATTTTTTTCCTTTGTATATCTGGCATTTATTGGAGTAAATGTAAGTCTACTTACTCCCCGTGAATTATATTTTCTTATTATCTATGACAATAGGTATGAACACAGTTTGGATTACAACTTCGTTTTCGGCAGCTTTTTATATAAATCAAATGCAGAAACTCGTAACTTCTCATAGTTCCGTGAAAAAAAAAAAATCAATAAGAGAAATTAAAAAAAGAAAAAATTTTAAAGCGATGTACACACATCTGTGTGTGCTGAGTTTAGCAACTTAAATAAATGATGCTCAATCCTACATATCATGTTGCTTTAAAAACCACTATTAAATTTTTGTATGGTACATGCGTTCTGCAATTCTCAGGGCAGATACATAATCTAATGGAAAATCTATATCATTTTATGAAAGCATTGGAGAAATCTTTGATTCATTGTATCGCTATTAAAGAAGACCACGTTGACGAATAAATTTGAATTGTAAAAAGAAAAAATACTATATTTTTAGCCTCGGGAATGAGCGGGTGATGTAACGTACACTTTTCTACATTTATTTGCCGGTATTTTTTTAAAGTACTATGCCGAGATTGGGTACGATATAGTGTATGCGGCATAAGGTCGACGTCATTCTTCGATTTTTTTTATCTGCAGACTCTAGCAATAATTACAATTTTCGGGCACGAGTTCGTTGATTAGTCAACATTATTCATTATTATGTCGCGGACGGATTCATATTTTAATATGCTGGTCCGTGTACTTCCTGATTAAATAAAAATTATACGATTTTTCATACGCTTTTCTTGTCAGATGAGTTCTATTGGAAAGAATTTCTTTCCTCGAGCTTAGCTGCAAAGTTATTCGCTTTCGACTTTTTCATCACTTTACATTAATTTATCTTCTTGCTGTCCTTAGAATTTTGCTGACTTTATGCAAATAATTTTCAAAACATCGTATAATAACGATTAAATTTTAAGTCTAAAGAAATATAATATTTTTCGTCAGATTTTGCTGCTTAGTTTTGCACGATTCATTGCTTCGTGCTTTTAGCCGAATGTGGGCTGTTACAGCCGCCCTTCAAGATCAGGCTTGGAAAACATACTGTTAATTGAACAGTTGTTATTTTAAATGCGCCCATAAAATTTTTAGTGACGTCTGGCTACTCTTAACCAAATATTCAACCAGTAGAATCGCATATAACATTCCAGGTAAACGTAATCAGCGCCTACTGAAGATTAATATAAAACCGATCCACAGTTAGTTGTTCAGCTTATGCATCAATCGCGATTGCTGGTCTCTGCATACAACAAACTAACTATCACTTAACTGTTAGAGACTCTATAGAATGCCATAGCTTTCAGGCTTTGAATATTTGCAAAGTATTGATTAGGAACAATAAGAAGAATACAATAGAATAAGAAAAATGAAATTCTGTTATTTACTTTTACTAATTCAGGTACTCGTGGAATGTCATTAGGCCTTGCAAAACTTGATGAGTAATAATGAGGGCGTTTACGCTGTGTAAACTTATTGAAATTCAACAAAGTTCTTAATAAGTATCTATGCGTACATAACGGATTATACACTGGCAGCAATCTCGGGTAATATTTGGCTGCTGCATACATAGTGGCTTAGAATGTAGTGCATCTTAAAAATTATATGATATCACAAAAGAATTTATGGATCTATCCATTCAATACTGTAATTAGTAACAAAGCATTTATTCCAAATTTTTCACAATTAAAAATAATGTGTAAAGCTAATCAGTAAACGAAAAACTTAATAAATTAAATGATTAGGGAAAAAATCTAATATAAACCCTGTGGAAGCTGTTTGAATCACAATCAGTACGTGGAATATTCTTTGTATCAGTTCACTTTGCTTAATAATATTTTTTGAATGTTTTCGTAAGGAAATATCATAAATTAGCAATATTTGACGAAATAAAAAATGCCATCTCAAGAGTTTTTCTTTAAAGTTACATTGAAAATAAACACAGATTTGAAAAATCAAAATTTATATTATTTAAGTAAAAAGTGATAAGTTTGAATTTTGGATAGAAGTATCTGCAAGGCACGTCAAAATAAATTAAAAAAAAGTACCTAAACAAACAAAATAAAATGTATAGAAGTAAACATAAACTAGATAGGATGCGAGCAAAAGCTGTGAGGAGTACGCATTTATGTGCGTTTATACATCACAAAATTGTTAAGTGTAGCACACTTGCGAACACGTCGGACATTTGTTCAAGTGCATAAGCTTGTATTTATTATACAAACGTTCAGGTGTTTGCACGTGCTTGCATTCAGTTATATCATTGCAGGCAAGTGCGTTTGAAACTCTTTGCTTGAAGACACCTTTACGTATATTCATGGCAAATACTGAAGTTTGTATATGCCTCCGGTATGTAAATTTAGGTAAATAAAGGCCTTTATAAACATGGATAATATGTGCTTGGAAACTAATACGTGTTTATGAGCGTTTTAAAAAGTAACCACATGAACACTTGCATTGGGTTTATCTGTAATATTTGCAACTATCGAATAGAAGACATTTTTAAAACATCTTTATAGTGTCAAAATCTGCGAGATAATCATGTTTAAAAAGCAAAAACGAGGAAAGTTTTATTGCAACAAAAAGTCGGCTCGATCGAAACTTGATTTCTCTTTCGAAGCGAGCTTATGTGAGTTCAAGTTAAAGTCTGCGATTTTTGTTGCAAAGAACAGTTTTTTTTCGTTCTACTCTTTGAATATATCTTTTATTTTAATTCACCATTTTCATAATATTGAGAAATTCATAGGAGCAAGTATATTTACGTCCTTGGCTGTCTGTTCATAGACATATAGACACTAAAAAGGACAGATACACCCAATAAGAAAAACAATTGATACGAGAAAAACAATAAATAAGACAACGGATAAATAATACAATAAACGCTGCAGTAAACAGAAAAGCTCATGATTAAGCTTACTTCAGTTCATGATAACCCAATAAGCTAGGTGGTTAATGGATAATTGATAAACACTTTTTTAACTAGGAGCGAAAACCCATAATTTTATTCACAATCCAATGCTGTTCCAATCTGATTAAATGAATTTTTCTATTCACAATAACCACATTTACTTTACTATGTACCGATGCTTTGCAAAGCAAAACGACTTTAAACGTTGTTAACTGTACGCCACAAAGAAGAACTGAAATTATATAACAACAATTTTCATTACCATATGTTAAAGCATATTTCATTCATTCATTCAATGTAAGAAGCAACAAAAATAAAAATGCTAAGCCTTTACAATCAAGCCCTGCACAATATGAAAGTAAGAAAAGTAAACTTTATTTCCGAGCCAAGGCAACCTAATAACATATCCGTACAAAGCAAAAGGAATACAAGAGTGGAAAACACTAAACATACTGGTGCATAATAGCAACAGTACTAACAACAACAAGGAGGGGATTTGCACTACCATCACTCAGACTAGTAGGTGCCTGACGTAAACTAAAGTTAAGCAGAGAAAAATCTCATTCCTGAAGCAGTAAGAGACTTGAAAAAAATATTACAAATATGTTGATGCCGTCGCTTTTATCCTTTTTCAGTAAAAAAAAAGAAGTTCATCACTAATGCAAAGTGTTAATAAAAGAAAATATTTCAGCATATACGAGTTGTTGCAACTCAATTGACGAAATTCGTAATTTTACATTTACACCTCAGCAATTCAAACAAGAAAGTTAAATTTTTCTATCTTTCAAATAGATTATTCACATAGCAATAAACCATGCACATAGCATTATCGTAAAGAAAAAAAAACAAAATACGAAAATGTAGCAAATTTGCCGCTCCTAGTTCATATGAAAGATATACAACAAAAATTTATCTTCTCTTATTTTTTGCACCTTCTCTTCTTCTCTTAATTCCTCTATATAAAATTGCATGCATGCAAAAAGAAAAAACCTGAAGCTTACCAGATAATTTGTTCCTCTTAGCAATTATTTAGTTAAACATTACCTGCCGCAACTACCAACAAAAAACTATCTGCATATAGCTAACAAGTATAACTTTTTTTTTTTTTTGTTTCAGAGAAAAACTTTTCCCAGCTTATTTTGTGGTTACAAAAATATACCTATTTGAAAGAGCGATGTAAACACCACTGCTCAACACATTTCATTTTCCATTATTACTGTGAACAATAGCACATTAAAGGTACCGTTGTTGGTTCTTACCTCTCTCTGCGTTGTGGTTTATGACTTTGCTTCGACAGTTATTTTTTCCTCTTTGCTTTGTACTATGTGTGGCACTTGCATTATAATATTATTGAACAAGACAGGCATTTACCTAAATATTATCAACCACTGGAAATGTACATTAATAGTTTTTTTTTGTACAGTGACTGAGGTATATCCTTAAATTTGTTTAAATCTTCAACTGAAATAAAACTCTTTTCTCGAAATTCTAATTTTAGCTTTGAATAAAGGAAAAATCGGATCATTTACGTCATGTGATTGCGACAGCTACTCAACCAGAGTGTTAGAGAAAAGTGATTTTCTTAGAGCTTGCCACGAGTTAAAATATTTCAGGTCTCAAATGTTAAAACCTTTTGAAGAGATTTAAGAAAATTATGCTGCCATCGTTTCTATAGTAATTTTATTGCTTCTCCAGCATTTTCAGCATTTGAAAATTTTGTTTGAAACAAAGAACTTAAGGTAAACTTTTTACTAAAACCGTAGGATACTTAAAAATGTGATTAACAAATTTTGTGCCATTAAATATGCTGAGTTACACATTTGCCTACAAGCTGCAAACGGAAATTTAGTACGATGCTTCTAATTTAAAAAAAGGGATTGTGGTGACGACTATTACGAGTTCGTTTAAGACGACAAAACGTTTCAATTATTATGCTTCTGATAAATTAGTTCATCAGTAATAACGGCTTAAGATTTAAATCAATTCCCACTTAAAAAGAAATTCGGTCCGATAATAAATTTCCTTAAACAATTTAGAATGAATGAACGTGAAATTAAAATATCTGCCACTGCGCCAAAAGAATTAATTGCCCGTAAAATAATTCGTACAGCAAGAAAATGATTCTGAATCGATCGATATAATAAAAGTCTACCTTAACCTCTTCTGGATGCTACATACATCCCCACAAATTTGTGATACCATATACTATAAGTGGTGTAAGGTATAATAAGAATTTAAATTATAAATAAACAAGAGAAGAAGAAGAAAAACCATGTATACGTCTAGTGCACAGGCACGTTCGGAACTGGTATAGAATCGAGCCGGGAGTGAACATCTAAGTCGCTGCAAACATGCGAAAGCCAGGCAATCGATAGAGGTGAAGATATTCAAACGAAGTTTTATATATTCAAATTTAATTTTGATAGGACATAGGCAAACACAAATTTTAAGCAGTTCTCCAAATTTTAATAACTTTCACGTATTTCTCGTCTTGTGATAAATTCACTCGCTTTAAAATTTTGCTTTAAATTCATAAAAACAAGCAAAATTATGTTTAAATTCAATATTAAAGCAAAGTGTTATTATTGTTTTTTAACTGAATGTACAATGTTCAAGTCAATATGTTTATTGCTACACACGATAGTTGACTCTTTCACATTTTATCATAATTAAAATATTTATTATTTACGAACTTTAATTATATTTCACTTCACCATACATTACTACATATTGAGAAAATTATTTTCCATTTGTATAAACCAAATTTTTTTTCATAATTCATTATTACGAATTTTTGAAAAGTTCTTTAAATTTTAATACGTTATATATTTTTGACTAAATTTTCGTATAATATTATTTCGTACTTTAAATACATCGCATTTATTAACATATAGAACCTCTTTCTCAATACGCATTTATAAAGATAATAAGTAAGAAAATTATATTCGACTATAACCCAGTCTTTCATACTCGGCAACGTTATCCAAATGAACTCGAACAAACGAGGTTTCGTTATTATGTAATTTTGGTACGGCGTGGCTAATTTTTTCCATTTTCATAGAACACACTTGACAATTTGTTGTGTATTTATTTCAATTTGTGAATAGTGAGTATACCATATCACACTACAGACGTGAAATTTGAGCGATTTAATCCGTTTTTAACATCAACTTGCGGACAAAATTTTAAATGTTTTCCTTAAATTTGAACTCGATATTTTCCGGGAAAATATTGACCAGAGATATTACAGAGATAAACAAGGGTACAGATTGACATATGTACTGATAGGCATGTCCAAATAGATATCAAATTTGATACTTCCTTTAGTCCTCCTTTAACTTCTTTCTGGATGTTCCACTTCCAACTTTCGAAGCTCAGTAAAATTTGTGTTGGCGTGGTCGATGTTTTCTATTTTTGTCTAGGTACTACAACAGCATCCATAGAATACGCCTTAAAATTTTAATAGTTTTATACGGGGTCGGTTCAGTGCTTACATTCACCGGAACGCACATATTTTAAATTTGTTAGTATCGTTTTGTTAGTTCATATCAGCTGAATGCTTTCAAATCGAAAGGAGTTTTTTTATTCGTTTCATATTAAAAGTTGTTTTTGTGATATCATCGGTGTGTGAATAACAATGTATATGCAAATAAATGCAAAGAAGAATGTAAGTAATCAAGCAAGTAAAAAAGAAAACCAAACGAACACTTTTGGATTTATTATAATAAAATATAAATTAAAAATAAATATGTAGGTACCTAGTAATTTAATTTTGCTCAGGAAAATACAAGAGTAAGCTTCAATAAAATGAGCTTTTTAGATTTATGCAACGCTTTAGATTAAATAATATTCGGTTTAGCAGTGACGACTTGCAATTTAAGAAGGTTTTGTGAAAGTTTTTTAGTTAGTCTGTGCTTCTACGTAAACTCCTCCGTGAATGATATCACAATAGTTTTATTTTCATTAAACTTTTGTAAGTTAAAATTGTTGTTTTCATTTGTTATTTGACGCTGGATTCTTAGTTTGTTTTGGAATTGGCATTAACATTTTTCCTTTACAATAACGATTTAGCTGCGAAGAGTAAACCCTTGTGGCTTTTCACAATTGCTTCTTCATTCATAGCCTAAAGAGTCAATATATAGAGTATAATTCCAAAATACTTGTCAAACACTCTTTAATCATCTTTTAATTCTTTCCAAAATATTTTTTTTCGATCCCATCTTCATAATTCCCCTTTCTTTGTCTTTTCGAAAAACCTCCTCGAGAGTTAAATTAATATGTAACTTATATATATATATGTATATATATGAGTTCATTTATTTCCGTAATGTTATCAAATTCAACACTAAATATTCACAGAGTGGTTTTTATAAGATCTGACGATTTTTGAAAAGTGGTGAAATATCTTGCACAGAGGACGCTAGTTATATTCCGGTCGAATTCAAAATAAGCACGATAAGCAACAAGTTTCGTTTTGTAATTGTAAATGTGAAATGATCACAATGAGACGTTTAACAATAAAAGATAAAAATAATTATAAATCTTTTTCTTAAATTTATCTCTTGCTTTGTGAAATACAAAAAATATAATGATTAACAATTTTCCAAACTTTCATAACGTTCTATGAATACTTTGATGTATTCAAATACTTCGATATAATTTAATATACATATATAATTTGATAATTTTCAGTGTAGTGATTACGAATCTTTCGATTAACTCTTCTTATCATTAGTGGCGATACTTGAGAGACAGGAACGTCGGCATTTGGTAAGAATTTCGCAGTGGCTATCATTGCTATCATTGTGCTCTGCACTAAAAAACTTGAAAATAAGAGACATATTGACGTTAGACTAAATTAAATATGAACCAAAGTTGTGCAAAATTTGTGAGAGATCTTAAAATGAAATAAAACCTTGAAGAAAAAAAACAAATAATAATAAAAAAAAGGAACATGTGATGTTTACGGTTTATACGGATGCATTATGGACAAAAGGTTCAATTAAAAGTTATTCTTAAGGTTACCAAACTGTTACTACATCGTAGGATGGACTGGGAACCTTATCTTCCTTTTTCTGCATAAAGACAAGCGCACATAACTTTTAGATTAAAAAAAAAACACTAGTTTTGTTTTGAATTATATAATAAAAGGCAAGTTCAATTAGTCACGGATTTAAAAAGAAAAAGAAACTTTCCATCAATATAGAAAAGACAAGCGTTGTTAGATAAATATAAACAAATTTAAATTAAGAGAGTTTCTGAAAAAAAAACTCCATTGTAAACTTTAAGTTGGGACACTATTGAGGAAAGAGAGCAAAGTAGGTTAGTTAGACATATATTTAACATTTAAACTTTGTATTTTGTTGTGCGGTCAACACCTGTGATTAAAATATATAAATAAAACGTTTTTTGAAACTACAGACAATTTCTATACCTCATTCCAGTACGTTCTTCATATGATAGGATGAATTGCCTTGAGTTTCCTCGCGAAAGTTATTTAATGTTAGGTTTCATTTTTGTTCATTCTCAAAGACATTAATGAATCAGGTCCTCGAACGAGCAGCGTTTTGGAACAAAATCCAGTATCATGTATGTATTTATGACTGATGTGAGTATGAATGGCCCAATATTTAGATGAGTTGATAATTATTCTCTAAAAAGGGACGAGTTCGAGGACTTTAATATGTTTCATGTTTTCTTTTCACCTTAGCAATGAATGGTTCCAAAAAAAATCCGATCAAGAAATGTGTCGAGCAAAACCAAGCATAGCTGAAATATTAATGACATTTACACTGTGAAATGTGACACATTTGTCTGCCACAATGCTGCCAATTTAGAAAAACAAATGGTGTTGCTATTGAATGCCTTGAAAATTATTATTATGCTCTTAATTGTGATTTGATGTACGACCGCAGTACCAGCAGAATTTGAGGCAAATTTTCTGTTAGATATTTTTACCTATATCAACAGTCACAAAACAACTAACACGTGTAGCCTAATTCGTCCGTCTGCAAGTTCTGTGAACTCAAGAATTTATTGATAGGTTACTGAAAATACACTTTTTTTTTGATATCATCAACAAATATTTTGCTGGATTAAAAGTCATCAGCGCAATTGTATTACTTCCTGTAGAATCGAAATGAAACCTTTAAAGCTCTTATATGCAATTCGTACTGACAACGTAATATATGGTTTTGGTAAATATTGACGAAAAACCGTAATTGTGCGAATAGCCGGAACCAGATCAACAGAAAACTTTTACATCACATACAATATTTGCAAGTATCAATTAAAGCTATGATAAATAAATATGTTTGCTGATATGTGATATTAATAAATATATACATTGTCCTTCGTTGTTTGCCACCATGTGCTTGTGCTGTGATAGGCTGCGCATCAACTTCAATTGATAAGTTGGCGAACACAAATCAGGGATTACTTGGCAATATTTAAAAATATATATTTTTAAAGAATTTTCCAGGCTACTGGTACCATTCGCTTGCTTACACACACTACGAATATTAATACCATGAAAGCGTCCGATATCAATGTAAATATTTTAAGAAAGCTCTACAAAAAAGAACCAATGCGTGTAAGGACAAAAACCGCATGCAAATAACAACACGCAACACGATAGCACACAGTTTCTTTTTACAAATAATGTAAATCAACGTGAGCGATAATCTTCCGCCATGCTACGTTTAAAATTAAAGAAAATTTTTTGAGCCAATAAACAAATACAGCTCAAAACGTTTTGCTTATTGCAGGCTCATTATTTTCTGTTCTGAGTTCTTCATGCCGTTTTTCTCCGAAAAGTAGCAGCGCCGCAATGAATAAGGTTATGCTTGAATCTTGGTTGGTCGTCACTTCACAAAAGATATGAAACTGCAACAACCTGTCTTTACAGCCGTGACAGATGGCAACAAAACAAGCACCGACCTCTGAACAAAAGACAGGGATGCTGAGCAAGTACTTTGTAATTTTCGTTATATCGACTTGGGGGATCAATATAACCTATTTGACAGTCACTTTCTTCTTTAAAATACAACTTTGAAAGAAATTGAGATGGTGAGAGTCTACGATGAAATCTCTTGACCCTGGAGAGAGAAATATTTGCTATCTACAGATTTGACGTAAATCAGAGAGCGCATGTGGAGACTGTTATCAGCAAAGTTACTTATAGGATGAGATTTTATCGAAGACTCTCGCTATCTTCCATTTTAAAGATTGCTTACATGATTTCCCTCCATATTTGCTTTCCCTTTATATAGACCTTATATTAAAGGTGCATATTATTTTTCGAAAATTTTTAGGAATGTCGAGTCAGCTGCCAAAAAATACCCTTTGGTGTTTAAGTTGAAAAATATTTTGTGGATCGCGACAGTTGACGAAAAAAGGATATAGTACGATAATTCGATGCGCGAAAAATAATTGTAAAATCGTAAATACAATGAAGCCGCGCTTATATTTCCAAGACTGGGTGACAGTTTAAGACCGCACAATGAAGCCACGTTTTTCTGTCTTGCCACATCGTTTTATAAGAAAAAGTAAACAGCTAACATATGGTTTGGGTAGGACGAATATAGAAATTATAGAATTTAAAAGTGAACGTGTGATGATGGACTTTATTGAAGGAATTAAACAAAGAATTGCTTAAAATTGTGAATAAAAAACCACTCGGTAACACCGCTCGATTGGTGTGTTATGTGAATTTATTGAAGAGCAACTTCCTCTGTTCCTTCAAATCGGTGGCCCACTTCAACCAATTTGCCGTCTTTCCGCTTCACTATTGTCAGTATGTTTAAATCCCAAAGGAATACGCTTAAATTAAGACAAACAAACTTTCAACGTTCGTCTTTCAAGCGTAAGGCAAATAATAGAGTGTACTTTTGCAATCCTATTCGGACATTAGAGAATCTCAACGGAAAGCCTATATATGAATCCAGAAAATGTGGAATATTATAAAGGCTACTGTCGTACCTCAACTTTCTAAGAATGCTAAGAGTTATTGCCCAATAAACGCAATAATGTGGAAAATGAATGAAGAGAAAAAAGCATGTAAAACTCTTATTTACTTATTTTAATCCTTCCATAATTTGAAAATTACTCTTTAAAATAATACATTCTAATAAAATAATTTGAAAAAGAACTCTTCAAATTGATTAATAAATCCTCTTTATCGCTTTTTTTTAGTTTTTGTAAAAAAACAAATGATCTAAATAAAAATATCGTACAACATGATATAAAAAGTAGATAAATTAATCCACTATAAAATATAAAATTATATAAGTAGCATTTAAATGTGAAATAAATTGGTTTTATTTCTTGTACTCTTTTCTTTTTGGTTTTATTCGTTAGTTCGCGCGACTCATCCTGTTCGTTTATATTACTTTCCCAATGTTTGAATTTGTGGGAATATAAGCCCGTCTTCATTGTATTTATAGCCTAAAAGCGGACGACAAACCCGAATTTATGCCATAGCTACGTGGTGGCCTTTATTTATCAGCTAAGCCCTGCATCTTGTGAACAGTAAAATTGGTACTGTTTTTGCCGCAAATTGGTTTGAAATGGGGTTTGTTAAATGAATACTTTCTTTTCCAAACCTTTATCGATGGAATTTGTTGTTCGTGTAACTGACACCGTGACACCTCTCCATTTAAAATCTGTGATAAAAGCTAATGTCATTATTTACACACCGGTGTTAGATCGTAGTATTATTGTAACTTCTACGAATATGTCAGGCTCTTCTTGACCACCAGTCTGATCGATATTAACTGACATCTACTGCCTCTTTAGTATAATGGTCGAAGACTTTTGTGCGATAGCTTTCGCCTCTCCCTGATTCGTTAAACTTGATGGCATCATATCTTTGTCCATGCTTTCGAGCGTTAATGAATACAAATTTCCTTGTCTTTCACACCTTCATATGCTGACAGTTGTCGCTGGTTTATAATATTCATACATATTTGTCGAATCACCTCTGCAATCTTTGAATCAAGTATAATTGGTTCAGATTTTAACACAAATTTTACCACATAATGTGCAATTGCTTCATTTGAACCGCATGGTTGAATGTCATTTGCATCCCATAATCTAAGCAAACTGCGTGTCGACGCTTCAGCAAGCATATTCTTTCTCCGTTCTGTATGAATTCTTCAGATGAATATGTACTAATGCGAATTCTTTGATACTCTCTTCGAGGAAAACTGAAGCAACACAACACGCATTGTTCACATCTCGAAATTCTCCTCTGGCATTTCACATAAACATACACGATCTGACCATTGTATTCCTTCGTTGTTATCAAATGGTGGTGATCATTAAGCCACGCAAGCATATGAAGATGTGACACTTCCTCGATTCCGAAATTCCATTCACCATCAGTAATCTTTCAGTCATCCACCAAAATCTGTATTGTTGTTTTTATGAACGGCATGAGATAATTAACACGACTCATAAAGCGGCTACTAACAATTCCATTAACTAATGACTGAAATGAAAACTTGTCCAAATTGCCTGAGTCTTCATCAGAACTTTCATCAGCTATCAACAACGTTCTTCACATGTAAACCAGTGTAAATCATTACAACTAAACGTTATAGAGCACGTCGGTGATCTAAGTCTTTTTTAAGGCATTATTATCTTCAGCTGATCTTTCACATTCTTAGTATAGAGGAGTGCATCGGCATACTGACCTATGATTGTTTTAAATCTAATTTAAATTAAATTTAAACGTTGGTAAACCATAGAATCATTTGTTTTCAAGCTCAAATCATCTCTAGAATTGTATTGAAAATAATCGCCATTTTGACAGCTCTGTCTCCCTTCAATCCATGATACCATAACAGATGTCTATATTGTGGCCATCTGATGCGTTGTGTTTTGCGTTGATATTGTTTTGGATTATCACAAAATCGCAGGAATTTTTTTTGTATATCGTCAATTTGGACAGTATCATTTCTATTTAGAATAGAACTGATGTAATCAAGCAGGTGATGCCTGCCAAATTATTATTTGTATTTATCACTTCTGAAACATTTTTAAAATATTCATTTTCTATAAAGTGAAGTAACTTTTATTTTACTATATGTACGATTTTTGTAAAAGTATCTAAACTTTTTTTTAGCCTTATAAATATAACAAAATTTCGCGCTGTATTCCAAGTAAGAATGCTGTTGGTAATAGCTTCGATTGAACTACCCTTGCGACCACACCCCGTAGCGCCTTCATTTAAAAAAGTCGTTATATGAAAAACATTGCTTATCCATGCCGGAAATTTCGATTTAAAAAAATGCTGCCATACAGAAAGGAATAGAAAGGAAAGAAATTGACTTTTTTTTCCGATTTTTATAGAATATACCTGCAAATTTTTATGTTGTCTTCATTGCCCTTTATGAAAGTGGACAAAGGACACGGAACGCAAAGATACTATTCATGCTGTACTGCAAGCGCATCCTTTAACCGATATGGACCACTCCTAGTACCAAGCTCCGTGCAAGAAGTGTCAGTGTTGTTTCTAAATCTGAATATTATATCTTCATTTTTGCGACCGGAAGAATATTTATTGACACTGATCGCGAATATATATACTTTATGGGGACTCTTAAACTTCCTGGGGGTTGCAAACGTTTTAACGTTTACAGTTATCTCGATGAATAATTAATTTCCGCATTTCTTGATAGATGCAACATCGACACGATTTCCAATTTGAAACAATTGCTGATATCTCTTATCAACTGTTGAATTAAATCCATTAGAATTCAAAGTCTAACGCTAAACTCTATGCCCATGTTCTGTTTCACCTTGAAAAAAATAAGTCAACCTAATTGCGTACAAGACATAACAACATAAAATTGCTCGTCCTACAAACATTTAATTTGACATTTACATTTTATACGGACTATCTTATTAGGATGGAATTAACTCAACGTGCATAGTTCACTTTTTTCTTTATTAAGAAATAGATTTCTTTTCAGATAGCTTCCACCACATGACTGCATAACACATGTTTGTTCCCTTAATAATTATTTATTTTCATTTTAGTCATAAAATATAACTAAATCAAAATAAGAACAAGTGTGAAAATATTCAACTTTCTAGTAAAAGTGAAAAGGTGGACTAATTTTCCTCTTATTCGTGTATCACGTCTATGCCTCTGTTACTTGCTGCTACATATAAAGTTTAGAGTTGCCGCCAGCTTAGGCTATTAAAAAATGTCACTTAATTTTTATTATTTATCTAATATTTGTAGAAATGTTGTGCCTTTTTACTAGATATTGCACAAATTAATGTCATGTCAAACTAAATATCGTTTACTAGTTTTATATAATGCCTCTTATAACGTGCAACATGGAACGAAAGGTTATATAAATAAATTTAAATTTAAGTTTATTGACATAAAAAATTAATAGGCCATTAAAGAGAACAGTAGCGAAAGTGTAATCGAAAACGACATGCCATAGATGTAGTTAGTAACTGTTGAATTTTCAGTAAGCAACAGAGTAGATTTTCGTTAGCTGTGCAAAAGAGTATATAAGAAAAGTTGAAAACACACAACGAAGAACGGAATGTAAAGAAAATATGTGATTCTTGGCATATTAAATAAGAAACTATGGTACTTTAAAACAAAGCAACGACATTGGCAAAAAACAAAATGTACTTTTATCAGAATTTATTGTTTAAGTCAAGCAAAAAACAAAAAATTTTTCCATAAAAATAAGTAACAAGTAAGAAAATTATATTTGGCTTGGTCGAATCTTTTATATGCATTACCTTTTTCTTAAAAAAAAACATATTCAAACATACCCATAGGAAAATAAAATTTTCTTCTCCTTAAATTTGAAGTGGGAGTGTAGAGCTGCATTTTACAAGAAATGGCCCACAAAACTCTTTCTTTGGTTTTGTTTTTGAAAGCAATGTTGCTCTCAGTTTATGCTCTCAGCTATGTTAGGCCGATTTGCCCTATTTGCGTACCAAAGTACTTGGAAGCACTCCCAATGTTTTCGTCCAATTTGAAGTTGATATCTAAATTGTTATAACCGGTAGAATTATTACTGCAGACACTTGCTGCAACTTTCTTCTGGATACTACAAACGTTTTGGAAAAATGAATAAACTTCCTTTGGTGTTTGATAACAAAATAGAAACAATGACAAATCCTTAAATGAATCATTGTCAAGACAAGTAAAATTTATATACGTTTTGCATCATCGTTTCTTTCTTATACGCCAAATTCAAGCGTTAAGTTGTAGGTCCATATATTTACAGGTTCTGGAAAACAATACTTTTTAAGATGTTTAATAGACCAGGCTATTTTGTTTTTTCGAATTAATTCACAAATATAAGAATAACTATTCTTCATCTTCCAAAATCGCCATTTTTGTGTATTTATAATTTATTGGCTCGATACTTTTTGAACTTTCTCCGTAGGCTTTCAGTGTCTTTTTTTTGATTTTTTTTTTTGTTGCTACTGAGAATAAAAAAAATATTTTATTTAGTTCAATACGTTGGTTACACTATTCCTTTTTGAACGCATTAGTTAAACTTTTTTTTAAAAAAAATATTTCCGCAGTGATGGGCTCTTACGGAATATGTCATGCGAAAAATATCAATGAAAATGTTATAATTGAACTAAAAGATTTATACTACGACTTCTGCTTGCATTCTCAACAGCCAAAATGATTTTGTCATTAGATGCCAGAAAACCATTTCGACTAAACGGTTTTGTGTTATTATGGGTCGATATGAGGTTTTGAGTGCAATAAAAAAAGACAATCCAAAATGGTGGCATGCCAAGGATTCTGTAATTCCAACATCGAAAATTCCAAATGTATAAGACCGCGGCGAGCCTTGTGCCAGTAAGTGTGCAATTTTTCATATTTACTAAAACAAATGTTGAACACAGTTCCCCCTTCTAAAGCTAAGAGTACGCAACCACGATAAACTGCAATTTTAATTTAGTTGTAGTTACATAATTAGAAAGAGATTTTCTGTCTCTTCGCGCACAAATTCTGTTCATCACGTGTAAGAGATCAACTACACGTGTTAAGTCAATGTATCAATAATATCGCGATTTGTTATAACTTGGCTTAACTGTGCAAGATTGTTCTGCTTTTTCTGCTTGCATCGATTATAGCAGAGACAAACCGGCACACACATGCACAGATCTCTCGTTTGCTTTTGTTTTGTAATTTAAAGTTTGTAGGTATTTAAGTTTTAAATTTTAAGAGAATAAAATATTGTATATTTAGCAGTTGATGGGCGTGCATCGCGCATTTATCAGTTCTCGATTTTTTGTTCTTTCTTAAACATTTTTCGAGTCTTACACTGTCCGAAGAGTTCTTAATCATTAAGCAAGCGATTCAGCATGTTGATGACCGTGACAGGGCAATATAAAAATTCTAAAAGAAAAAACTGTAAAATTTTATCGTGGTTTCTGAACATTTAATAAATTCTTTTTCTTCGTTTATTATAACCTTATTCAACATTAGTTTTTCTTATCAACTTCGTTATTTTGCAACCATCTAATTTGGTTCTTTGTGAAATCTCTTGAAACATTGCGTTAAATGTGCTATTTTGCAATCGGTTAATTTTGTCATTGTGTAAAGTTTCTCGAAATTTTAGCGTAAACTATATCATGTAACTTTGTCGTTGTATGTCGATGTATTTATCGAAAATTTGCATCAAATATATCATTTTGATAACTCTAACTCTCTTTGTTAGTGAATCTTATGGAAAAATTTGCATTATACAACTAATTAAATTTATTGGTGTTTAAACTCTTTTGGAAATACGCCATTTTGCGCTTTCATTCCCCTTCTTAGCGTTTTTATTGACCGGTTATGGCTGTCGGAATTGGTGGTAGAGTTTCCTATCAACTATTAACTCAACTATTAACTCTTTTTGACCGATCAATAATTCATTGACCAACAATTATAAGAGGTCGCTTTGTATTCGGCCACTCGTGGTAATATAATAATAAGAAAATTTTCTAATATGAATTTCAATATGAATTGACTACATGCGCGTTTGAAGATTGAAGAAAGTTTTTGTTGTTTTATCTATATATTATTCATATATTTTTCTGAAATGAAATATACATTATAAAATTTTGTTTCGTAATTTAAACATTACCTTCGTAGTTTTTTTCTTTGTTTCTCTCTAGCGTAGATATTTTCTTCATTTTGTCTTTGTTCTTATTGTAATTGCGTTTCATATATGTTTTATATACGCATATATTTTTTTTCTTGTTAAAATCATTGAACGTATAGAAGATCGCGTTTATTTAATCACATCACATTTCAATAATCGAACTCAGACAAGTAAAAATTAAATTTATTTGACTCGTTTGCATTCAAAAGCGCATTCAATTCAATTTTTATTGTTCTCGAGAAAGAAATAGGTAATTAAATTTAATTTAATTACGTAAAAA
Organism: Glossina brevipalpis; assembly: GCA_000671755.1. Classification (NCBI taxonomy): domain Eukaryota; kingdom Metazoa; phylum Arthropoda; class Insecta; order Diptera; family Glossinidae; genus Glossina; species Glossina brevipalpis. The sequence continues at coordinate 3,179,980 of KK351015.1, forward strand.
TCGCTTTACCCTCCATGCCGTGTTATTGTTATATAATACCTTCGTATCGACAACAGTTTTCTTGTGATATTCGCTGTTGGTGTTGCTGTCGTATATATGAAACGATTTTAACGACTATTCTAAACAATCTTTTAAGTTCGTATTTAATCTACTAACTTACATTATACTCCTTCTATAGCTAGAATTTAAGCTCAGGGCTTTCCAGCGGTCCGTTTCAAGACAACTTATAAATTTGTAATGGACCTTCGGTTTCGATTTTATATATTATTTTTCTTTATTGTTTCTTGGAAATCGTAGTATTACTATTACACAGTAGCTATACAGCGTTATATTGCGTTTGCTGAGAGTTCTACAAAGAAAAGTTTTCGAGAAGGAAGAAGAAAAAGACGATATTTTCACGGGAGGAAAAAAAACCAACACGGGCGAATGACGATCACTTTGGAGCACTGTCGAGGTTTCAAATCCGCTGCTAACTGCTAACTTTCCCGGCGTTAATCGCGAGTAATCGGGGGCAAAAAGTAGATGTTTCAGCCAAACAGTATTTGTCTGTCTGTTAAGTCAACAAGGGATAAGTATGTATGTCGGAGAACAGTACGAGCAGCAACTTGCTGGTATATATCGACCGTTCCTGTACTGCACCAAGGATAGGAAGAAGAAAAAAATATTGTCCGGTATTCACCTGGTTGGTTGGCTGCTGCTCGCAAACTGCGAGAATGATGCTTGTTTATGTGTATATGTGTGTTATAATATTGAATGTAAAGGTTTAGTTTTAGCTAAGGCCAGATCTTCAAATTTTCCATGTCGTAATTATACATGTTTGTATGTTCTTAGTATAATATTGAATGTTGATTGTATATATTGAGAGTATTAGCTAGTTATACCCGTTTCTGTGTGTATATATGGGTGTTATAGATGTTTGTATGTACTTAATATAACTGGTTATACTGTTTAAGTGTATTATAATGGCTTTCATATATGTGGCATAGATAAGTAGCAAGGAAGCTAGTAATTCCTTACAATGTATACGAGAGAAAATTTATAGTTGCCCACTCCGGTCTTTTCCTTTTTTTTATATCCACAATCGAAGGGTGAAAGGTATATTTCATTTTATCATTTGGTTTGTAACTACCAAAACGAAACCTCGGGGACCTCACAAAGTATATACACTTTCGGCCAGCATCAAATTTAGAATCAATCTATGCATGTCCGTCTGTCCGTCTGGCCGTCTGTGTGGTGTCTGTAGTAAACATGCTCCCAGCTGCAAATGTTAACATATCGGCTTTAAATTTGGCAGAAAAATTGGAAGTTCTTTCATATACGCTGCTGTTTAAAATGGGCAAAATCGATTACAGACCTCTCCTACAGTATAAGCATAAAACCCGTCTGCTCTCTGGCTGTTTTGCTCCGGCTGTTTTTCAAATTATTCCATGGCCACCTGTGTTCCAAGGTATACCATAAAAATAGAAAAAATAAGCCACGCCTACCTATTCAAATTTAGTTTTCCCCCTTTTTTGAGATCAAGGTGGTGGGTGTGAAAGATTTGGCACAGCAGAATATAATTTTTCTACTTGTTTTCCTCTTGTTTCTCTACTTTTCCCGTTTAATTCATCAGTATGCTGTTTTCGGTCGACAAACTGATATGTTCCATAATTAATAAAAAAATCGGGAATGGATATCCATAACTTCCCACCCTTTCTCAATTATGATACGGTTTAATGTAAAGACACATTTTGATGCGCTCTTCTTCTTTGTCACTAGTGACATTAATTGTCTACTTGTCCATTTTCATGCTTTAATGTAAGGTGCATCAAAGATGAATTTAAACTGTTAAAAAATTTGATTTTTTTTGCAAGGGTTAATGTGAAGTATGCATTTGTCCTCCCTTTGAACTTTCGCTAGTACTGACACGTATATACACCATTCGAGACCTCAATTAACAGCTTGATAGCAGTAATTACATTTATTTCGAAATGAAAACATAATTATTTAAATAGAAAGCGTTCTGTTGGTGCTTTTTGTCTTTGCACGCAATTGTGCGCTCTGGGAACGATGTAATTATTGCATATTTTAAGATGTATTTTTAGTTGCTACAACTGTTACAACGCGCTTGTGATGAATTATATCCAAACAATCGAAATATTTTATAATTTCGTTACGTCAAGTCATTTGAGATTTTGTATCATTTTTGCACCCGCTATTGGTCGTTATTGGGCTTTCCAAACCTTTGCAACACATAGAGGATGGCGTTGTAGTTCCCGTTAAGTAAGTAGTGGAATAAATTTATTACTGTTCGCATCTTTGTTAAAATCGCGATTAAGAGCTTAAAATTTTGTTCAGAAAATCAAAGCTGCCAAAAAGTTGCAAGCTTAGTGTATAGATCCGCCAATAATTATAAAAATCTGATAATTTCCCTACATATGATTTTGGCTCAAAATTGCAAATTTGTATATTTAAAACGTAAAAGTAGCATTATGCCGGTTATGACTTCCTCCTTTCTTTTTTTATTTATATATTTGTACGTCTACTCGAAGGTATTGTAATTAAAATTGCTATTGTTACTCGATGTAATTAGGTCGAAATAATACATTTCTCTTCGTTTCAAAAACTAATTATAAGAAAATTTGTTTTTTATTGTCAAGCTACACAAAAGAGTTTAAAAAAACTAGTGTTATGATCCCAAACATCCATATATTTAAGACAAAAAATAAAATGGATAACTGATAAGTTTTTACTCCAAGGCGCTCATCTATTGTCTTTCTCCTTCAGCCTTATGCATGCATTTAACGGAGATGACGATGATTGGCGTGGACAGGAAATAACAAAGTGTTTTACTTACCTGCCCAACACAGAGAGTCAGTAAGCTTCTTTAGAGGACATTTCTAACCAATTTGAATTTTTAAAAATTTTCAATTAAATTTTAATTATAATAATTATAATTGTCTTATAAAAAGTATAGAAGTGTGTAGAAAAAAACCGAAAAATAAGTCTTAGTTGTATATGTTAATGCAATCTTAAAATTGTTAAATTTTGTAACGAACTTTTATTGCATTTTGCGAATCTTCCTTGTTCTGTTGGGTCTGGTGAAATTTAATTAGCAAAGGTACCCTTACTTACTTTCAATAAAACTATCTCAAGAACTGGCCAATAGCATCTGTGAAGCCCTACAAAACCAAAAAGGTTCGATCTTTTGTTCGATATATGTAGACTGCAACGGATATGCTAAGAAAAATTGTTCAGATATAATTTACAGGCAACTCTGCAGAACTTACAGACACACGAAAAAAAAACAACCATAATGTAGTGAAAAATGCACATTCGTTGCATGATGCTTCAAGAATTTAAGCAATTGAAAGACTAAAAAAATATTCAGCATGTACAGTAAAGGTCTAATAAGCGTTCGGGCAGTTAGAATCTGGTTTGCCAAATTGTGTTCTTCAATTACGACTTTAAAGTATGAACTGACTTTGAAGGTCATTGTGGCGATATTGACAGCTTTTCACATGCAATATTGGAGCAAAATTCATGTCAATCGAGAAGAGATATAATAGAAAGCTTCAATACATCGCAATTAACTATCTGCCGCCATCCGGAGGAATTAAGTAAAGTTAGCAACTTAAAAGAAGCGGAAGTTGTTTTATGACCGTATATAAATATGTACTATAAATATAAAAAATATATACACTAACGATTGCATTATCGAAGTTTTCTATCTCAATAAATTCAGTACTTTTCATTATCATAGTTTGGTATGCTCGTATTAATTTCATTATCAGTACTATGAATTGTATTGTAGTCATAGTGAATGATATTTTGTGAGGGGGTTCAATTTCTTATCTAATCGTTATTGCCTTTATAATCGAAGCCACTGACTGTTCAACAGCTATTGTCGCTTATAACATATTTATCATTCATCCTTAATTTATATGTGCTCGTCCACCGGTACATAGAATGACAGAGATAAATAGGTGTTGACACTGATATGTCGCTGGCTAGGATGCTTTCAATGATAAAACGTTGATTTTTGTTTGCGTACAATACGAAATATTGTTATGCACGTATTTATGACGTTGTGATAAATTATTATTTGAATTGGTTTGAATTCAATCTCCTGTTAACTGGATTTTTTCATAGAAGCGAATTTTTTGCTGCTGTCAACATAACTATTATTAAAAATATTGGAAGTAAAAATTTTTAAAATGAAAAAAATCGTCTACAAATGTTTAATTTTAGAAATGAAAAGAAAATAAGCATTTTTCTCTTAACGAATCCGGCATAGCTTCGTTTTTTTAACTTCAAGTACAATTATCCCCACAGGATTTAAAAAAAATCTTATGTGGAAAATTAGGATAATATAGCTTGGGATACAATAATTTCTTGAAGCAGGCAGTGTCATGCGGCAGTACTCGTAAATTAGCATTAGTAGGTACACTATCAGCACATAAGAAATTCCTACATATGTTACCTCAATTGAACATGGCCCTAAAAATCTAGAAATTACAATATATTATATCGACTGCTCTAAATAACCGCTCAGTAGCAGATGCAGTCGTCGCTTTTACTTCAAAGAAATGTCACCGGGTATTCATTAAAGACTTTCGGAAAACCCTATATATTCATTTGCACATGAGAAGCCCTTCTGAGCAACCCTTAGCGGTGAAGTACAAAGTAAAAGCTACATGAGCGACACAAAAAAATATCTGAATAACGTCGAGCAGATAAATTAAATTAAAGATAAATTAAACATCGATGTCAAAACCCAATCCTGTTTTTTAACGCACGTCAAAAGTGACGAAAAATCGCTCCCCTTTTGGGCATGAGACTACAAAATGATTTTAATTGAACGCAACATATATTCAAAGTGTCGAAAAATGTTTTTAAAGAAGTGCAAAGAATAACACCGACTGTATTCGGCCAAAGTAAAATGCGCAGGGACTCGAAATTTTTCCTGGAGATCCGCGACCGCATACCGTGAAAGTCATGAGCTTTGAGACGGTGTCCGAAACTTTCGATATCCTTGAGTATCGGCGTAGTATAATTTAGGTTGCGCTTATGTATTGGTGTATGCAAAGCACGTGTTCCACGGAGATAAAAGAGATTCGTTCATCAATCTAATCCTTCCTACAGGGATTATTTGCGTCCAGGATTGGTCTGCGTAACGTACGGCAGCAATGATCTTTCCCACTGTATCAATCATTTCCATTCTCAAGGTGAACGTACGTAAATACTATTCATTTTTCTATTTTCATATCTACAATCATCGTGCTTGCACGTGTAGCGCACATCCCCTGGAGGGCTGGTTACAATATATATATATATATATATATATATATATATAAATTATATATATATAAATATATAATATATATATATAAATTATATATATATAAATTATATATATATATATAAATTATATGTATATGTATGTAAGTATATATGTAGAAAAAGTGTAGACATTGCTGTGCAGATTCACTTTTAGTTTCTTATACATTGACTTCAATTCATAACGGTGTAGTGGTGTTAATTAATGGTGATTCGCAACACATAACAAGAATTTCCCTCATTTTCTTACTAAAGCGAATAGTAAGACCAACTATAGCTAGTAGAACAAGGAAGAAAATTATATTCGGCTGTGCCGAATATTTTCTACCCTGGACCTTTATTTTAAAAAAAGGGGGGCAAGACTAAATTTTAAACGGTGGGCATGGTGGTTTTTTCTTTTTTTACGAAATACCGTGGAAAACAGCCAGAACAGACGTGTTTTCAGCATATACAGTTGACGTGGCCTGTGGTCGATTTGGCCCATTTTCAATAGCAACGTATGTGAAAAAACTTCCAAAGTTTTTGCCAAATTTTAAGATGTCTTCATTTTTGCGGCCAGGGGAATATTTACCACAGACATTACTCAGACGGACAGACGGACATGCTTAAATCGATTCTAAATTTGATGTTGTACAAGAATATATATTTATTTTTTGTGAGGTCTCCGAAGCTTCCTTTTGGTAGTCACAAACCAATTGACAAAATGAAATATACCTTCACCTTCGGTGGTGGGTATAATTTTAGTAGGTGGGCGTTGCAAGTTCTTCCATATCTATGGAATACCAGAAATGTGGAAATTTTATTTTCCTGCCCATTAGCACTGAGCGTAAGAGACAGAAAACAGTTTTTTTTAGCCTATTTTATACTGTAGATGTGATCTGAGATCAATTTGGGAAATTTCTAATAACATATTTGAAAGAGCTTTCAACGTATCTGCCAAAATTGAAGCCGATATCTTCAGTTTTGCGGCCGGGAGAATGTTTATTGCAGAAATTATACAGACGGACACATGGACAGAGGAGCTTGCTTAAGTCGATTCTAATTTCATACTGATCAGGAATATATACACTTTATGAAGCGTGTATCTTAATGTTACAAACGTTTTCACAAAAAATTTAATCCTTAATAATCTATTATATCGAGTGGGCCTGGCCGATCCTTTCCGATTTTTTACTGATAAGGATAGCTAACTCGATAGAAGTGTATATTTTTGTAGACCTTTATACTACGGGTTATGAGTGATAAGCAAAAAACGGAAGTGAAGGGCATTTTTAAGGTAGAGGTGCTGAGAACAAAAGGTTCGGCATAGCCGAATATAATTTTTTTCTTGTTTCTTTTTATTTCACAACTGCTTTTGCGTTTACTCTAACGTACAACTAGTAGAGATATAACAAAGAAGATTGTATTCTTTATGGATGGCATGCATAATTAGGCTCTTTATGTTATTTCATCGTTCGCTACAAAGGTCAAAGAAAAAGTTCTTGGCATTTTTCACCAAAATTCAAGTACGCTTTTCTAATATTTTAAGAACTTTATTAAAGCAAATTTGAGACATTTTTATTCATAACTTCTTGCTCTTTCTTTAGTAAAATTACTATGTCATTACTGCAGAACTTCTGCGTTATTTGAGCAACAAACTGAACTGAATTAATCCACAAGTGTTCTAGCAGCGATTCACGGATACGTATTCATTAGACACATTTTACTAAGTTAATTTGTTGATTTGCCTGAACAACGTCCAGTTTGTACGGAGAGATTTCACGATTAGCCAACACACTAGTGATACTAGCACACTTGATTTGATGGTTTTTTCATCAGTGACTTTTTCATGGAAATTCGCAGTATCTATCAATATTGACGGTTTTTGTTTTAATGTGTATCTTTAGCATGCGCAGGCAATCCATCATTATGAAACTCTTCTATGTCGACTGCTACTTAATTTCGACTACTTCCACTGCAATGTTTCTAGTCTGCTAATGCGACTGAAGCTTGCTTTGCAACAAACGTGATTTAATTTGCAACCAATTTTAAACCAAAAGTTCAAAGAGGGTGCAATAAGAAAAAACGCCCATTCTTCTTGTGAAAAAATGTATTTTTTCTGTGCTTCTCTCTTTGATAGACGGATTTCGCGTAACCGCTAAGAAGTAAAAATGACTGTAAAGCACTCTACATTTACATCAACTACAATCAATATTTAGTTACTTGGGCTACATATCTCACGCTCTGGGGTGAAAAAAATGCAGTATAATTCAACAGCCAAAAAAAAAACAAAAAAATTAAAACATGGAAATAAAATATATTCATTCTTTGTATTTCAGACAAAAATGTGTATGCGTCTGTGGGTGAATCGTGTTGCTGTTCTCAAATTTGTCTTCCCTTTGAAATCCCTTTTATTATGTAAAAGTTATTCATTTCGTGATCTGGATTTGGAAATCTTGTTCCAGTAACAAACGTAAAAGGAAACCACCATTTAGGGTATCATATGTTTAATGTAATGTTTACCATTTTAAAATATGGATCGACATAATCGTCTGTCGAAACGTGAAGCAGTTTGAAGTATCTGGATTTGTAACAAATTTTTTAAAGGACACAAATCATCGAAACGCATACTCGATCAACGATATTGATGTTGTTAGTGAAAGTGCCGAAGAAAGTCCAAATTTATCCGTTAGAAGACGTTTGGGACTATCCAACGTCACATTGTGGTGTATTTTGCATTTGAAGTTGCATCTCCACACTCACAAAATTCACATATTACAAAGACTGACGCTGGCGGATCATGAAATGCGTAGAAAATAGATTGAGTTCTCGAATAACGGGATTTGGATAACGATCTTTCGCGTCGAATTTTCTTCAGTAATGAAGTGCATTTTTCGCTCGGTGGATATGTCAACAAGCAAAATTGTTGCATTTTGGACAGTGAAAATCCAAAAGTAGTTGTAGAAAAACCTTTGTATTCCCAAAAATCCCTGCATGGTATGGCACTACTGTTTTGAAAATGATGAGGCTGTGACACAAACCATCAATTCTGATCACCACAGACGCGGTATTGCTAATTTTTTGGGAGTGAAATTCAAGTAACTAGTGTCGAAGAAATGTAGTTTCAACAGAATGGTGTCACAAGCCGCACAACATATACGTGCAATTTCACGTTTGGTGTTTGCCACCAAGGTTTCTACCGCTAGAATTTTTTTCGTGGGGTTACGCAAAGGATCGAAAGATCAAAACTCTTGACGCTTTGAAAACGAAAATCCGTTCAATTATAATCGAACTATTTCCCGTTATATGCAGACATGTCTTCCAAATGTTCCATTGCTATAAAATGTGTCGTGGACGATATTTGAATATTTCAACTCATTCAATCTTTCTGTTGTTGCCATCGACTTGTGACATCGGTCAATTTCTCCCCCAAACGTTCATTGTCACCCAAACTGCTTATAATAGTGTATGAAAGCAAATAATTTTTTTCTCTTTCAAGGGTCGCTTGAAAAGTACTGCGTTTAAAGGAAGCATACGAATTGAAATTTACTTTTAAAGGAATTTTTTATTTATTTTCCATTTTTATATATTTTTATTTTTCCCTATAAATCAGTGTATGAGAGATGGTATCGTATATATTGCCAGTATTTTCCAAATTCCAATCGTTGAATGAAATCCCACTTCAATTATTGTAATTTTACAACAAAAGACCTAAAAATAACTAAAAAATTCTCTTTTTTGGTTAAAGTGCATGATATTTACACCGTGATATGTGTCCCACGTGGCGAACTATATCAATGGTGATGGTTTATAACAGACAATGACCGTAGATTAGTTGGCACAAAAGTATTTATTTGCTTTTACTATTTTTTATTATTTAACTTTTTTTTTGCTTTTCTGACATGGGAACATCACTGCTCAAAGACATACGTTTGTACATGTGTTGACATGTGTACTTTAGCGGTATATTTACTTTGTAAATTTCCGCTTATATTGACTTATGTTTAATTTAACATTCATGACATATTGATCAGAGCTCTTTTACTTTCCAAAAAGATTGAATTGAAGTGAATCATAGTTGCTGCTATATAATTCTCTAGTCGCTTCTATCAAAACAACAGTATTCATGCAAAGCCTGAAACTATAGAGATACTCTAACAAATTGTTGTTTGTATAAATCTATTTTTTTTATCATGTATAACAAGTGTAAATGATTTCACAAAACTTTGTTCATCATTTGAATTTACAATTTCGTACCAAAGCAAAAATAATTTATAAAATAGAACGAATAACTGATGATCTGGTCGATCTATATACATTTATGTGTCATTGTCAATTGTCATCAGGCCATTTGAGAAACTTACTTTGAGAGTGCACCTTCGCAAATAATACGTAGCGGAGAGGGTGCTTATAACTGGAAAAATTTTCTTCGATCAGTCTGTACTAGTGATCCGGAAGACTTTTTATACTGATCTACCGGTTTCTATATAAATATCTAATCCATAATCTAGGCCGTAAGTATTAGTCTTTTGTCCGCGTTTTAGCATGGATTATGTCATCTTTTTGGAATGAATCGTGAGTCATAATTTTACTGAGAAAAATATTAAGACTGAACTTAAATTTCGAAAGTGAAGCCTATAATACTTCACAGCTGCCGCTAAAGAAAATGAAAAAATAAGCAAGATTGTATAATTTCTGGTAGAGGATTGAGGTGCTTTCAAAAGCCAAATTGGCCAACACAATAAAAAAAAAATACGATTAAGCTTATTTCGCTAGACAAGATTTTGAAAGTCAAACGTAATTTCTGAGCGTCCTTGGATTTGTCTAGTCCTGCAAATGTTTGACAAATCTAATATATCCCCTGTAGTGGAAAATATGTTTCTCTATGGCTTGGTTATTAGAAAATTTCTGGCAGGTTAAATATTACGAAGTTTTTGTATTAGTGTATGTAAAAATAAAACATTTAAAATTTACTTTACATAATATATAAGTTAAGTGAACGAGTTGTGTGAAAATGCATGAAATATACTTCAAAATCACCTGTGTCCAATATTTAACACGCGCATCCAAAAAATTAGTTATAAAATTATGACGTACTTTGTCAGTATGAAGAAGCATAAAGGATAAGATATTTAGAGAAACTTTCATTTTTATATTATGCACCATCTATTACACAGTTGGTTTAAGCACTCTTGTCCGTTCGTCAATCCGTCCTGTTTAACTTACCAAAGATATTAATAGAATTCGGTATACGTTTTTTTCACACGTTTTTGCCCAAGGACAAACCTCTTTTGCATCGCTTCACATTTAACACAAACAAAGCAACAAAGCCCACTTTTGAATATTTTTTGAAAAAGTAGTGATTTGACTCGTAAAGTCTTTGCACTAAGTTTTAAATAAGTAGGTCTATATAGTTATAAAGGTTCTGAAAAACTTAAGTGAATACATGGCAACAAAGCATACATGTTGGTACTTTATGATGAAAATAAGAATTGCCCTAGGTGAAAAAATAATTGATCGGTTACCCACGTAACGACTGTAACGACTAAACTTGTTATGTACTAAATCAATCGGTCTAGCATCAATTATTTGTTATCGTTAATTTGGTTGACGTGCCATTCTTTGTTTAGACAGCTGTTCTGTTTTAACACAAACTCGGTATCAGTGAGATTAATTGTAACCATTATAATGGTATATCAAATCTTATTGATGGTTTTATGAAGCTTTCATATATACCTTCCGTTGTTTCCTTTCCATAACATCATATTATTTTAAAGTTTCTTTTAAAGTTCATTTAAAATATTTTAAATATCTTTTAAATTGTTGTGTAGTTTGCTTCATAATGGAAATAAAGGCGCAAATAAGATTCCGCCATTTTCCATATATTGTGAAAGGACGGCACGTTATGTTTCATTCAAAGTATTGTTTAGACAAAACATGAATGTCGTAAGAGGAACAAATCTGGACTTTTGAGGGAGTGCGCAAAAAGAGTCACCTTTTTCGTGTCGTAGGAATGGAAACCCCTCTCGACCATGCAATAAGTAATCGATTGTAACCATTGTTAGTCGAAACAAGTAATGTCCACTGACTGTAGTAGGGCCGATAGCACATTTCAGCTTAGTCCTGCTAAAATTTCTTTGGCAAGCTTTACTAAATGGAACCGAATTTCCTTACAATGAAAATTCACGATGTCATCGCTTTTGACATATTACGCCGGTTTTTCGTCCCAAATTCATCAGTTATTGCGTATCGTATTTCCGCACGATCGGACATTCGGAAGTGCTCGAAATATTGATCAATACGCTCCTATTTTATACGCCTTGTAGTGGTCGCCATTTCGAATTTATTCAAAAATTTCTTGCGCACGTCGTCGTAGCTGAAGGTGTGTGCAAAATTTTGGCAAACAGCAGACATACGGAACTGGTAGAAATTTCGATTTTAAAAAATACGTTGCGACGCTGATAGGAACGCAAGTTAAATCACAGCTTATAATAGAAGGACACTGCTTTCGATTTCAACCGCCAAACGTTTTAAGTGAACGAATACACTATAGATCGAGTAAGAACCCTTTTAAATTAATACCACATATTCTTTCTCACTGATCGTTTATTATTTGAGCAGTTAGACGGAATGTGTTACCGGAGGTCTTGAAATTCTTGATGATTCCTTGAACAGTTTTAGAAGAAAATTGGGCTTATTCTTGAGCACGTAAATTTCTCCTGTCGCTGGCAGGAAAGCATTGCTATAAAAACATCGAGCAAATTGATTGCTTTATTACCTTTCCGAATTGTGTTATATTAGAACCTCTCTTGTATATGACATACATTGGTTTTATACTTACAAGGAATAAACAATATAAATAATAAAAAAATAAATAAAAAAATTAAACATATGTAAATAGCGTGGTTGAAAATTTATTATGAAAATAAATGTAAAGATCAACAGGCTTTCTTAATGCTTCTATTTTTTGTTTCAATAATAGTTTTTTATTTCTTTTTGCTGTATTTGAATTCCTGTGTTTGAATGAAATATTACGTAAGAAAGACGAAGTAAAAGGAAAAATCTAGAACGAACTGCGATGATTTACTTTGTATGAGTGCTATTACGCAGTAATACCTCTTTTAATTTTTTTTAAAAATAAATTCAGAAAAATTTTCTCACATTAAAATAAAAGTAAAGTGTTGTTCTGTCTTAAGGCTATAAACTAAAAATTTTAATTCTATAACTTACAAAAACGTTAAAAGTCGTAGAGACTTTAATATTACGACCTGCAGACAGATAGCCATTTTTGAATCAATTCCATTACTCACTCTCAGTGTATAAAAGTATGTAAATATGGTCAATTAAAAGAAGCACAAATGGAAGAATATAGATGAGGGTTAAGTTACAGATGAACCAACGTATATATATACTGGATTTTAAGACTATTTTAAAATCGATTGCTTATCTCCTTATAGATGCGTCTTCAGAAAATGAAATTTCAATTTATCGTTGTTATGTTTCATTACTTCCATGCGTACCATTTTCTCCGCTTTTTCTTACTGTCTGATAGATGTGGAGCGTTATCGGTAGTGTTCTGTTTCGCCGATTTACACCATTGAAGCATAAATAAGCTACCTGTTCACAAGCAAGCGGTTTATTATTTAACATTACCATTTAAGAAGAGTGTGTTAATCGAATTGATGAAATTCACAAAGTTTCCTTGCCAAAAAGCTTTTATCCGGTCTGATTATTTACCGGTTCTTATGTTGTTATTTCTTCCATTTTTTTCGGTAGCGTTTTGTAAAACACGTCAGTGGCTGTAAAGACAAGAATAACGATTGCATAGTAGCTATGCAGAAGGGCGTTTACATGTACCAACACACGAACATTTTCAATTACTTTCTACTTTCATTTCCTTTTTTGAGAAGAGAGGATGAGAAGGAATTGACAATAATACGGCTCTGAACTTGATGCTGATATATATGTATTTTTGAATAAAGAAAATTTATGTTTTTGATGCTTTAATAAATTATTATGTACACTAACGAAGGATAAGCATGTGTGGTTTTTATGCAAGGTTTTAATAAATTATCATGCACACTATCAAGGTAAAAGCTTATACTTATTTCGTCATCCTGCACTTATAATTTTTAAAAATACCGCATAAAAATAGTTTCATGACAGGCGTATGGATGAATATTATTGTATGTGTAAAAATGCATGCGATTAATTTCTATAAAAACTACAAAACCCTTTCTAAATAAATATATAAATCTCGGAAATAATATAAAATTTGTTTCAATAATAACTACTAAAACTTGAAAGATTTCGATGTTATTTTCTAGCTCATCTATGCTTGATGATTCCAATGGATCTATCACAAATTATACAAACTGATCGAATTTTAGTAATATCGAGCTTTAGTAGTTATCAAAAGCTGTTCAGATTCTTTCCAACAACAATATATTCTTGGAATATCTTGGAAAATAGTGAACGAATGTACCCCCGTAAGTATTACTACTAAATCCAAATTTTTGCGGATTTCACCCTTAAGCTTATTACACATATTGTCTTTGATGTTTGCGTTTTCTGTATCATAAGGTAGAGACTAGCGTACTGGTATATTGACGGAAAACGAGAATAAAATAAGCAAATAGTGAACATAAAATATATATTTTACCTTTCATTTGTTTGTTCTTAATTAAATTTTAGGGTTATTGATTGCTTTTGATATCTTTGGAAATGTATTGGTGGATAGAGTGCATTGAAATTGAAATTTTTACGTTGTTTATGTGCTATACAGAACGAAAGAAAATAATAAGAAACAGGGAATGTTTCGCCCAAATGAATTTTCTTACTACAGTGAATCTCAGTTACGATAACAATAAAATTACATATTCTATGATAAGAAAAATTTCATTGTTAATCTCTTCAATTTATTTCTATATGAAAACCTTATTTCTATTTGTTGTTTTCTTATTCAATTCCTTCGCATATTGTGAGAACGAAAAAACAGTTTTATATATTTTTGTGTATATTTCTGTACGTATATTTCATTTTTCATGCTTTCAAATACGTATGAAACGATCTTACTTTTCATCAGAGTTTCTTCTTTGTTTCTTAATTCAAAACTACACCACCTTGCTTCTCATTCTTACACACCTAGCGCAGATAACGGGAAACTAATTTTATTTATGTATTACGCGTTATTATTATAAATTGAGCTCTGAACTTAAAAAAGTAACGAAATTATGTTAATCAGAAAGAGCACAAAGCTTTTTCAGTTAAGAAAATTCTTACGCGCTGTATACGATTACTTTTTTATTGAAGTTTGGGCTTATTCTAATATTTGATAGGTGTTTGTATCATATTTGCGATCAATGTCTGGTACAAATTTTTACTTCATTCCTTTTTGTATCACACACTTGATTGCACTTTAAGCGCGGCAATATTTTTCGGGTATAAATGGTTTTAAAAAATTAACGTTAATCGAAAATTTTTATACAGTTCTATGAAATATATTTCCAGACGTCGCAAAAATAACAAAAATTCAGCAAACTTTATTCTTTCACTGTTTAGTCGATTTATAAATCATTTGAACGAATGTTTTATAAATTCCTAGTCGTGCTACTAGTAGCTTAGAGTGTATATGTGAGCTAATGTAAAAGAGAATGTCATATTGAAATTATTATTAAAAGTCTTTTGATGAAATTTTTCTTTATAACGAATTTTTAAACACTTGTCATACGCTCTATCACTTGTGGTACAGGGTATTATAAGTTTGCACGGATATATGTAACACCCAGAAGAGCTTAAGACAGATTTCTATTATACCAAGCGCTTTAAGCCTGTCGGTATAATTGTGCGCCTGTTCGTCTGTCCGTCTGATAGTCTTGCGTTTGATCTACAGGTCGTGACTTTTGGGATATTTTCACGAAATATTTTGATATCTTTTGGAGAAGGACGAAGCCTGTTGAAAGTGAATTTGATGCGACTGTTTTTACGGCCACTACCCGCATAACGCCCCGCTACCCATATCATGCCCCACTTAAAAATAGTTTTTATGTGACAAAAATAGAAATTCCTAATATTCTTCGACCAAAATCGGTATTTTTATATACAAAATAAATGCAAAAAATTTGCATGGAATGGGACCATTTTTTGAGCTTTTATATGGTAAAAAGATCCAATTCTTAACATATTATAATGAAATTTAATCTCTGATGGTAATTTGAGATAAAAATTAATTGTACCGAATTTGAAGTACGGAAGTATATTCTTTGGATCCCATCCCATGTAGTGGTTCTCTTGAAAAGTAGGCCTTCGTATGACAAAAAATATTTAGTACACCTCTTCATGACGAAAATTCGTTCCTAATAGTAATTTCATATAACAATTACCTGTGTACCGAATTTGGACCGCGTAGATGCATTTTTTGTAAATCGCTCATATAAGTGTTTGCGTTAAAAGCAAGCCTTTATATGGCAAAAGGACCAATTTTTAATATTTTATGGTAAAAATGAGTTCCTAATAATAACATTTTTTGGACAGCACCGTTACATATCTATAATTTTTCGTTATTTCCCGAGAAAGTAAGTGAAGAATTGTATTTGGGAAAGTGATTCACGGTATCTAATGGTCAATCTTGGCCGGCTATGAAGTTTTTCCTTGCTTCTGCATTAGATTAGATTAAATTATTTAAATTTTACTGCTTTATGTTCTCTCGTCCCTATGCACACAGGAATCATGAAATAATAACAAAAACCAAAACTGTTACAGTGAATCCATCTGTTTGTTCATGTTAGACACAGAACTGAACTTAAATAAATATTTGTGCTAAAATTAAGCGACAGTTTTTGTATCTTTCTTTCTTATTCAAGTATTAACGGCCTGCATATTTAACCTGTTCTTGTGTAAGAAAGTTCATTACGAAACTCTGCGCTCGGGTTGTTTATATACATATTTATATTATAGCATATATCAATTATGTGAAGGAAATAGTTCCTGCTAGATGTGTTTGGCGTAGGAAATACGCGTGTATTGGAAATAAGTCAAGATTCTGAAAAAGTTACTTTGCTTTATGAGATCGCTATTTTGATTTTACCTGTTATGAAAGGAGGGCAGCCAGGCAACCCGGGCCCCGTGGATCTAGTTTGGGCTGTGGATTTCCAATACATAGGGAAAAGGCAATTCGACTATTTTATCTTTTAAATTAAACAGAGTTAAAAAGATCATCGACGCAGCTCGCGTCTAAAGGACGCCAGAGTCTAAGCGTGAAAGCATCTCTTCCTACGATGTTTCTTCCTGCAATCCTTGAGAATCCGTCGATAGTCATTAATACTAAAGTTTATCCGTTTTAACCGACAACTGTTTCGGATGATAACTCCAGTCATAGAACAGCTGTTAGACTGTCCTAACCACACTTATGTTGCCATGCACAGGTTACACAATTTACCCTACATCATTTTGACCAAATCGATGACTTTGCATGCTTTGGTATCGTTTACAGCTTCTTTCTTACTGGAAATTACGGTGTAAAAGACGCTCTTGTCAACCGCTGACAAAATCCAGGAAACATTTCAAAAAATGAGCAACGTCATTGACCAAAAAATTGCTTTGGACTATTTGATAAGGCTGAATACAAGATGAAAACCTCAATTTAGATACTATATGATTTAACATTGAAAATTTCAATTAACCGAATTTCTATCTGTGAGTCCTTGTTGGAATGAAGCAGTACATACGACAATATGGTACAAACGCTAGTAAGGCCGCATTAACAGATCAATCGACAGCATCCTTGTGAGGTTCTTGCTCTAACATGACTTGGCATAAAAATTATGTCGATGGCTACAATGACAAATTTACATACATATAGGAATATACAATTTTCTATTTACTTCCAGGAATTATCGAGTAATTTTATATATTATATATGTATATATCCAATATATACGCTTTTCGTAGAATTGACAAATGGCGTTACAAACAGAACGCCAATATTAGATCTCTGTTCTCGATGTAAAAATAAATCAACAAAAAAGTTTTCAGCAAATTGTTACATGACGTGTTAACCAATATATATAAGAAGAAAAGAAAATCTACTTGTGTGGTATTCACGATTGACTGTAACTGGCGTGCACATGTGCTTGTAACATAAAAATAAAAAAGCACGTCGATAATCAACGGCAACAAATGCTTCATTTTTCCAGTAGACAACAAATCTACAAAAATGTTACTCTGTAATGGAAAAAAGTTTAGGGGCGGCAAGAAAATAAATCAGGTAATTTACACTGGGAGTAAATTAAATATTTCGTGTAAAGTGATGTCTAAACGAAAAAATTTTGAACTTTCGTCTGCTTGTTGTATATAATATTAGACATAAAACCGATCGAACATTTTTTCTGTTTGTTTTAGTTCTTGGCATAGAAAAATAAATAAATAAATAGATAATAATAAATAAATGTTCATCTAATAAATTGTCTAGCGTACCTGTTAAGTGTGAAACGTGATTTGAACGTTTTAATGCAATGGGTGTCTCAAAAATATTGCAGTATTCCATTTAAAAATAAAAGTATTTACATAGATATTTTTATTGATGAAGATGGAGGCATTCCGCAAAAATTTGCCGCGTAGTGCTTCGTGCAATTGGAAGTTGTTGAGAACAGTGTCGAATTCATGCTTTCGGGTTTTCGACGACTATCTCGTTCACAGCAACAATGTTTTCAATACAGCGACCGGTATGTTGGCGCAAAGCAGACTTACTGCTTCTAATCGGACCGGTTTCTCCAAATTTTTTGACCACTCTTTTGAATTATTGACAGATGAAGTGCAATTTCTAGCCTAAAAATTCCACGAAGTGCGCGAGCGGTCTCATCATAAGTTTCCCCAATTTTGTGACGGTTTTTCGCAATTATAGATTATAACTATCAAATTTCAGAGCTGCCACTTATATGAAAAAAATGACATAACATTTAAATAGTTCACTATTATAGCGACACCCTTTTTATCTAAGATTTGTCATCTATATGTATTTATCCAAGACAAGCAGATAAAAGTAACATCGTTTCGACTTGAAAACAAAAATGAATAATATTTTACATGTTATATATATTGTAGGTGAGAGCTATTCAATACTTATTTTCAATTTGTCTGCATTTCTTTAGTTTGCAGCATATTATCTCTCGGTGTATTACTTTCAAAAAATAGCTAAGGCAGCTTTATTGTATAAAAAGTTCCTGTCAAGGTTTCCCTGAGACATTATCGTAAACTTAATTTGTAACAAAAATTGCTACAAAATAAATTTTTACTGTGCAATGTACTGACCGAAATAATCAAAAGTTTTCAAGGAAAATTTATTTTTGGAGATATTTTTTGTTACTCTTAAATAATAGATTTAAGATGAAAAATATTATTAAATAGAATAACACTTCAAAGCTCTACTCGAAAATGATAACAAAGAAATTTCATTTATTCTTCTTCTTTTTGTTCAAAGTGTTTGTTATTCGATAGCGCTTTACTTCGGAAGCTAAAGGAACATATTGCGATAAACTAGTCAATATACTTTTTAGCGATAGTAATTATTTGCAAACACGGTTGGCCTATCATGTTGAAAACAATATCCATAATAAGCTTTCCATAACATATTCAGAAACATCAGTTTTCAGTGCTAAAAACCGTTGGGTATATATATTTGACCAAAATGTTTTTAAAGCGATTAGTGAAATTGGATTCTATTTTTGTGAAGAATAATTCAGACCCCATTGACATGCGCCCAGTTTTGCAAAAAAAGAACTAATAATTTATTTCTTCATAAGTTCTTATGCCTCATGCTGTTATTTGGTGACACATCGAGCGCTTTTTCACGGTCAACTATAACCACAAATAAATTTTTTAACCCATTAATATGACTCAGTCCATGTAAGCCTTAATCATCAAACATAATATGGCACGAGCACGTTCGCGACTCTTACTGCTTGACGAAGTGAAATTATCGTTCTCAACAAACACGGACATAGAAGGTAAATAAGTAATCTGACATAAATAAACAATAGACGAATATCTAATGTAAAAAACTGATATGGATATAATAGCAGAAATAAATAGTAGGAAAAATAAGAAAAACCCCCACATCTAGTAAAATGTCAAACACACAGAACAACTGTAATTTAATGATTCTAATATAATAAGTATATTATAAAAATAATATAAGTTCAATAAACACGTGTCTATAAGTAACAGTGAGAAAGGAAGAAATAAATATATTAAAAATGTTAGAAGAAAGAGAATACATTGTATACGAGAGAGCACAAATTTTTCACACAAGCAATGAAACGAAGATAATATGCTGGTGTGAAGTTAGCCCCCACTTTACCAAAGACAAAAATGTGGGCCAACATCACAGTGTGTACGTGTGTACTTTGCTAAGATAACTCATAATAAAGCAGCATGAAAAGAAAAACAAAATGCTTACAAAAACTAAACAAAAATAAAAAATGCAAACATAAATGAAATTTTAAAGCATGCCTTATGTTATAAAAAATACCAAAAAAAAAATTATTCTTACTATTTATCATGAACAGTGCGCTAGTAGTTGGATCACAATGTACAACCACGTTATAAAAAATTTTAAAGAAATAATACCCCTACAGTTTTTTGATATATCTTAATGATCTATCATGATCCAAAGTAGGGGACATCATAGTGAAAAGTGTTAATATGAACCATTTCCTATATGTTTATGTGTTCAACCTAAGTGTTAAAGCCCCCTAAGTAAGCAGCGCTTTTTCTTTTATTACTAAACAACGGTATGACGCAACGTATGGACATTTGATTATAAGGATAGGAAAATGTAGCGCTAGACAATGCTTTAAGTAGAATTTGTTTTATACAAATTTTGGTTTTTCTTTTTTGTTAACGATCAAATTCATTGCAAAGCCTTTTGAAATTTAATTACAATTAGGACGATTGCTCCCTTTCTTCACAAAAAAAAAAAATGGATGATAATAATAGATATGCCAATCGACGACATCTTATCAATCATTACAATCAATGGCGTATTTTATTTGCATTACGCATAATGCTACAAGAAGGAATTGCCCGATTGCTCTTGCTTACAAATCCCTTTATTCTACTCTCGCGCAGGCTTTTCTTACGCAAATTAATCTATTTCTATTTCTATTCTATTCTAACACCACGCATGCATGCGCGTGAATCGACCACGTTAACCGCATACTAACTACGCCACCGCAAACATAGTTGCATATTTTCGTTTTTTTTAATTCGTTTATACGAAACTTAGAATTTATTTCTATATTTAGTGAAAAAGAGAAAGAAAATATCGAATATAAATATGTAAGGGTCAAATGCGTACTTTTATATGCTTATACGCAACATAATATACGTATATGCAATTTTTATGAAAAGTGTTTATACGCACTTTTGCTGACCTGTCAATATGATTCTTTCATTGTGCAATACAAAGAATGTATTTTACTAGGTAGATATTATATATACTTATAATATGCATTTGTAGCAATAAACTTTTTTGAAGTATTGACACGTTTTGGTAAACTATATTGCTGTTGGAAGGTTTTGTGAAATTGAAGAAATAAACCGAGATATATTTACATTGAAAGTTTTTTCAAATGGGTCAAATTGCAGCAAATAGAAACGCAGCATCGTATTTTATAAATCTCTTCAATTGAATTGAAAAAAATTTATTAAACACAATGCAATCACGCAAATAATTATTGCCATGCATTTTTGAAATTACGAGTTAATTGAATATATAAGTGGAAGTTTTGAATCGTACACTTTTCTTAGCAGTTTCGGAACTATTGTTTAAACAAGCCGTAATTGATTCATTGCAATCGGGTTTGTCCAACTCTCGCAAGTAACTGTGCATTAGGTTCGTGACATTTTTTATAAACAGTGAATTATATATGAAGTACATATGCGTGAATATGTCCACTTCTTGTCGCTTTATTTGTTAGTTACTTAGATGGAAATGTAAGTTCGACCGTAGTGTAAATCGAAAAAAGGCAAAATATTTTTGAAGACTATTTCAGGAAGGTGTTACAATGTACCAACCTATCAAACCTTTCCGTAGAAGCAAAAGTTTACTTGCAAATTCAACGTTAAACTATTAAGTTGTTTGAAGCGGTTAAACAGAGCAGAGAATATTTCTTAATTTAGGCAATTAAACGTAATTTTATTTCTCTGCAATACTTTACTAATTTTAAAACATTTAATTCAAGCTTATGCGTGAGGTTTGGAGAATAATAGATTTAAAAAAGAAAAAGTTATATTGATCTTCCCTTCTCATTGCAGTTCACAACAATTTTCATCGACTCCTCTTCAGGAGATATACAACTTTTTTTCCTTCTATTCTTTGTCGAGTAAACGAATGCATATAAAATATAAATAATGGCATGATTCATAGTAAATAGTGGTGTAAAAATTAATGTGTATACATTTTATTTACATTTATATGGTATAAAAACTATGGAATATACGATATATACTAAGGATAAGTAGTAATGAGACCGTCCAGGTACCAGGCCGGAAAGCGCTGCCAAGTTCAAAAGGCGCTGCCAACTTGAAAGGTGCTGCCAAGTTGAAAAGTATTGTCAAGTTGAAAAGGTCCCACCAAGTTGAAAAATTCCGTCAAGTTGAAAAAGTGCTGCAAAATTGAAAAGGTGCTGCCAGGTTGAAAAGGGTGCTGTCGAGTTCGAAAGTGCTGCCATGCTAAAAATGCTGCCAAGTTGAAAAAAGCTGCCAACTTGAAAAGTTCTACAAAGTTGAAAAGGTGCTGCCAAATTGCACCAGTCGCGTTAGAATTTATTTTAAAGAAGTGTGCGGCCTAGCGTTGTTCTTCTCCTATTCTCCAATTCTTCCTTGACCACTTAATTCGTCCAATTGCCTACAGTAGACCTCCGAATTAATGGTTTGGTTCCTTGGAAGCAAATCAAAATACAACGGTCCTTTTCAATCCCACCAAATTGACAGCAAAATCTTCTTTTGTTGGATAGGTGCCTTTGAAGTGGTTTGAGATGACTCATTAGGCATGCACCACGATCTGCCTTTCGGCTCCAGCCTTTCTTTAAGGGCTTCATCACCATACACATCACGCAACTTTATAGCGGCTTGGACAGCGTTCTTTTCTTTACGAAAATAATAAAGCAAAATATGGCGGAAATGTCCGAGCTTGCAGTCCATATTAACGTTGAGGTAAAAAAAGACTAAGAAAATATCTACGCAAAGAACTTGTTAAGCTAGATAAGGATAAAGCCCGACATATATAAGAAGAAGAAGAACATAGCATTCACGGATATCATAAAAATGGAAGTGAGAGACATCTATAAGTGAAATCGGCAGTTATTTAGTTGCCAGCCCATTAATATAATAATATAACTAGTAGAAATATAATAAAATAATATGATTCGTTTCAAATGTGCCATGAATCAGTCTGATAAAAATTGTTAGTATAGTATAAATTGTGCAATTGAAACTAAAAAGAATGTTAAGCAGATACGATATTAAGTAAGTTCGTATAAAGCTTGTAGATAAGTTTAACAAAAAGTATTCAATTTTTCACAAAAGAGCAACTGAACAATCAATAGTAAATAGTATATGAAATACATTGTGACAAATATTATGCATCAATACAACAACCATATAAGAATTTAAAAAAAATAATAGTAACATATATATATTGTACGTATGTTTATTAATAAATTTGATATCGAATTAATTATATTCATAAAAGTAACTATTTGGACTTTTAAGCAAAATTCTAGTTATGTAATTGTTATGTTCTTTATTCGAAATAAAAGTTCTGAAATTAAACATAAGTTGCTAAGGCTGTGTTTCTGTCTCAAAAGCAACAGGAATTCTAGCTATTTTTCTTGCCTTACTTTCTTTAGTAAGTCTATCTTTTTATCATTGAGTGGATAAGGAAGTAAGCTACTTCTATATAGGACAACAGTAGATATTTTCTTATTAAAATTATTTCTCATTGCAAACTTATTACCATTACTTATGAGAAAATGAAAGACCATTAGCTTTTGTTTCGTTTCTTGCGGAATTTTTACTGATATCGTCACCACCTGTTATTACTTTAGTAATATACTTAATAATCCTTATTTTTAATAATCATTACTTTTTTCAATTTATTACGAGCAGTCTGAAGAGAATTTTGAATTAGAGCTTCAGTCTGCGGCACAAAATCTCGCTCGTAATGTTCAAAAAAGTTGACAAAATCAAATTTTAACCATTACGTTTGCAGTCGTGAGGACGATGACATAGCAAATCCGGTTTAGTTAATTGACAGCAGTCAATATACAATTTTTATTTTATTTGTTTAAAATGTAACGCCTAGTAATTGTTTGTTGTTTCCGGCTTCCATGCGTGATTTTAGCTCTTTCAGATAATTATCGAAGGGTGAAGATTTCAGAGAGTTCTTCAACTGTTTCCGTTTCAAATAACTTGCTGGTCCTTTTAATGGTAAATCAAAGCAATAGTTAATCCAAGCTTTTGAACAAAGAGAAAAATCTTTCATATGTGATCATGGCATCTGCCAGTGCTTCATAATCATTAAGTATAGGGATTTCAAAAGCAAAATAACCTTTACGATAATTAATTATATCGAATATTAATAATCGAATAATAAGTTACTTTAGTTCACATAAAGTTTATTTTACCTCAAAAAAACATTTTTAGAAATTTGATTTTAATGCTGAAAAATGCTTCTTCAGCTTTATTGTTTCTCTTTTGTAATGTTTTTAAGACTACTATTCTGATATGGATGTCGAAAAGACTTTTAAGCTGACAGCAGGACATGAACCGATTTTTTTACTTAAAATGTATTCAAAATTCTGATCGTTCTCTTGACCATTCATCCAAATGTTTCTTTTGTTCGTTTTAAGCGATTTCAACATTCAAGCATAATTTTTCAAATTTTGTTGTACAATCAGCAAACAAGGGATAGAACTGCAATATTGAATGAGCTGTAGCGACAACGCATTAGTGTGAGTTTATAATCAACTAAGAAGAAGATTAATAAAACAAAGTTCAATTAAAAAATTTTTACACTAAATTTCGCAGTTAGTTTTTTTTTTGAAATACAATCTCAAGAAGGCTTTCGTGCACAAATTATTAAACACTCGTAAACACTAATATTTCAACTACGAACTTCCTTGAAATTGCATTAATAGTTTTTATATTATAGAAAATAAAATAAAGAAGAACAAGAAAAAGCTCTTCAAGATTGTTACAAGACCACCAATGTTTACAAATTATCCAAAATATTCTTTGAAACTTTTCGTAAAGCACTTATACAAAAAAAACACTAACGGAGCTGGACAATAAATTCAATTACATGCCAAAAACTTCAACCTGCCACAAACATGTTTGTGGCTTGTACTTACGTACTTCGTAATTCAAAGAATATTGCTCGGATAGTAAGAAGAAACGAAAAAAGTAAAATAAGTAAAGAAATAAAGAGAAACTTTGAGCACATATTACGCTAGCTGGTCAAAAGACAATACGAAAAATATGAAAGTAAAACTACTCACAGAAAATTTTTTGGACTTCATATCCGACATTGGGGTTGTAATGAAACCGTAATTCCTATTAAAAGAGGCATAAAAAAGTCCATAAAACATATATTACATAATTACAGGCAAATAAAAGTTCAAATAAATAACAACGTGCGTTTTCAATTATCAAGAAACTTAACGAAGCAATTTCGTATTTCCTCGCCTCGTTCATTGCATAATATTACTTACATTGGAATTTACAGGACCTCCTTGGTTACTTACCTTGTTAAACATTTGTATTATTCTTCCCGATTGATATTGCTGATATTGACATTTCATTATTACTCAAGAGGACAATTATGTAAGCAACAGCTGACAGACAGTCTATTAAAATCTAATTATGTAACACTATCAAACACTTTTCAATAGTATCCGGGAAATTTTCCAATATAATGATTTAGTAAGTGAGAGAGGTGTAGAAAATAAAAGATAACAAAACACGTATGGTAACCAATAGCAAACAGGCAAAATTTAATGAAAACAAAACTATACAAAATTTGTTTTAGGCCATAAAATGAACATAAATTGCAATGGGTTTTGGAATAAACCAACCAGTGATCTTAATCGAGTTGCAAAAAGTTTATATTTAATTGGTGCGGGTTAATAAAAATTCCATGTTAATGTAAGCAAAAATGTATATGTGGTTTCAAATCGAGGATTATAATGTTCTTGCATTTTTTATCGATTGGCCAGACTAAATGAAAAGAGTTGGCCGCGGAAACAAAACTCCGCTCTTTAAGTATGGTAAGCCAGGGTCCTACAGTTTAAAAGTTATTCATTAGCTAGACTCGTCTGCAGAAATGACTATAGAAATCGTCTGCAGGAAATTGGTTCTCTGTTGAAATTATTCTGCTATTACCTATTACATTAAATCGCTATAAAATCAAAAAATCGGGAAAGTACATATGAAAGTGCAGCAGACAATTTCTTTTCGAAACCATTTGCCACATACATCTGTAATAATAACGCTTTCCTTGAGGCTGACTGAGATAAAATCGATGTTACATTTAACTTTCTTTTCATTCACTTCATTTTCAGCATTTTATGTCAATATAATGTTAAGAGCTTGCAAAAATTTTGACAGTCAATTTCTCCAAGTAAAAGTCGTAAAGTAATGGGAAATGCTAGCATACATAAGGATTGAATTCGATAATTTTGATCTTACTCTACTTAAAATGACAATTTTCCTCTTAGTTTTGCTGAATTGATCAATCTACATAGACGCTAATCATGGAACGCTCAAAATTGGATTGCCGCCATTCATTACATTTGGTGTTTGATTTAAAAAACTCTACTGCCGAGGCGCTTCAAAAACTTTTAGAAGTTTTAGAAGAAGGTGATGCTGCTCGCTCATATTCCAATTATAGATTTTGATTTCATCGGTTTAAAAAAGATGATTTCGATGTCAATGACGAAGATCGGCCTGCAAGGCCACAAAAGTTCGAAAACGATAAAAACCTCACCGAAGCTCCCAAAGAACTTTCGAACAGCTTAGAAGTTGATGAAGTAACTGTTTGTAGACGTTTACATGCGATTAGAAAGGTCGAAAAGGATGGAAAATGACTATCACACGAGTTGACTGAAAATGTCATTTCGGCCACAAGTTGCAAAATTGGTTAAGGATACACGGATAGACGCCTCCCAAAACAATTTGAGCTTTGACTAAGCGCTTTGTTTAAATCAGTTCTACATGGCTAAAAAAAGCCACAAACTTTTATGTATATATGCACATAAAAGTGATTGGATTTTTACGATCACTCCCAAGTTAAATAAAACCTTATAATAAAATAGGCAGTCCATCAGAATTAATTCAATTTAAACAAAAAAAAAAACAAATTATTTCACATATAATAAGCGAAATTTGCGAATCTGTTATATAAAATTTTGCTTACTTGTTAAATTTCAAAGTACATTTAAATGTTTCCAAAACTTTAAATTAAAGATTAAAGTATTCTCAAATATTTGCTTTTTATTTCTTCACTAGATATACTTACTAACCTTTTCTTGGAGAAAAAAGTTATAAAGTTATCGAAAAGTATAAATACAAAAAAAAAAAAAAAAACACGAGAGGAAATAACAAATTTATCGGATAAATCGAATCAAATGAAGTATTCTTTAAATAATTTCTATGTGTAACTTTTTTACAATTTGTTATCAGTAGAACTGTTTGCTTTCGGCATTTACGTCCATGCTTTGATATGTGTATAGCATCTTTGAATAATTCAAAAGAATGGAAAACTTTTGATTTTTTGCCATTTTAAATTTTTTGTATTCATTTGTTTTTTTCTTATTTTTATGTTTTCTAACAAAAAGTTTACCAAAAACATTGATTTATATTTGTATTAAAAAATTCAATGAAAGTTAAATTTTACATTACACTATCTTGCGAGAGTATATAGTTTATTTTGTACGTTTTGGTTGCAATTTATTTGTAAAAAATATAAAAATAGCTGAAATTTTATCGTTTTTGATTTCCACAGATGTGCAAACCTACGCAGCAGAAATCTCTTCCCGCCCAAAATATAGTTTATATTAAAACAGTTTTTGTTCAAAAATGTAATATTTTGCGACTTGAGTTAAATTTTAAACAATTTTTTAAATTTAAAATTGAAAGTTTCTTAAAAAAACGCGATACTGTACCTTTGAATCAAGCTTTTCCTTATCGTTAGCTACCTTTTTCATTTCTCGACCAGAATACGATTTACACAGTAAAAGGTCCAATTTTTCATTTGAAACTATGCTGTCTCAGGTGGATAATAATTCGCCGATTAATGTCAGTGTTAATCAGAGGCACATTCCAATTCATTAGCGTTTTCATAACGTTGGTGATGAACCGGTTTTGGAGTATTTTTATTACATTTGCTATTGTTACCATATACAATCAAGCCGCCGTCGATTTTGCTTCAAACAGGCATTTTGCTAAAATAAGTATTTTATTTATTTCATTGAAAGCAATTTGAAGAAATATGACATATAGAGGAGATCCTTGGGGAATTCCATTTACTAGAAGACAACATTTTTCGAGGTGAGTATTGACCCCAATTTTAAATCGAAATTGTGGTATCGAAGATTTGACGTAGTGGAAAATTTACGATCCAACACTCCATGATTTCAAAAGATATGAAATAAAGTAGACCGATTCTGTGAAAAGCTTTTTCAAAATTGATTTGAAAAATCAATCAAGGTATCTTTCAGAAACCGATTTTGTTGTGAAATAAGCAATATGAATTGGATCACCAGTACAGCTTCTGTCTGGCTTAAATTCTACTTGTTTGGAAACCAAGAAAGAAGAACAAACCAAGATAACTTAAAAATTGCACTTTTGTCCAATATTTTTCCGAGGCAGAATAGGACTGACGTAATGGGAACAATTAGGGCAAGTTTTCTTGAATCTGGAACATGGCCAGTAGAATGAATTCTATTATGTAGATCCAATAATTTATATTTCTTTAATTCTGATAATGCTTTGATCATTTAGGATGAAATACGATCAAGGCCTACCTCTTTACTCTCAAGTTCTAATGCTGGTATAGGTTTTCTCTAATATTATTTAATGACTTTTGAAGTATATAAAAACAATTAAGAAAATTATACTCATCTGTGTCGAATCTTTTATAACCACCACCTTTATCTTACAAAAATAGGAAAAACTAAATTGTAATAGGTGAGCGTGGCAGTGAAAGAACTTCCAATGTTTCTGTCAAATTTCAAGCCGTATATTCATTTTTGCTGCTAAGAGAATGTTTACAACACACATCACACTGACGGACGGACTTTCTTATATCGATCCTAAATTTGATGCTAATCAAGAATATATATACTTTGTGGAGTCTCCGAAGTTTCTTTTTGATAGTTACAAGCCAAATGATAAAATGAAATACACCCTTCACCATCGGTGGTGGGTATAAAAATGCGATTGCTTTTCTAAAATTCCTTATAAATAATTTAACATCTTAGCGTTTAAAGTTCTTCAGTATATAAACAAAATATGAAGTGTGCGTACTTCTCTACAATTTTTTATAACATATTTTTTACATCAAAATTTTTCTCCAACTTTTTACACACATTTCATGGTAAATAACGTTTTTTATAACATAAATTATGATTTTGTTATTAATTTATGTTTGTATTTTCTATTTTCGTTAATTTTTCAATGATGCTCGTCTTAGCAAAGACATGAATCAATGTTAAGATAGCAAAGACAGAAATGTGGACGAACCACGGTGAGTTAACTTTACACCAATAAAGAACAAGGACGGGGTATATGAAAACGCATACTTACATACATTCAATATATTTCAGAAGTATAACCACGATTTATTGTGAAAATTCGTACGATATATTTGTTGAATATGGGTAAAAAAAAGGTAAAATAAAATTCGTTAATTCAACTGCCACGTGAGGGGTGATTTATAAAGAAGCTTTAATCTGAAAATATGAAACGTAAAAAAGAGAAATTCGTTGCATATGTCGTATATATTTACGCATGATACTTAAGTGTTCCAACGCCTACAGTGTAAACTGAGAGTAACACTTTTTACTGTCAGAAGCTAAATCAACATATAGGAAAATTATATTCGGCCGTGGCCGAATCTTCGGAACCCATTACATTTAACTTAAAAAATTTTCGAAGAAAATCAAATCAAATCTCTCTTTCTAATTTGTGAGTAATGAGCAAAAAACCCAATTTTTTTCCTTCTGGAAACAGACGTGTTCTCAATTAATATTGCATTGAATGCTTGTCCTTGGACTAATTTGGACCATTTACAAAGTGTGAAAGTCTTTAATGTTTTTGCAAATTTGAACTTCGTATCTTCATTTTTGAGACGGTAGTAAACAGACAGATATCTCTATATCGATTTCGAAATTCTCTCTTTTTCTTTGAGACTTTCTTCTGGGTGTTGCAAACTTTTTGACAAAAAGAACGCATTCACGGTGGTAGATATAAAAGGCCTTATTTTATTTTCTAAAGAATTTCAATTAAAAGCAACAAACACAAACGCA
Source organism: Glossina brevipalpis (assembly GCA_000671755.1). Classification (NCBI taxonomy): domain Eukaryota; kingdom Metazoa; phylum Arthropoda; class Insecta; order Diptera; family Glossinidae; genus Glossina; species Glossina brevipalpis. The sequence goes on from KK351015.1 coordinate 3,209,865, forward strand.
TGAAAACAAGAAAACTTATGAAAAAATGTTTTCCAGCTTTTACTTGCTTGCTATTACTGTTACAGTAGTACTTGAATTGACTTATTATTCGCAATTCTTTTGCTGAAATAAACGTGATTATAAATCAATAGTTTTATTTATACTTATTTATTACATTTATATTTGTTTATTTATTTATGACTGTTAGGTAAAGAACAGAGCTATTTCAAGAGCTGAATGAAAAATGTTAATATGTTTATATTACGTATACAGTACATTACATTATTCTGTATTTTATAGGATACTATAGGTTATATGAATAAGTAAAAGTTAAATGGAATTATTTTAAAAGAAATTAATATAAAATTGGAATAGATTTCACTGTGTGTGTGAGGACGATTTCCGTGATTTAACTTGAAATCATTTTTGGTTACACTGAACATAAAAGCACTAAATGATTTTGACTTATAATCGGATTTTAATTACACATAAACGTGTGCTGAATAATGGAAAATGAGAAAAAATTAAAAAACATATTATCTGACATTGTAAGCGAATATCTGATTTTATTCCTAAGTAGTATATATATTCCTAAGTGTTTTGGAATTGTTTTCATGAAAACAATTTTGATCAGAAACCAAGTACATGAAAATAAGTCATATTGACCATTTTTGACCATTAATTTGGCGCAATAGTAGTAGAAAACATTTCAACGTAATTCAATCAGAATTCAGATCGTCGATAATTTCTTGCTTGATTTCAGATGAATTTATGGAAATCCTTAAAACCACTGAAATTATTCTAAAAAGAAAAACAGTATTAAATTTAAAAAAAAGAAATCAAGGTGGCAATTAATATTAATTTTCTGATTCAATCGTTCGACCAATTATTCATTCGCACTTTAGTTACCATATAAGTCAGCTGAATGTCTTAAAAATACAAAACAACTTTTCTCTTAGAATTGATTATCTTGTTGTTCTTATTGTTCATTACTACCCGTATGCCAAATGTTCTTTTAAGTTTTCCATAAAATAACTTGATATTCTCGAAGAAGATTTAAAAACAAATATAGTGATTGAACTGACTCAACTGTTGTAATGGATGTAACGATCATCTTTCATTTCGGATCCATTTTCAACAAACTGTCGCTTAATTATTTGATTAAAGCATAAATAAATATTAGCTTTGTTGTGGCTAAGAAAGTGAAGAAATTTGAACTAGCACACTTTCGAAGTTTATGTTATAAAATCATTGTTGATTCATTGATGTCATTGCTGAACGACATTCAAAGTGTAATTAAATTTTTTTTAAATAGAGTAAACACATTACTTTAAAGCAGTCATGGTTTTCATGTAGTACAACAATAACTTTACGCCCAACAGACCATAAAATCAGACCACGGTTGCAACTGCGTTATTATTGTATGGGGTAAGTACAACAAATACAACCAAACACACTGAAATTCATAAAGTGAACGATGTAGGCAGAACTGCATATGTGAATGAGCAAAAACGTTAATCAGAAAGATCTGTGTATTTCGAGATGAGAGATTAAAAATGGAAACATTGCAAAAATATTTTCAAAACTGGCGAATGAAAAAGGAGACTAAAGGAACATTATAGAAATATTAGGAGTTAGAGAACGGATTCGTGCGTAGGCGTGTGCGTATACAAAATTGAAGAGAAATATTTGCAGATAAAAGGTGTGAAATAAGAGGGAAAACATTCTTTAAGTGCCTACATACACGCGCATAAATACATCAAGCCGAAGAAAAAATCTGAAGATGTAGTCAGAACTGCATAATTTTGATTTGTTTTTGCTTAAGTGACATACTTTTTAAAATGGCAGAAACAGTGGCCGCATCATACTTTAAAAAATTTTATGAGCGTTGATGACGATGATGATGATGAGGTCTATTTGAAAGTTGACTTGTTAATGAACACAGCACTTCTTTCTGCCTTACAGAAGACATGAAAAAAAATGTCTTTGTCTGTCGCAAATTACAGCCACTGGTTTTTCATCATCAAGCGAAAATGAAAACCTCTTGTGCCGCTGTCTCGTAGCACAAATTATTGTGTCCTCTTTTGTAAGATAATAGTTTTCCCCTCTTTTTTCGTTTACATGTGCATTTTTCATTCGTTCTTGTATAAACCAAAAATCTTGTGTACAACGCATTGTGATTGAACGCCTTTGAGCCCAGGGCATCTCATAACTCATGGTAAAAGTTTCTGCTCCGAGTAATGATAATGATAATGTAGTGATGACGTTGGTACTGCGATTGTCGGTCTAAATGCCTCGCCAACTCGTCACACATACCTTCGTTAATATATATATTTATAAACTCAGATATAATTCATTCATTGTTTGCAATGAAAATAGTTCTAGGAAAACTAATTTTTAATGCTTTCAAGCTCTTTAAGTTTAGCGCATCATTTGTGGTTGGTTATTTTAGTGTTATCCGATAAATATAGAACAGACGGAGTTGACGACACCATATAAACATAATAAAGATTTTGTTTTTGGCTTTCCGTTTCACAAAAATTGAGGTGGCTGAGATTTCTTTGCTCAGATTTCATAAAAAGCGTAGTGACTACCTGTACTCAATATTTAGTGCGCAAGATACAGAAATTTTCATCTGTTAATTATTATTATTATTGCGTGATGACTTTGCCTTTGAAGCCTTATATAGCGTAAATAATATTGATAAGCTCGAGATTTGAAGGCAAGTGGATTTTTAGAGTCGCTCCTTATGGTTTCTTAATTTTCAAAGGAAAAGAGCTTCAAAAGCTCGCCGAACGCATTACAACTGCTATTCTGGAGGAAAAACTGAAAAGGCTTGATTTGCTTTATATAAATCCTCATTACTTTCTGACATGGCCAACACAAAGCACATTTTTTCTACAGAAGTTTTTGCAACCGGACAAACCCCTGTGGTTTTTGTCTTTTTATAGATTCTGTGTTTAATAATTTCTTATTTACATATAAAAATCGAGCAGCATGATGACATGACATAACATTTTTATAACATGTTTCGAAGGACAATTTTATATTAGCTTGCAATTAATATATGAAACTGGATGGAAAATGGATCTGATATTTCATTTCACAGAAGAATTTGCTTCAGGAATAGACGAATTTGTACTTTATGTAATACATACCCAACTCAAGAAAAAAAACTATTACAACTATTATAAATAATTTTATGTGTAATAAATAAATACTACATGTAGCAGCAACGGACACTACTTATATATACTGTTCACCAAGTTATGAGTTTCTCTTCAAGGCAAAAGCACAGACAATGTTGCTGTCGGCATCACTAGCAACGATAGATCAGCTGCCGTTACACCGCCGCTGTATAGCATATTACAAATTTTAGCGTATGATTTACATTGATTGTTGACAGAAAAATTCGCTAATAGTAACTATAGAATAAATCCAAATGGGAACAAAAAAGCATGCATTTTTAAAGTTCCACTTTTCTAGTTCGCGTCTCGCTCCTTCACTTGATGCCGTAACAAATTTTGAATTAAAAAAAAAAATTAAAATTTCGAATTGCGGTTATTGGGAGAAGCTTTCTCATATAATTTAAATTTGCATCTTAAAAAAATGCTTGAAAAATGTCAATTTTTTGTAGCTCCTATTCTTCATTCTCCCGTGTCTCAAAAACATCTTGTTCTAACGAAAAGAATGTTTTAGTTTAGAGAGATCAGTATTCATGCAGGCAGGAATTATTTATGTTCTATATGTTTCACTAGGTGTTTAAATAAATCTCTATCATATGGGTTCAAATAAAGTCAAACTCTATGCAGAAAGAAGGCAAACTTTGAATTAGAACAATTTTTCTGCTGAATTCTGAAAGATGATACACAGTGTAGGAGTTCCAGCACCCAAAGTGCAAATAAATATGGTTCAGACAGGCTATATGTATTATGGTTTGTTACAACTTAGGTAACTGATCCGACAAACGGAAAGTTCCTCCCGTTCTGCTGCATTTAACAGAAAACAATCCTTCTAATCAATACCAGTTTCAATTTCAATTTCATGACTTCACTTTGTGGATAAGCAGATGTCTTTCAGTCACGAAATTCATATTCTGTCGAACAGATAAGAATAATTTGTCGCCAATAGTGGGCAATGCTTTCAATAAAATATATAGTTAAATTATTTTTTTTTTATAAAAAAGCGATTTTATTTGAACAACTGAAATTGCAATATAATACACTTGCCAAAAGTAATCAAGTCTTAGATAAAGAAAGACAGATAAATAACTAAAGCAAAGGTAAAGAAAACTTTCATTTGAACTTCTTTCATTCTTTTCATCATTTTAATAATTTTCCTAACTATTCTGGCCCAGTGAACATTAAAAAAGCAAAAAAAAAAAACTGTTATTGATTAAATGTAATAAATATTGTGTATTACTGATAAAATAGTATAATAATATAATACATACTCAATAATACTCGCTGCAGCGATTGCGATACATTTTATAAGATTTTATCGCAAGTTGAAAGATTTTGCTATATGAATTATGGATGGAAATAAATGTTTGGCGTCTGGCGTTAATTAGATATAAACTTTATGGATTGAATGCTGGCTTCAATTTCGATAACGTGTTTGCCTATAGTTTAGCGGCCATGATCATTATTTTAAGTACAAAAAAAATGAAACAGTGAAATAAAAGAAAGTTAAAAATTGGTTTAGAAAATTTTTATATTAATACATTTTAGTACAGTAAAGTGGTTTCAAATATCTCCGTCTCGCCGAAAAATCATACCGCTTCCGACATCTAAAATTCGATAAATTCAAGTATCTCTTTTTTTTGTAAACGGTGCTGTCGTCTCAAAATCTTTCCTGCACCTCTATAAGCGTTTGTTTTTGTATAAAATTTTAAGCGCCCATACATTTAGGATTAAACGTTCCCTTTTTTATGTAATTTAGCGAAATTGCTACTAGTTTCGTAAACAATGACTTGTATCTCGTATCTCGTTTTAATTGACAGTATGCAGATTCTTTAGGTTATTCCAATTAGTTAATTTAAAATGTAAAGTTATAAAGTGTTAAATTACAATTCAACAAAAAATATTCAAAATCAGCGAGCTTAGTGTCTTTATTCAAAAGCTCCAAGAGCGTTTATAGCCTTCAGGCTAACAAAATTCTAAAACTAAAGAAGTCTTAAGAACATAAAAAATAGTCTTAACATTAACAAATGTTAAATGTCACTAAAGCAACAAAGCAGTGTCTTCATAACATTGTAGCCCCAATTAGAATTTTCTGTGTGAAAGTATTGTCGTACGAACAATGGTATTGCATGCATGCATGAATTTAAGTTCTGTGTGTTATAGCAGGACGCCTTAAGGTAGTTTTTTTCACACAGAAACATATTACTTGCAAGTTTTCATTCACTTGCCGACTCATTCACTTAGACTTATGATATAAAAGTGTTGAAATATTATGCTTAAGAGCATATGATTGTTATACTTTAGTGTGTTTGCTCTCATATGTCTTATATTATTATAAAGTTGTGCATACATTGTAGTACATGTGTTTAGATATGAATGTACATTTACAGGTTAGTTTTTAAACCTACCACCGAAGCATGTGGGTATATTCATTTTGTCATTTTCTTTGTTTCCTCTTGAACGAAAGCTTCACAGTCTTTATAAAGTATTTATATTCTTGATCAGCGCCAAATTTGGAATAAATTTAAGTATGTTTTTCTGTACGCCCGCCTCTATTTAATGCCTGCAGTAACCATTCTCTGGCCGCAAAATTTAAAATATCTGCTTCAAATTTGGCAGACACATTTGAGGTTCATATCTGTAAATATGTCTGTCTGCTTATCTGTGCAATGTTTTCGTAAAATTTCGCAAAGCCTTGAAAATTCTTTCAATGTATTGGTATGAAAAATGGGCGAAATCGGTTACAGGCCACGCCTGCAATATAAAACAAGCTGACAGCACATCAGCTTTCTGGGTGCTTTTCTTTCCACGTTGTTTTTTTCAATTTTCTTCAAGACGAAGGTGGTGGGTATAAAAAATTCGCCACAGTCGAACATAATTTTCTCACTTGTTCCATTTCGGATTATATCTGCACTCTTAGTACAATTGTTTTCTCTCCTAGAAAGTTATTATATTTTTAAATGCAAAGGCTTTTGTAAAATTTTGATCACGTTTTTCTTCGCCTGTTTTAAATGAAATGTGCATCAAAATTTTCAAAATGGTACCAATTTGTATAACACAAAAGAGATTCCTAACTTGAAATATATGTAAATGCACTTTCCAATACTGTGCTTATATTTCTTCACTCTTTGAATTGCATCAAAGACAACGAGTACCATATTGCTTGAAAATTGCTTTCTTTGCCTATATATTCTAAAGCTCTGAAATATTTCACGGCATTTTTCGAGAAATATTTCTCCGCAGTTAAGGACATAACTTCACATCTCATTTTTTGAGTTTTACTAAAAACAAGAAAAATCTACAAAAGATTTCATCTTAGAAAAACTTTGAAGGAATGCGAAAAAACCAATTTATTAATGTAAGATTAAGCAAGTTTCAAAAATTCATTTTCCCTAAAGCATCCGTATATTTCTATATAATTTTGAGGAGAAGTATTTTTATTTATTTTAAAAGTTATATAAAAAACATTTCAATACTGACATTAAAAAAACCTCATATCCACCTTGGCTACGTATCGTCTCAGTATAGTAAATGTAGTTTCAAGTTGGAACATGTGTTTAGGCCAACCGTAAAGAAAATAAATAAGTGCTAAAGATTTGATTGATGTTATATGATTTAAACTAAAAAATGTTTTATTTGTGATCCACAATAACTTTAGCGATTTTTTTTTCGTTGTTTGTGCTTTTAAATGACGAGAAACGGCACTGGCTATTTAAAAATATGTTGTGCGACGTCCGTTATTAGTGAAAGCCAGAAACTTATTTGCACATTTAATAAGGAGAGATGAAAGAGACAAAGTCCTTGTTTTTTCATTCCTATGTTGAGCTGTCGTATATGGTATCACGATTACAGCGTCTTTGTGTTGTCGCAAACTTTCTTCCAAGTTTTTCTCATCGTTACTCTAAGTAAACATGACAATAAATTACCAATAAGAAATAATAGTTGACTGTGCCGAATCTTTTATACCCACTAAATGTACCTTAATGAAAATGTCGAAAAAAACTGGTTCGATACTCTGGCTAGCACTGGGTAAGCATGGAAAATTTTTCCCATTTTTACGTGATGTCTTAAACATTTTTTGGTTTAATCTATGAGCAACGAATAAGACACCTAGAAAGCAGAGAGGTGTTTTCAGCTTATATGACAGTGTAGGCACGTCCTTTGACGGATTTGGACCACTTTCAATACGAACGTACATGCAAGAACTTTTAACGTTTTTCCTAAATCTCATCCAGATATCGTAATTTTAGTGACTGGCAAAATGGTGACTACAGACGTCACACAGTAAAGCAGACAGACAGATGGACAAACGAGCGGATCGATACGTCTAGGAAAGTTCCGAATTTGATACTGATCAAGAATACATACACTTCACGGGGTCTCTGAATTTTTTTTTTTTTGGTATTCCAAACGCTTCCGCAAAAAAATTAAATTCTATTATTCTATTATATCGAGGCTGATCGTTTCCATTTTTGTATCGATACTAGAGGATAGGTAGCTTAATAAATGTGGAAACTTCTATAGACCTGCTGATAACTGTTATGAGTAATAAGCAAAAAACCTGACTTTTTTGCTTGAAAGCAAAAGTTTCCTTAGTTTACGTTGTACTGTATGGTGCCCTTTCAGCGATTTACCCCATTTTCATTATCAACCTGTGTGTAAGAACTCCCAATGTTTCTGCCCAATTTGAAGCCGATGTCTTCCTTTTGCTACCAAAAAAATGTCTACCACATACATAACGCACGCAGACGGACACACATGCTTAAATCGCTTCTAACTTTGATGCTGATAAAATATATATATACTTTCTCGGATGTCTGTAGTTTCTTTCTGGATGCTGCAAATAAAATTACAAAATGATTATACCCCCATTCTTAGGTGGGTATAAAAAGAAGAAAGTAAAAATATCAACTATGAATATGTTTATAAACATAAAGTAATGAAATGTAACATTATTGTAACAAAATTATGTTTCCTCTGCATATAGGAATACCGACGTCCATTATTATTTTTCATTAAAATTTATGGTAACTTCTGTAGCATGAGCATATTCTCCACTTGAAGAATGTTAAATATTTTAGTGCATGTGTATTTTTTGATGCCAATAGGTTTGCATGCCTTAATAATTCTAAAAGGTAGTTGTGGATTCAATGTTAAATAATATCGTGTTTCCTAAAGTAGCTTTGACAAATTTCCTGCCAGAGATAACATAGGAATGGACGGGGTATGGATTAATACATTGGGAAAACTCTCTAACATATTATAAAGATTTTATACAAATCATTATCAGTTGTTTTAGCAATAAAATAAACTTTAATCTCTCTACTGTTTGTATCACTGTGCAACTTGGCACCACTGTGCAACTTTGCAAAACTGTGCAACTTGGCACCGCTGCAAGACTTGGCAAAACTGAATGACTTGGCACCACTGCACGCCCCAGAGGGCAAATTTATGGAAGACAAGGGATAGCTGACTTAATTGTCCACAACCGACTGGAACTCAGGCATTTGATTTAAAGACTCAACTACACCTGGTACGCGGGCAGCCCATTTTACGCTTCTGCCAATAGGAAAACAACTAGAAGCGTATTATATTCCTATTTTAAGCTAGAAATGTTAGCTAAATGCATTTTTTTGAACTGAACATCATTATGTCGGAATCATGAAGGACCCACAATACACTATGCCCATGGATATTTACCGTGACCGTACAGAACCATAAATTTAAATTGCTAGCGTAGTCTAGATAACGTTTAGCTGCGTATTGGATGTCGTATCGCATACAATTTTCGCATACAAAATAACGTTGTGAATTAACAGCACTGCCGTTCGAATTAACTTGAAAGATTTCTGTCATTTTAGAGAATTGGCTTTATTTAAAAACTATGTGGTTTATATTTCAGCAAGGATTGAAACTTAAATCCTAAAATAAGTCATTTCACATAGAGCAGTAACAGCATATTTTATAGAACATTGAGCCGGTTACATTTAGCCACTCTTTAACACATCACTGCTTCTTTTAAAACTTTACCTTTAAGGGGAAAGAGAAAAATATACTAAAAATTTCATTGGTATTGGGAGAAACATTCGATTTGTTTCTTTTCCAAATGAGCGGTGACTAGCGCAGAATTCGAAAATTTATGCGGCTGGTATCTTAGTATCAATAGATTGCTTAATATCATACTAGTTAAAAATACCGAAAAAAATAATAATATAAAGTGTACATATTATCCCAGTTGGAGATGCATTAAATAATTAGTTTGAGTGCAATATAATCATGTGAATAATCTGGTTATGCATATGCAATGCATAAGTAATTAAAAAACGAATGGTAACGTGGTTTCGCTGGTTAGATATCGGACAAATGTGTCACGGTTGATCGAAGCACATAGCATAATGCTTTATAAACCACGAAATGTATGATTGAAAGAATGTGAAATGTGAAATATGCAATAGAAACTCGTCGTTATAGTATTTATTGCTTCGTGTTGCATTTTTTGAATGGCATGCATGGCTTAAAGACTGATTTTGCTGCAAAGTAAGATGACTTCATCAAAAGGAAAAAAAAAGAAATTAGACAAAAATAAATATTGACAGCTTTACTACTCTTGCAGCTGCGAACATAAATTGCTTGTGTCCATTGCATGGTTAAATAACGAATATCTTAAATGAAACGCTTTTCTTTTTTAATTGGAACACAGCATCTTTGTGAACTTTTATTACTAACAGGCACGCAACTCGTGTATAAAACCAAGAACCTCTGAATAGTTTGATATCAAACACGACGTTTGTCTGGCATCTAACAAAGCCTGCTAACCAAAAACCATTCTTAGGAAACTTTTGCGCTTTTTTTCTCAATGCATGCCTGCGGTATGCAACTTTTTTACTGAAGCAATTGATATGTTGACATATTAGATAATGGTTTCTTGTCTTCCTAGAACAGTTGAAAACAAGTAATGACAAAAATTTTAAATTAAAAATTCAATATTGTGCTTAAGACTTCAGAACACATTTTTGTATTCGGCGTTAATTAAAGAATGCATGAAATAACCACATTAATCTTTATTAACAGATGCAGATACAGATATAAGATGCTTTTTTTTGAGAACTCTTGTCTTGAACGGTATAACGATGATATATCGTTTAAAGATGCCATCTAACATTGCCTTTTAGTGAAGACCTAACAGTAGTCCCTTAATATTTCTCCCTTAACTTTGATAGTTTTTAATAGTAAGGTTATATCACTTGTGTTTGTTTTATCAGAATAACAGAAAATTTGTTTTCATTACTAAAACCCTCACAAAATCTGTCAAAAAAAAAACTAAAACAATAAAGCGAACGAAACCATTTAGCTTAATGAAGAGATCAAAAACCGAATTATGCTGATTATGTGCTCGCACCCATATCTTTGCTTACACAGTATTATAATTGAATAGTTTGCCTTTAACCCGGTTCTAAATACATAAAGCGAGTTCTTCTTTTACAAAAAGAACTCGATAATTTTCCATTTGTATTGTACTATATTGTATTGAATATAGCAAATAAGCTTTCAAATCGTAGTAGAATATTGTGTGGCATCAAATGATAATAAAAATAATTTGCGGTTTTCAACGAAGAATATTTAAGCCAATATTACTGACCTAATTTCTATCCAATTATATTGTAGAGACGAAAATAGATTTAAGGCATCAAATTGCTATAAATATGAGATATATCTTTTTTGAAGAGGAATTGGGAAAGCATATTCAAGAATGTAAATATATAAACAATTCTTGATAATCAATTTTGTATCCAGCGAAAGTAAACAAGTTATGATTAGCGGAATAAAAAAATGCAGTTAGTGTCTGTCCAGTAAAGTACAATAGCGCAAGCAATAAAAATGGTTCAATTCTCTGGTTGAGGAATGACCAGAAAGGTCCAAGATGCTTCTTGAGATCGATTTGCAATGATGACCCTCACTAACAAGTATGCGGATTTTACGGAACGATTAATTAAGAGTTTGCTTAGGACCCGTCCGCCTATTGCTACTTAAAGGATGGGTTCCGAGAATATATCTGAAAAAGAACTTACTACTGGGACTTTTGCAGGATTTTCGTTCTTATTTATAAAGGGTTTTCCATGCCCGCAATGTCTTCGACTGTAGTCATGAAGGTGGTCGAGTTTGCAAAAATCTTTGCAATTTTAACTTTATTCTGGTTGTTGTGGGAAACGGTTTGTCTTTTAGACGAGTATATCCTGCTTCTATATAGTTCGGATACTTTGTAACTGACTACGAATCTTTGTTTTTTCGTCCATCCACACTGTTAACAATTTTTTGTCTCTTTTGACCGCCTTCTTGTTCTTGTGTTATTGTAGTTTAATCCATTCACGACGGATTGCACACCGTGTGTTCAATGTTATAGAGATAAAATAGTATCAGTGCAAACATAAACTTGGCCTTGTTTTTAACTTAGTGCTTAAATTAAGTTACTCGAAGCCACGGCTACAAAGAATAAAGAAAACGATCCACTTCTGGGGGTTGTCTTAACAAAATGAGCCATGGGGTTAAAAGGGTTTTCGAAAAGCTCGTTGTGGCATACAAATTAGCAAAGAATGTGTTTTAAAATTCAAAATTAGCTTATAGTGAATTTATCTGAACAAGAATAAAAAAATTTCTCGTTGCTCAATTGTTATTAGCCTCTATGTTCTGAAAGCTCTTAACTTATATATATTACAGGTTATCGTAAAGTGAATAGATGATATTTTTCAATTAATTCAAAACCACGACCGTTCAATTGAAATAACATCGTTAATATCATACTGATGAAAAAATTAAAAAGAATTAAAAGGAATAAAACTAAGCATTTGGGAGGGAGCATACGCACTTTTAGACTTACGTAAGTATTGCTTGAGTTTGTGCGAGAATAGAATTGTGTGGATTTTCCATTTCGTGGTAACGTTTTTTTAATAATTTATGTAGAATAAAACGTTTGCCGTTTTACAACATGAATCGTTTAACAACCGCTGAATGCTTTAAAATAGTAAAAACTTACTACAAAAATGCTAATAAATCACAATGTGGTCATAAGCATTCTTTCCTGTAATTTTTGTGACTTCGCAAACCTTCAATATTGAAGAATTTTATTATACATATTGTTCTACAATGCCGACCTCGATGCAAAGTTACAAAAACGAACATTGCGTTTAATACCACTCTAAGTCAACAAAGATTTAACGATTTAAGTCCGACATCGAATAATATATCTGATCTGGGGTAGTAGAGTCATTTTTGTGAAATTCTTTGCTTCGTGGGACGGTAAAAGCATTTTGCGAAGAGTAAGACGCAATATTAAGAGATCAAAAGTGAAGAAAAGAAAAAGTCAACAGGAAAGATAAAGTGAGACCAAAGCGAGGCACCTCAATGACCTTCAAATAATAAAAGAAATAATGCCACTATAATTACTTAAAAGAGAAGTTTTTTGATAATTTTTTTGAAACGGAAAAAAGGTCATAGACTAATAACAGCTTCAGATGTTGTGAAGCGTACATCTTACTAATAAGAAAATAATTATTTTTTAAAGATAAAAAAAGTGGCAACGACGCTGTCATTCTCGTGATGCATATTTAGTTTATGGCTAAACGAATGAAAAAATTGAATTTTTGCTACAAAAGAGGACATTCTTTTATTAACAAAAAATCGTTAAAATAACATACCGAAGAAATCATACGTTTTTCTTTACAGAGTGCAGTTTTGAAGATATCGTAAAAAATTCGAAAGACAAAAATGGAAATCGTTGCATGCCTCTTTCAAAAACTGTGTTGCAGAATAAACTCGTTTAAAATTATGACACATGTTATTCTGTTATGGTAAATTTTTTATTATTTTTTTTTCTTAGTATGCATGGACCATATTCGAGTGTTGCCCCTCATTTTCTTTTATGAACGGTTTTTGTCCCGAAAGTATCTTTTTTGCTACGTCATGTAACTCTGCAACAGAATTCATAATTAAGTCCAAAAACCTCATCCTAAGCTTTTAATTCCGCGGTAGAGGCACTTGTTCTCGCTCGAATCATCCTCAGCCTACTTACTTAGCGGTCGTATAGATGAAGCTACAATAGAATATCTTTGTTTGGAAATGCTTTGAAATGATGATGAACAATCTCTAAAGACATCAGTTAGCGCATTCAATAGTTTAGAAATAAATAGACAAGAGATAACGCTATAAATTTCCAGCAAAGATTCATTGGATGGGGTTTTTAAGGAAAAATTGTTGTTGGGGATTTTAAGGAAAAGATCGAAGTTTCATGGAAAAAATTTGTTCAGATAATGAAGTCTAATGAATTTTAAAAGATCCAAAGTGTATATTAAGAATAAAAAATTTGTTTTTCAAAAATTTATAGTGATGTTGTTCATTAATAAAAAAGACAACAATTGCCTGTACAGTCATTATCAATAAGGCACTTCTTATGGACCTAATGTCATTATTAAGGCTTGCGGGTAAGTGGATAGCACCAACCGCTCAAACAAGCTCGAAATGAATCGCTCTGTCTCATATGAAGATTTTGTAACATTCGCTCGATTCCCATACAGTTGGCTTAGGCATGCAATGTGTTAACTTCACTAGGAATCGAATTTTCCCTTTTTTTGTCTCAAGGTACTGTTTTATGGCACTCAAAGCTTTCATTCGTTAAATGTACGTTAATCCTTATAATATGCTGTCCTACAATTCTGTTTGTAAGTCTAATATTTCTCCTAAGCTTTTTCAGTTATTTTATTTTAGGAATTTGGAACAAACGCAAGGTTTGGGTGATATTAATGCTTCGACGAAAATGTGTTAAAAGTTTTGCTATCATTGCAGTGTGATTTTTTTACTTTGCTTTGAAATATAGCACAGGAAAGAGAAGGCGAGAAAATATTATATATTTTGATGTATTGCCCGTAACGAAAACTACAAAATTGCAAATATAAACTAAGCAATTAAGAAAAACTTAGATTTTAACCACAACATTACATTACAACAAAAAAATATACATAGATATAAACTAAATAATTTCAATTATTTACATTGTTGTTTATTGACTTTAAGCAATGCAAATCCGCAAAAGAGTTGGAGAATTTTAGAAAATATTAAGAAAAACAAAGAAGCATATATACCACATATGGAACAATTTAAGTTTAAACATAAGAGATAAAATTAAAATTTATAATCTAAACGATTCATATCCTGTATGCTATAAAAGTGTATATTTTCAAATACATATTCAGTTGAGGTTTTTTTAGGATTTGTAATGATATAAAAACAAAGTAGCTTAAAGAACAATGTAAAGCTTTGACTTGAGAATAAACACATTCCTTGCTTTAATTTAAAGGCTCTTAAAACTTCATCTGTAAAAATTAATTTCCCCATGGCCGTTCAAGATCTCCTAAAAAACCGCTTACCACCCAATTGACCTAACTGAAATAATTTTAATTTATTTATTTTAGTTCTTAGAACAGACAATATTACAAGTACTGTTTTTCATCATCTCAAAATCTATGTCCTGCTTGGACGAAATTTAATTTTTACTTAAATTAAATATAAAAACAATCATATTTAGTATTAGATCATGTTTTCGGAATAACAGATGTGATTATCTACACCACTGTAGCTAAGTAACTGAGAGGCTATCAAGAACATTTCTAAACTGCATATGCGCAGAGCACATAAAAAATAATAATAATGTCTCAATAAAAAATCTAGATGGAATTTAAGAGATAATGAAAATAAAAAATACATTTATGTTTTAAAATAACGTTATTATTTTTCCAAAATACGTATAAATAGAGTCACAATCGCCAAGTATTTTACTTTAACGCAATGTAACTCGAGCAATTTGAATTCAAAGTGAAGAGATCATTTAATCTACATATCCACAGTTAAGAAATACGTGATTTCAAAAATATTGATTTTTGTGCGATTGGTGAGTGAGTGAGAGGTTAATTTTCAACCAAAAAAGGATATATTCAGATGACAAAATAATTTATCGCACATTCCCCTTGAAGACTTTTATACGTAATAGATTCGATTTTTCAAACGCCCCGACTTCTTATATATATTCGCGCTAAAATGATTTATTTTTATTATTTATTGTATTCAAATCTATTATCCAATTTACCTAAATAAAAGCGTATTTAAAAAAAAAATCTTATATAATTTTTTTCTTTCTTTTTGAATCGATTTAAACTTGTCTGGCTGTCTGTCTAATACATCTCTGCCCATATATTGGTTTGTTCAGACTAAAGATCTGTTTTGAAGAATTTGCCAGAGTGTAGTATTTCGACCCAACTACGAATACTGTCGAAAATCGTTTGGGTCGGACTGCTTTTGAGACCATCTCCCATATATTGCCTCAACAGCAAATGTTAACTATTCAACATTAATCTTTAGAGCATGTTTCGATATCCAATTAATGATGTTAATTTCGCAAATTTTTCTAAATTTGAAAATTCCAAAAATTCTCATCGAAGAACAAACGGCAAGACGGATATAAATTATTTACATCTAATTTAAATTATATCTAATTTCAAGAATTTCCATTAAAAAGCTAATGCCGCTTGTCTAAGGTGGTGGTATAAGAAGAACGCTTGTAATGAATTAACAATAAATAATGGTACAGAAAACGAAGCAAGCACGAACAAAGATTTTTCTCATTTAGGTTATTAGCGACGAAAGAAATTATACTCTACAGTAAACAGGTAAAGAAAAAACAACTAGACACACAATCTTAAGCTTAATATTGCAATATTACAGAAAAATTTTCCAAGTTAGGCAACTCCCTTGCTATACCAGGAAGATTTATGTACAAAACTAGTATCGCTGATAACATTAAGATAAATGAAAAGGAGGAGCATCGAAGCAACAGTAGGTTGCTCGGTTCCCTTTAAGAAATTTAATGATGTTAGAAGTTCATAAGTAATGGCTAACATATGAATCTTATCATTAATCTGTTTCATACACATTTGCGGTGCATTCTTCTTTTATATTCTACTTTAAAGCAATATCTAAATTAAATTCGATTGCAGCTGCTTATATAATTCATTTATTGCAAATTTTTATATAATGGATAATGTTATTATAACATTTAAAAGTTTTCAAATGTTTTTGACTGCCTTCACCATCAGTTACGTTCTATGATTATCTTGTGGGTCGTTAATTTTATTGAACATTTAAAGAAAACCTAAACTACGTAAAACTATTCTTACGGTTATGAATCTTAAAGTTCCTAACTTGCCAATCATCTGACCTTTCATTAAGGTTAATTAAATAAAAGCTTTCAGTTTTTCATAAATATTTTGTAACGTTTACAAAATACTTTTTATGCGAATTAAAACCTGAGAAACAAATTTAAGTAAAAATCATGGTTTCTTCCAACTCAATAAAGTCGATATTTTACTTCGTTGCAATGAAAAACCAGTTTTGAGCAAACTAATAAGTTCTTTACTTGCTTGTTTATTGGAAATCGATACATCGTTGTTATAGAGCAAATCAACAGAGAGATCAAACAAAATTTCAAGACTATTTTATACCGTATATCATCCGAATTGCAGATATCATTTTTACTTTCGTTTCAAACTCTATCTACAGGATTCTGACTTTAAAGTCGTTGTAAGAAAAAACTCCTGGAAATGCTAAATCAAAAAAATAATACGCAAGTACAATTCAAAGCAAATGTTGCCTTACGTTATACGTATATCTTCATGTAAACCCCAATTTCATTTTTATCTTAAACTTCTTAATAGAATGGCTGCATATCGTTTGTATTCACAATTTTGCGGCAATTTAGCAAATATTGCACTGAAAACCTAAAACTCTACCTTACAAGCACCTAAAAAAATTTCAAATAATTATCGGCTTAAATTTTGAGGAAGACTGCAATTACGTTGAAGGTAATAAATTAAAAATCACTTCAAAATAACACATGTATGTGCTTACACTTACATACACATGTGAAATCGAGCACACATTAAACTGATGGGATATGCTTTTTTGTTAGGCCAAGCAAACGTATACAGAAACATACGAAAAGGCAAATATGCAGAAATGACTATAATGTTTTAACTATAAATAAAACTGTTAAACAAATAAATAATAAAGCAATGATGCCAAAATATTTATGACTACCGGTAAAATTATACAAACAGAGACAAATATAAATAAAGAATATTCTCGCTATAAGAGCTCAGAGATATATATAAATAAAAAATATTCAATGAAATTGTTTATGAGGTACTTCAAATTGATATACTGTAAATTTAACTGTGCTGCAAAAAGCAACAATAACGCACAATAGCTTTTATATAAAACATTACAATAAAAATAAGAATATCAATGGAAATAGACAGAAACACTTTTTTCGTTAACATTTTCTGTTGTTCATCGTTCATATTCATAAACCTACTGTTTCAAATCTTTTTGAGGCAAAGATTATATGGCGATAAACACCGTTAACTTAAATGAAATTTCGATGGATTTTTCTTACGAAACATTGTCACATGTATAGTATTGAAGATAAATGTAACTTCACACAGTTAAAAGATGTAGATCTTTATCGTCTACCCCTATGGCGTAATAGATTGTCATTAAAAACGATTGTTCTTTAATCGAAAGTTTTAAACTTGTTGTGTGCACAAAACAATGCAATAACCGCCTCAATATTCTAACATCTACATTTAAAAAAAAATGTCTTAAAGTTATCACAACTTCTTTATAAAGAATATTTGACACATAGGAGACGAGGTTAAGATAATAAAGCGCTCTGTAGAGGTCTTATACGTAAGTAAATATTTTGTAATTTTTATTGAATACTGCACTTTTGGAGAAATTGAATTTTTCGGTTTCGCAAACCAATCATATTGATGATTTTATGCAAGAAGAAGAACATTTAACTCCAACCTACTACTTCTTTATATCCTTTACCACTTGTGGTAGATATACCACTATCCTATACTACTTGTGGTTAGGGACTGTTAAGTTCGTGTGGCGCTTAAGACAGACCAATCAATTTATGTGATTTTGTACTTAAGCAGCAAATCGTAATTTTTAGAAATTCTAACAAAATTTCGTACCTTGATGGACACAAAGCATAACACCGTGCCTTAAAAAGGTCATTGCATAAAAAAATTTCAATTTTCAAAATTTCTCGAAACAAATTGTAAAGTAGCAGCATATTGGCTTATTAAATTGATACGTATGGGACAATTTTTTGAATACCATTCCCCATAACCATTCGTACAAAAGTAAGTAAATTAACTGTACGATGCATGTCTGTTATTTATGCCCTATTTTATATAAGCATTTGAATGAAAAGTAAGTCTTTAATTGGAAACCAGATATAATTTTTGAAATTTTTTCAGGAAAATGAATAAAAAATTTTATTGGGCGAAGTGGTGTAGAATATTTAATGCTCGATCTTGCTCGGCTATCATGTTTTAACTAATATTTTTTTATTAAACTTATGATATATCCATGAGAAAGAAATCAAATTCATTATTTGCATTTGTCATCTGATCATTCTCGCAAATCTTAACTGACAAAAGATTTTTTAACAATTTTGATATACCAACAACGTATTAAGCGACAAGATCACCACCTCGTATATATATATATGCATATCCCAACATTTGTCAAGTCTAATATGCTGGATGAATACATTATAATTTAGTTGAAATGATTTACTCAGTCGATCTAATTAGGTATCATTACAGCGAACTAGTAAGCAACCAGTTTAAACTCTCTACAAACAGGAGTTGACCGCAGCAGCATCAGTTTAACTGAAATAATCCGCGAAATGTGCACTGAACATGGCGAAACCATCTAATCATTGAAAATGAAACTCGCTGAGTGGTGTTCGTAGCGGAATGCGAAATAAAATTGTATTTATAAAGCGTTCTTCACAAAAACAATAAAAACTCATAAATGTTTTTCTGTGAAAAGTAGCTAAAGCGTAAACAGCGAACCGCAGAAATTTGCCTTCTGGTAGATTCGATTGCATTGCTTCAGAGTGTCTTTTGTGAACTTTTTTGTTTGAACTTTTGTTGTTTTCAGGAAATATTTTGAAAATGCTAATGATAATTTTTTGTGTTGAAAAGGTGTTATTTAATCTTTCAGGAAAACATTTAGTTATTTTTCTTCTGTAGTTAATCGATAATATCATTCATAAGTTTCAGATTCTTAGGTACATGCTTTTGTTTTCTACTGATATCAATCACTTATCAACCAGTTTCAAAAACAGATACCGATTCTAATATTTGGTATATTTTTCAGAAACATTTAAAATCTCAGGTCAGGTAATTGCCATGCTTACAACCCAAGTTTCCAAGTATGATTTTCTTTTCATTAAACTCTTATTTCCCTTATGTGAATGCAGCTTCGTATAAACAAGATACATCTGCAGCTTTTTCCCGTAAGTCAAAAATTGATTTTCAACTCCTTGCAAAAATGACATTCTAATATTTCGTCTCGTATTGCTTTTTATAGGTCAAGGTATCCGTTTCAAAGAGACACGAGAGGATTAGTTCGTTACATTATAAGAAAAAGAAGTAGATAAAACGTTTGATCTCAGAGAAATATCGATCTTTTTGGAAGTAACATAATCAACGTTTTTACGTTTGTTACATTGTATGATGATACGAGCCTTATCATATCCCGAGCGGAAAATTACAATTCATTGTTGATTCAATACAAGTAACAAAATAACATTCGGCTGTTTCGAATCTTTTGTGTGTACCACTTTTATCTTAAGAAAGATAAGGAAAAGCTAAATTTTAATATGTGCGCGCCGCAGATTTTTTCTATTTTTCCAGAATACTAGGGCAATTTTTATTGTATAGTCTATGGGTAGTGAAAAAACCTCCTAGAAATTTATATTATATAACATGTATAACTTATGGGTTCTCTGAAGCTCGCTTCTGGGTATTGTAGACAAACTGATAAAATTAATAGACCCCAATCCCTCGGTGTTGAGTAGCTTTCTTCCTGACATATCATCATAAGCATGTTACTCTCCTTGCACTTCTTGATCCCCCGTGTTTTTTATTTGTAGCCGTTAGTAGTGCACGCATTGATTGGAATTTTTGCAGAAGAGGTCAAATTCTTCACTTATGGAAATCAAATTTACAAAGAAATTAAACTGATGTCAGCCTTGATGAAAATTTTAAACAATTTACAAAGGATATTGACGCCTTTTCTTCCTAAATGAATATATATTTAAGACTAAATCATCAATCCATATACTTGATCGCCGATATTTATGTTTATGCCTTTCAAACACTTGGTGAGTATAATAACCCTCTGTTGAACGATTATAATAAAATTTTTTAATTGCATATCTGTAGGTTTAGAACTAATTTTGAAAATAGGGTTAATAGCAAAATAATGTGATAATTTCTTTCTCTTATATTATAACAACCTGTAGAACATTCTAATATATCAGTTAAATGTAACTTGCTACGATTTAAAACTTTTTACTTGCTATTCGAACTCCCGAAAACCATTCCTATTTACCTGTAACATAGCTTTTCTTAACGAATTAGCTCGGCCGTCAACGGCCTGCTTGTTTTAAATTGGTCGAATTATTACATTATATTTGTATTAATGTGATATGTAAGCCACATATCTGGACGAAAGGAATAATACATATTTCTTACTTCGGTTGTCTATTTTTTTTTTAAATAACATAGCTAGAGTCCGCTGTACATAACAAAATGTTTTAGTTATCAGAAAGTGGATCTGAAGAGGAGTTCTGTGGTTCTTGCACACAGGTCTTTAATCGTCAATTGAACAATTGTAAAATGCAAAGCATTGTTTCGAATACAGTAAGTATTATAGGTGATCAATAAAAATTTGCTGACATAGCAAGAATATTTGTCCAACTAGGGAAAGCTTGTTTAGAAAGTCAGAGAGATCTTTTCAAACGCTAATAATAGCTTCGGACAGAAAGATATTTTTTTATGGTATTATGAAAATGAATCTAAAAAGAGAATGTTACACACTTTAGTGCTCTACTTAAATTTAAAAATATAGTTGGAAAAAGAAATTACATTGGCCTTGGATTCCTATCAATTTTGTCATTACTAATCGAACAAGTCAATGCTGCTTCCATGAGTAAATATCTTGAGCTAAATATTTAAAAAAATAAGTAGAATTTTATCTTACTATTTTTAATATTTTATTATTATAATACGCATTCATAATTTTCTACAAATTAATTATTTATACCTTGATTGGATATTTTCGATACTTAAATTAATTCAGTGAGTTTTCTATCAAGCGTAGAAAAATTATCTGCAACATTCCATTCTACGTCAGGTCTCTCTCTTTTATTCGGTTAAAATATAAAAGAACAAGTCACACACATCCTTATTTGATGTGCTATAATATAATATAATTTTTGTGTTTTCCCAATTCCTTACATTTTGCTCACTTATGCTTATATGTATAAAGTTTTCTAATGTAACAAAATCCAACAAATATTTTTCGTAATGTGTTTTGAAGACATATTTTTTTTGAAACTAATTTATGGTGTGCATCAGTTTTGTATTATGCTACATATGATTATGTTTAGGCGCACATAAGGAAATAACCATAACTTATTCTAGATTTAAAGCATGCGGCTGAACAATGCTGAAAAAGTGCAGAAATACTAAATTGTCATGACTGGCCGTTGCCTACTACAAGCGAACCGTTTTAATACACACCATCGATAGAACTGAAATGCCTTCCAACCCCATACGTCTTCGAGTTAAACGACATGAATATGGAACGAACGATAACAGTAAGTATTACAAGAGATACTAAAAACATATAACCAAACAATTTCCAGTTTCTGAGAGTGAACTGAAAATATTTGATTTATGTTATATTATGCGTATAACAGTTTAATTCATGTTAATAACATACTGGTTGCTAATGTTAAAAAGCAACACTCAGTAATATTTTCTTCCATAATGTGGAATAACGTTTTTATCAAGGAGATCTTGCTATAAACAAATGCTTAAAGAAGCTGTTTATGTACACAGCGCAAACAGAGCAATTTTAATGTAAGAAAGTATTTTTCACATTGATTTGAAATGAAATGTATCAATTCCCTTGATCTGGACAAGTAATCGTATTTTCGTTGCTACAGTTAGTAACGTACCTAATGTAATAGACAAACAGAAGATGCGTTTTTTTTTCACACGAAGCAAATTTTTTCGCGCTACCACTAGATGTAAATAAAACAAGGAAAATAATCATATGTTTTATACCCCGCACCTTTATCTTAAAAAAGTTAAAAAAAAACTAAATGTTTATAGGTGACCGTGGTATATTTTTTGTTTTAATGAAATATCGTCGAAACTTTTATTGTGTAGTCGACGAGTAGTGAGTAAAGTATTTCAGCTTGTTTTATACTGTAAACCCGTGACCGATTTTAAGCTATTTTCAATATGTAGAAGAACTTTCAAAGTTTTTAGCAAATTTTATCCAGATATTATCTTTTGCGATCGGGAAAGTGGTTAAAGCACACGTGACAAACGACATGCTTAAATCGTATCTAAAGCTGATACTGGTCAAATGTATGCACTTTGTGGGAAGCTTGAAGCTGCCTTCTGGGTGTAACAAACAATATGAGAAAATGAATATAATCTTAGCTTCTGTGGTGGGTATATAAAGTTATATATTTTATTATTTACGTACGCCGTTTTGGTTTGCTCATAGAACCGTAGCAAAAAAAAGAAGACACAACCCCCGAAAAATATGCGTTATTTTACTAGGATTTCTTTACTGTAAAAATAAGAAAATAAGAGTTTGAGAAGATAATATTTATGTCCTTAAAAATGAATCAAATTAATTCTTGAATAATTCCCAAAGTAAAAGTAGTGTGCTTCTGCAAATTAAAATTATTTGGAACATTTAATATACAATCCATAGCGGATTTAATATACAATCCGTTGCGGACAAAATAGTGAACGATTTCCTTTCGGATTTTGTTTTCTTTTCTTTTTTTTTCTGAAAAGTTAAGCTTGACATGTGATGACACTTTTCAGGTCAGTAAAGTTTCTTCTTTCTTCCCTGGTTTCGAGTAAACTCACAGTAATAATAGTCAACATTAGTCGTAATATTAAGGCAACACTAAGTGATCATAATGATATTTGTATATGTTGTTGTCAAAGAGCATTTGCAGCAATTTAAACTTTCTTCTAACAACACCTCATACCGTATATACCTAAATTGAAATTTTTTATGATAAAAATTAGCTTCTATTATAAGATTGTCTTCCTATTTATAACATTCAGAAATACACTGACGAAGTTTATGTATTCTTAACTGAGACGCTTGTGATCAGAAAAATGCAGTTAGAAAACTGACAATTGACTGGTGAGAAAAGAAATTTCAAAACCGTTGTGATGCATAATAATCACACCCGCAGTAAGGCGGAAATTACAGCTCGCAATCCATAATAGATCTGAAGCTCAGAACCATTTGAAACTTAAGTGCAAAAAAACTGTTGCTGTATTACAAATTGCAGTCTATGAAATGTTCCGATCCAAAACCGGCTACAAATATTACCCAGGGCTAGTTGAGTAACCCATTTGCTTAACAGTCATATCCACATTTAAGAAATGTCTGCAGTCCTAACGTGCATTTGTTTAATGCAAAATATAAATATAGAAAATTCACCCAAAGTCTAATAAAAGTTTTTTAATTTTTGCACTTGTTTGTTTGTTTGCTTGTGCCTGTTTTGGTTCGCTTAAAACAATTATCAAAAGTACATGACTGAAAAATATTTTAAAACACAATTTCTGTTAAAGACAGGTTGTTTCAAGCAATTTCGTTGAATTGTTAGATAAATGCTTACGTGGATAAGAGCACGTATGCTTCACCTAACATAGCACAATATTTTTCTCGTTTTTTTTTCGAAGCTATCCTTTGCTTTTCATAAAAGCAAAAAAAAACTTTGTGAAATTGTCAAGTGAAGTAACAGGAATCATTATCTTCTAAGTGTAAATTAGTTTAGCGCTGCATTTGTCCCATATGCATAATCGTATAATGACGGTTGGATGGTTTAAAATAGTTGCCCCACTTACAAATAAAAGTTTGACCATTGTTAGGTTAGAGAGCCGCTGCTGTTACCTGCGGAATCGCAGTAAGAAAAATTACCAGATGTGCAAACATGACCTCGACACGCTTTTTTTTAAATTTTTTAAATAAAAAACGGGACCATCTTTAGAGAATGTTAATAATATTTCATTTAAAATTTTAAATAAGACTAACTATGCATTTTTTTCCAAATATCTAACAATTTGGGGATAACTTCCGGAGGAACAGTTGGAGTTCTGAAACAAATCCTTCATCCAGGTATCTATTATTCATCTTTTTCTTGTTTGCCGTAATGTTAATGTGTGCGCTGTGCGATGAGTGAAGAAGCACACTCTGGACGTTTTTTTATCAATCCAACATGCTTGTTTTAGTAGGTTTTACCAGCTAACAACATACTACAAATTTTTAGCCTCTCATCATTATCGTTTTCTTCGGGCCACTAGGATTTGCTGTTTATGTTAACGGTTGACCTCGAACAACACACGATCTTTTATGTTTGCAATTTTTTAAATTAATCAAATTTAGGTCGAGCGTGACGGTTAGGGAAAAACTACTTTTTTTATATTTTTGAAGCAGCTATCGCTTCATTCCTTGCAAGCGGTAAGCGTTTTCCACACTTTTGATTCTTTCTGCGACACGTAACCGTGCGCCGGGTCGTATTTAATAGTTCTGTCATCATTTATTGCGTTTGTCTATCATCTTCACATAATATTATTTTCAATTCAGAAACAACGACGTGAAATGTCTTTTCTCTGCCACAAGGTTAACTAGGTTAAGAAGTGCAACAACAGGCAGCAAAGCCGCCCTTGTAAAATTATATTAAAGCTTGTAAAATTTCTTATCAAATTCTTTCATTAATTAGATTAATAATTTTTGGAAGGAAAGGAAATTCCTTTATCAGTGTGCTCCCAATATTAAAATATAAATTTAATTAATTCCTTAAAGACATCTGCTTAACTTTTTACTACTTAGTCATTTTAGTATTCCAGCGTTAATAAGTCGACGCTTTAAATAGCAGCAGCAAGCACACAAAAAAAAAATAAAACCAACTTAATAATAATGAATGAAAATAAAAACAAAGTAAAAAACGAAAAGTGCAATAACGTTGTATAGTTTCATGACAACATGTTCTAAGCCATCAATAACTTGTTCACAGCCAGCAAATGGTGCTAAAAACAAAGCACGGAATATAAGAGAAACCTGCCGCTACCATATAGAAAACGACTGGATTGTCAGACAGTAACTAAACCTTGTTTCATTTTTAGTCACTGAAGAAAACGGAGCAAAGATGAGCAGTTGTATAATTTAGAGAGACCTACTGATGCAACACATGCTGACTGTCAAAATGAACAACAGATGCAAAAAAGTTTTACTAGCGGCCACAGAATTGATTACTTATGTAGAACATTTTGTAATTTGGATGAACATGATAACCATGCTTGTAGTGATATATGTCCTAAGTTTAAAGCTGGTACTACTTATATCATTTTTTTTGATGATTTTTTTTTTAAATTTTGATTTTGTTATCAACAGAAGCTGGATTGATATGAATGTTGTCATCTCGTTTGTAATTAAAGGGACTTTGGTGGGGAACGCTTCATAACCATTTGCTTATGTTGGGAGTATGTAGTGATAGCTACTCTAGTTTATGTATATTGACGGTAAAAGTATCGTCTACCAAGTTAACCAGTCAGTAAGAGATGAATGTTTTATTTTTAATCGGAAACTGAGTTCCGGACACTTTTGCTGAAAATTTATCACTAGTCCCGCTAAACGAGCAGATGCAAATAACAATTGCCTACGTCAGCGTCCAAAAAAAACAACAACCCAGTATAAGCATGGAGCACTTTGCCTTGGCTTTAGTAAAGTCAGTAGTTAGTTTAAGGCGTTTAATATTTCTCCTTCTTTTTCTTAAACGAGATCAGTCGACAAATAGCAGAAGATTCGCGCTTTTCGATTAATTTATTCGACTATTATTCGTAATTGCATGTTCTGTCCCTTATTATATTTCTCTTTGATTGGACATCTGTATTCATTTGCAACTTAATATTATTATTATTTTTATTATTATTTTAATTTATTTAGACCATCTAAAAAAAATAGGATGAGCACTAGCAAGTTAATAATTTGGAAATGCTTATTATTATTTTTTCATTTGTTTATTACTATTTTTTTTGCACGTATGTGCATTCAGAATGTTATTAAGTTATGTGTTGTATATTCAGAGTGGCAATGAAAAGATTAACGCAGTAATAGTGACGATGAGTTATGTAATTTATGTCTACAGTATATGTAGCACTTCTGAGTGTCTCTAATTATCAGGAACAAATTTGTTACATAAATGGGTGAGCGTGTTGTGAAAAAGTTTCGGTCTTTAACTTTGGTACCATTATATATCCAGTTTGCATATTTTTTGAAAAAAAAAATTGCTGTATAGGTTGAAAAACGGGAACGAAGTGTATCAGTGATGCAGCTGTTATAAAGCTCACGTTCAAATAATTTACGAAGCATTGTTGAATAAATATGTCCGGACTCGCACATTAACCTGTTAATGAAACAAACGATATCCCGACTGAAGTGGCATAGTTTGAGTCGAAGCATTCCTTCGATGTCCCCAAGTGTATTTCGCTTGATGGTGATCGAATGTCTTTCGATCAGTGGAGAGAAGGAATCAATCGGCAGTGTTAGTATGTGAGTTTTGTTCCCGAGGAATGGCTGTAAAGCTAATAACATCGATTTACTCTCTTAAAATATAAGAATTTCTTCTGTGTTTGAGAGGCGAGACGTATGGCTACCAAAATCACAAGACATTCCGGCATGAGCAAGGAGCTGTTTAGGTGATTCGAAAAGCAGGGTTCTGCGCATAATTTCAGAGTTTTACTCATTGAACTAACCCTAAGCATTAGGTTATGGCCGTCTATTTTCCGATGCTAAAAATTTTGTCTTTTACACATGATGTCTATTCAAATGTCGTATTCGATTTGAATAGTATTTAGAATCATGTAATTCGGCCAATCCCCCTAATTTGATTTGATGCGAAAATGTTAACAACTTGACAAAACCTTAACTGTGAATCACTCACTTCCGATTAACCAAAGCGGATAATGAATAATACAAGAAAGCACTTAAAGGCTATTACGATATGGTTTTAAATTATGATTAATTATTAATTTTCTATAGTTTTCCTAGAGTTTCTTCTTCATTTTTTTTTTTTTGTTTATAAAATATTAGGATCAAATAAAAACTTTGGATAACTACTATCGTAACGTTTTTATATCTACAGCTGGAGTGAAGGTCAGTACTTTTCAGCGGTTCGTTCCAAGATAATTTTTAATAATTAAAAAGCCCTTCGTTTTGATTTTAAATTTTCTTCTTTTTTTTATTGTTTATTTTTGGAAATCGTAGCGTTACAAATTGCGTAAAGTTTTACAGCGTTAAAGGCATATAGGTTGCGCTTAGTAAGAACTCACTAAGAGCTGGAAAGAAATAACGAGGCAGGAAAAAACAGAAAGGAAAACCAGCATGGGTGCACTGCTGAGACTTTAGATCCGATACTGATGATAATTTTCTCGTTGCCTATGATGACCGAATAAGTCGGCCGCAGCTTGCGGCGTTATTCGCGGGCTATCTGTTTGGTTGACTGCTGCTAGTAAACTGAAAGAATTTTGCTTATCGATTGCAGCTTTTCATCACACACCAACACTGCTAACACTATGAAAATGTATATGTGCGAGAGACACAAAAATGCTTTGAGTAGTTTTTAAGAGTGAAATGAAAATGAGTACGTGGTAATTTTCCACTACACACACGAAGTCATTTGAATGTGTTTGCAGTAGTTTAATGCGAGCGATAAAATGCAGATCGTTATACATGTGTGTGTTTGTGTGTATTATTATTATTATGTTTACACTAATTATTCCGTTGCTATGCTAAGAGTAACTGTCCAATAGGAATTTTCCATAACGCAGTAGATCATTGTACTTGCCTTGGTGTGTGTGAATTATTATGCTTACATAAATTATTCCCAATTTTTGAATCAATTTAATCAATCAATTACCGGTGGTAATTCTTGTAAATGATGACTCGACGACTGTTTTCCACTTAAAAGTTCTGGCTTTGGTATAGTGAAGTAACATTTCACCGGACAAAACAATACCATAACTTCAATTCCTTAGCTATGAATTAAAAAATTAGTTTAATATTAAGCCATTCTCATCATTTTTAAACCGTTTGATGTGTGAATACCTAAATCTATACTATGATTCTAGGAGTGTGAAATGAATCTCCATTTAAGTTCTGTGTAATATCTTATGTTGTTTTTATATATGGTTTAGGTTTACAACAAATTTTGCACATTTTAGTTTATCAGGGGCATGTTCACCATTAACTTTCTATAGTAATACATTAGGTTTAAAGTAAGGACCTATAATATCTCGCAAAAACAATTTGCTTTAAACCATTTCATTCCATCTAGCTAAATTGAAGGGAAATATATTCTAATAGAGTATTTAAACTAACTTAAGTGCATTAAACATTTTCACTTCGCGCCACATGCGTTTATATTGAAATCACATTGAAAACATCAAATATTTCATTTTGATTGTTCTTCATTTACATACAACGAGGCTGTGAATAAAAAAATTACTGTAAATAAAGTTACAAGCTTGAATGTAAAAATAATTTTATCTCGTTAGGAAAATTTTTAGAAAATATTAAAATGATATAAACAAATTATATAAATCAAACTATCATGAGATTACATGGATTTGATGATAAACAAATTGCAATACAGCCAAACCGATCTCTAACGGGGCACAAAAAAGAAAGTGTTTTTATCGGATTTTGTTTTACCATTACACTGCTTGACGAAAATGTGACTTTTTCGATATTTCCTGCCGGAAATACGCAAATGCCAGAAAACAGTGAATATAATCGTAACTTAAACGACATATAAGATGAATATTGAATCACTA
This sequence comes from Glossina brevipalpis, assembly GCA_000671755.1. Lineage (NCBI taxonomy): Eukaryota > Metazoa > Arthropoda > Insecta > Diptera > Glossinidae > Glossina > Glossina brevipalpis. Next base: position 3,239,095 of record KK351015.1, read on the forward strand.
TTGAATAATTATGAACCTTTTTGAAAAGAATGGATAGTTCGTTAGATAATTTTAGCGTCAACTGTCTCAACTGAAGACAATTTGTCACCATGTCTGCCTTATCTTATTTGTTTCTCTCATTATCATCTCATGCAATTTCTATAATTATTTCATTAACGATTATTATTTAAAATTGTTGGCTGGTGGGGCATACTTAGCAAAAGTATTTCTTAGAGCGCTCTATTCATTGGATAATTGCAAGAGTGTACTCCTACCATGGTTTTCATATGCTAGTCCCGAATGTTTATATATTTCGTTTTTTTAACCTTTGGGAAATTACGGTTTTATAACCAAAGTACAGCATGGTTTTTGTTTTATACTAGAATGAGAAGGAGTAGAATAACTTTGAAAGACGGAAATCGTTAGAATTTCTTTTCATTCCCCCCTGACAGCAAATAATTAAGTGTAAATTGTTCATTGAATGTTATTGATGATGACCATAGACATTAGGGAGTTTCGGTAATTGTGTTTGCAGCAAATATAAAGCATTACACTTCGTACGTCCGCAATAATCTTTTACAAAGTTTATGAAGACATCTTGTCCACCGTACAATTCGGTTTTAGCTCAAGAAAAGTAAATCGTAGACCGTTCAATAAGAGACATATAAATACAGCTTTCCTCGACCAGCGCTATTTAGTGCTTCGTCAGCTAGAAATAGACATAGTAGAAGCGTGAAAGTCCCCTGCCAATCTTCTTTTAGGCTTTCTATTCAATTATAGTTTCTTACGCTTGTGCAAGGTTTTGTTTAATAAATTTCGTCATTGATTCCTTTTTCGTACCTTTTTTTTCTCAATTTACTTCTTCTGGTGATTTACTGGTATTTAAATCCATTATAATTCAATTAAAAAATTTTCATTAATTATCTAATGCGATTATATTTAACAGACATAATAAAAAAGCAAAAATATTTTTATGTATTCGCTTCCAAGTATTCCAAGGAAACTGAAAAGTCTATTATCTGCCGAGCTATAAGAAAAAACAAAAAAAAAATATTTACAGCCAGATAAGCTGACAGACACCATCACCGTAATTAAGGTCCATGCGTTAATTACAGATGCTCATCTCTTCTTTTTTTGTTGCTACAACAGCATCATAAAAGGAATATGCAGACCTAAAAACCGTAAAGGTGCCAGCATCGAGAGAAAAGAAAAGAAAACAAAAGAATGTTCAGAAAACAACAGCAGCTGAAAAGAACTTTGTGGCACACGCGCACATATTCGTACTGGTCTAAATAAACAACATTTTCAAAAGCAGCACATGTCACACATGAAACGAAGAACGAAGAAAAATACACCTTCATACTTTAATATGATGATAATTCCTTCTTTCAGACCGACAATCAACCAAGAACATACGTTTACATCGTACATATATGCTTACTCACATATGTGACTCTTCCAGTTTAAATGTTTCATTTACTCACTTACTTGTGGAGCAAGTGGGTAACGGTGTCACTATGGTTCTCTTGTTTAAAACAACATGCTTTTAGAGATGCCTTTCAAGTTCTGTTTTACGAATTTGTGTAGCGGTAAAGTATTCTTGTTGCATGACCTTGTACTGAGTGTCGTCCCTCGTTTTCCTATTAATGTGACATCGCCGGCAGTGTTGATTAATAATCAACAACATGTGCTTAAACATTCAGACACTTGAATATCATTGATTACTTTCTTTTTTTTTTGGTAAATGCTTCTTATGAAAAAAGAAAACAAATACAAGTAACATGTATAGCATTCGCTGTGTGCATTTCATTATGTGGTGGTTGAAAGTTATTCTCTTAATGAAAAGAAATCCCATGCAAACCAAATTTTCCCTTATTTCTAAGCTTCCGACTTCTGGTATTTGAAAAGTACAATTTCTACATATACATAAAATATTTTGTAAAAAACTATTTTTTATCCTTCTATAATATAAAGGCAGTTACTTTACTATTTCAAATCAATAGGTAGTCTATTGTACCTACGATTGTTAAGCATGTCAAAAAGTACTCCTAACCAGATTGCCATTCTAAGTTGACTTCATAGCATAAGTTTGTTTTTGACGATTTTCACGACCTATGTGTTTTAAAAATAAAACAATAAACAGTTCTGAATATATAGTCAGTGGCAGGTAATGAATTTATTTCCTTTCTTACATGCTACTAAGTGTATTTCCACAAGTTTATCTAGAATTGACATTTTATTGGCTAAACGATTCTTAGCATGGGGGATAAATAAAACAGTAAAATGCGCGACATCATTGGATTTGCTGTCCATATGTGTAAATTTGTGGGAATAGAAACGTAGCTTCATTGTATTTACAGCCACCATTTCGTGGCTGTGTTTTAAGAAAAATAGGAAATTCATTCGTTTTTTTTGGTAGCGGCGAGTATTAGAAAAAAATTCAAAGTTAAGTTATGCTCCTTTTTCTTCAAAATTTTTATTTATGTTTTTTTCAAATTTTTTTACATTCTAAAATACAAGAAATTAATTAATAAACAATTTAATTTAAATACATTTTTCAATTTTATTAACATTTTCATTCATAATTTTCAATTTTTATATTCAAAGTAAGTAGCAGTGCATAGACTTGGCGCTATCCCATATAAAAATGTAAACAAAACAATACAAATTATAATTGAGACTTACTTATAATTTAATTAGTAAACAGATAATATTACAAATAAGGGAAATAAGAAAAAAATTGAGAAGAAATCTATTGGCGTCCAGGTTGAATATTATACAAACAAACAGAATGAAAAAAATAATTTTTTCGCGCCAAACAGGGAGAGTGCGTATACAAAATATTTTTACAACATTAATTAAAGGCTACAAGTAACAGTTTCTGAAAAGTAATAAAAATGTGATGAAAACTTTTTAAAGTAATTTTGGCACTTTAATTATTATAGAATGTAAATGGGTCCAATTCTAAAATCTAATTGTGAAACTGAATCGAAGTAATATGTACTGGAAATGCAATTTTTTTCAATATTCGATCTTGATATTGACAAACCTGCGATTAGCTGCTACTACATTTTATTCCATTTTATATACGTAATGTATTAAAAAAAAAGTTAAATTATTATTTTTCTCGAAAAATATTCACATTTAACTGCTATAATTTACTTAAAGCAAAGAAATAAATCCTTGGATTAAAAAGTAGGATGAGCACTAACAACTGAGGTTATCCTTGAAATGTGTCTTTAGGTATACAAATAGAACAGCAAATTTTTCATCGTTGAGAGGTAAGTAAAAGCAAATGTTCTTATTTTCTTACATAATACGTTTTTATGTTTGAGATTGTTTACGAAAAGAGCTGAATATATTACAAAAGAGCTTTTTCGAACGGAAACACTTAATACAATTACATACTTGATCAAAAATTCGAAACGAAAATGCCGTTAGGTTTTGATAGTGGCTAATCCCGATTCGATTCAGAGGCTTTGTAAAATCTTCGCGTATGTAGGAGTGGATAAATTTTATAAAAGTCCTCTTTTAAAACAATTTAACTTTAAGATAAGTTCTCTCCTACTGTTTGGAAATTGTAGTTGAAAGTAGGAAAGTCACGCTTTTCTTATCTTATGTGTTTTACAATTAACAAAGAATATTATATATAATATATATGTGTGTACGCATTTAGCTTTGTTTAAAATAAATAAGATAAAATAATACGCTTGCAACGTAAGAGATGATTAGTGAGTTTCTTTCTTTAAAAAGCTCTCTATTCCTTAATCAAATTTAAGCTTTGCAGATATCTCCATTGTGATATTGTGAACATAAGTTTTTTTTTTTGAATTCCTAAGTCAATTAAAAAGCGTGGAATCTTTTATTGTTGCTCATAGAAATTCATGTAAGGGCCTTGATAATAAAAAAAAATACTAGCTTTGAGACGAATCATCAACACTTATCACTGCCAAGTCGTATATAAAAAATTGATCTCTCTTGCTGATCACGGACGCTCGGTATCCCAAAAACGTTCATTCTTGCAATGATCTTTTAGTCAGACTTAGATAACTGCTGACGGCCTTGCTACAAGTTCGAATCAAGTGTCATTAGATTCTATGTATGATATGCAACTTTTTCTTTTACCATCGTGCATAAGTCAATCGATTTGATTCGATCAAATAGTCAGAAATATTTATAATATTTGATTCCCTGTTTTACAGTTTTACAAACGGAAGAATAAATATTGCATAACCAATCCATACTTCGACTGTAGTTATAAAAAAGAGCATCAGAATAATATTTTTTACATTCACATTTCTTTGGACTGTCTTTCTCTTGTTTTTTACAACCATTCATCTCATGTGATTTACATATGACATCAATTACGGGCACTTTTATGACTTAAGTTATGTTATATATTACTTTTAAAGAGAGAGTAATTTGTCACTGTCATATAGAGTCACAATAAATGTTTTGCAGGAATAAAACAAAAGAGAATTTTTATTCAGTAAAACCGAATTTTTTGATACTCACCACTCGTATTGGTGATTCTATATTCTTAAAGATATACATTTCTTTCGGAAAATGGACGAAAATTTTACTTCTAATTTAAATACTTTTTCCATCTGAAAATTTGGCATCAATTTTATAAAAAAAGCCTGGCTTTGATGAAAGCTTAGTTACCTTGAATCTTTTTATTTTCGTTTTAAGTAACTCGTTGCTGTGTAGATAATAACTGCACGCGATACGTTGATGAAAACTCTGCATGTGTCTTATATACGCATGTGTCCCCTCAAGCGTCACGAGAAGCTTAACAAAATTAGTACATTGCTTGGTTTTGCGTGTACGAAAGGGAATAAGCGTTGTGTTATGAAATGTTAATTCATAGCAAATGACTGCACAAGGTGTCCCAATAGTACAATTACATAAATGAAAAAGGGAACGAAAGAACAAAAACGACGAAAACTTAAGAAAAATTATGATAAAATGACATGAAAGCATTATCGTGTAGCAGTTACGTATGCGATATAAAGTATTTATGATGTTAAAAAAATAAAAGCTTTAAAAAAGAAAGTTCTATCAAAAGATGATATATTTTAAAAAAAAATTATGATGCGAAAGCGTTTGTTCTTGTTATTGTATATTCACTTCAGAAGGATTAGTTTATGTTAAATTTGTGCTTCCTTTTGTAATAACCATGAATGACAGGCATAGTTTTTCTTTAATTTGTTTTTTTTTTTTTTTAAAGATCAACAATAATTGATTTCAGATCAATTATGCCTTCAACATGCATATGCACAATGCGATAGCTATTCCAGGACAGAACATATGTAAGTTTTTTAAATGCCATTTTGATACGCTCGCCTTTTGACGGCAGCTGACAATAAAGCTATCTTTCGAAAGCAAAGTATGAGGCCTATGCTTGTCTGTAGCAGATGGAAGTCTAACGCTCCAAATTCGATTGAGCATCACAAACTCTCTTCTTATAACTTTTATCTTCACAAGGCAATTTGCGCGTACATTTCATGCACCTTTTTAATACTCTGCAATGTTTATAACGAAAGCTTCAGCACGAAAACCTAAATTGAGGCAAAGAAAAGTGTTCGCGAAAATTTTTCTGTAGATAAAATCTTTTCCGTTGCGTACTTGTCATTCAACCTATATATATTAGAAGTACGAGTCTCTCATTTTAGACAAGATGGTTTCATCAGGAGGTTCCGTTGAAATTGTCAGATATAAAAGGTAATATTGTTAGTAACGGCATACGCTTGAATTTTTTCTGAATACATCACATTAGAGTTGCGTGACTTTGGCAATACCAACTCTTCAAAGCCTCATTCGAAAATTTAAAAAAAACATCGAAACATTTATTAATTCAGTCGAAAATAATTTTGAAATTGATCAAAATTTCCAAAATAACTCGTTTGTATATTACTAGATCATTTCGATAGTCGGAGGTGGTGATGCTTTGTAGGCTTATATGTCTGCCTTAAAATAAATTTATAAAGTTTTTGTCTCTATAATGCGTCAGTTCTACTCTTCTTTAAATTTCTACGATCTTTAGACAGGTTTAGTGTAGACCTGTGAGTGGAAGAGCCTGACTAAATCGATTACTATGATTGATATACGGAGTAATGTATACCTCAAAAGATAGTAATTCAATCAAATGCTGTTATCATAGAATGCTCAGTCTTATGTTCTTAGATTTCTATTTATATTTCCCGAATACTTTCATAAGTAAACTTTATACATAAGAGCAACATGTTTATTTATTTATTTATTTATATGGAACATATTTTCCATACACTCTTTAAAGACAATATGTCTCAATCTATCTTTCTAACAAATTTTGAGCACATTCTTTAAATATGATGAGTATAAGACATACGGGAGAATATACGTTCATATCTTTAGTATGTAAGTTGTCTTTCTATTTTTTGCTACTGGAAATTTGTTTGAATAAATAAGAAAGTTTTTGCATAAAAAAATTCGTATTCATATGTACATTTTCAACTACCACATGTCACTGTTTTATTGATATCACACGTGCGCACACACACATACACATAGACTACAAAAAACAAAGCACGTAATTAAATTTTCGAACATTCTTTTCTTGTAATTTCTGTATAACATATTATATAGAATAAGGAAACTCGTGTCATGTGCCTTTATGTGCTGAAATGTGTGTCTCTTCTCACAAAAATTTGTGTTCATAGTAAAAAATTTTCAGATTATGTAAAGTAATTGCTAAAATTAATATAAGAAATAGAAATTAAATTAAATAAAAATTTGATCGAACAGAAGCTAAAAGCTCTTATCAATAAAAGTCATAGACAGAATAAAAAAAGTTCAATTAATCCCATTTGAAAATACTTAACACAATTTCTGGTCTGTTGTGTAATATTTTGAAATTTTATCTAATCACCGGAGGATATTGGTCTGCAACACTTACGAACGGTCTTCATCTATCCTATAAAATATGAAACTCATTAACTCTCTAAACTTTTCATTCTCGAATTTCTTAAGTTTTCAAACATTTCATACCTTGGTTGAGTAAAAAAGTAAGTGACAAAAATTGATAATGGGTATGTTTCGTATATTGATTGTTGAAAAACTGAAAAGTCTCTGCAAAATAGAGCTCTTAAGATATTGTATCAAATGAATTTTTAGTAGGGTCTAGAAGAAGCTAACAGTTATTTTTTTTTAGTTCACTACTAGAATATTATTTGATGTACTAAGACTTTGTAATATAAAATTATATATGTAAAACTTTTTAATTGAACCAAATGTTATACAAAAACCTGGTAAAGTGTTTTGTTTTACTCGTTTTACCAACTAAACTTTCAAACAAAATTTTATTAGCTGAGCATTTAGTGCATTATAAACAAAAGATGAACTGTAGGCTGCATGAATTTGTGAAACGAACAATATACGAAAAGTTAACCAAAAATTTTCAATTAATTCCGAAAAAGAAAAGTTTAAAATTTACATAACAATTAAGCTTTTTTTGGCAAACCGCAAACTCTTGCCATCAGAGTTTCGCCGTAAAACAGCATTGGTAATTAAAAACTGCAGTCCATTAACTTTAGTCTAAGTGGCCTTTTCAGAAAATTCATATAAAAGATTTTTAAAGATATTTTATCAAAGGGATGACTTAAAGCGAAATTAAATGTAATCCAGACGGATGATAACGACATTTATTTTTATCTTTAGATTTCAATTTTAAATAGTTATTTCCATAACGAAGCTTTCGTGTATATATTTGAACAAAAAAATTAAAATTAATTTCTGAGGTCGTAGTTATAAATAAATCTACCAAAATAAGAAACATTAACCCTCGATGTATACATATAAATATTACTTTATTCAGAGTGTTTGGAAAATAAACGTAAAAAAGCAATTGATTATATCTATCAATTTAAAAATGGTTTGATTCGTAACATTTATAATAATAATATATACATATATATAACTCTCAACAGTTCATGTATGCAAAGCCCGAAAAAAATGCCCGAAAAAAAATCAATAAAAATTGGTTGCAACATTTAAGAATACCTTATACTTTACGTTGACAATTTGTTGCATACAAAATGGGAAACAATAATAGAAATGGTAGTGGAACAACCTCATAACAACTGACATATTACGAACAAAACAACTGGAATAGGCGATATAAAACAATTTCTGTATTTATAATTGCGGTGAACGCATAGTCAAAGGCACAGTAAGTATGTTACAACCAAGTACACTTACTTGAAAAAATAGTTACTGACATGCAGCATTACATTAAAGCATACTTGCGATACGCTCATATTAACTACACCTTAGGCGAAACAATGGAAGTCAAATCGCAGCTCTTAGATTGGAGAGTTTAGTATTTCTTATCGAAGAGGAATAATTCAATAATTCAAAGTTATAGTTGAAAATAGTAAAACTTATACACAATGTTGCTATATCTACTCCTCATCTTAAAATCTGGTGTCTGGTTTTACTCTTTATTATAACTTTTGGCTAAGCTTACTAGTTCACTTTTTCCATATAGCTTTATGTCCCTTCTGTCAATTCCTGACTAGAAAACTATAGAATAACTAAGCAAGTCTTTCTTGTTTGATCGTAGCATCATTTCTCTTTCATTGCATTTATAAAGAGTTGAAGATCGCATTATGAATAAATGGCCATTCCGATTGTTAGCTACAACGATCTTCAAAATTATCAACCGCATCGCACAAAGAAGTATTTTTCCTTTCTTTATGAAGATCCATACTTCTAATTCGCACATTCGTAGTACAAACGCTCACAATACACGAAAAAACGGGGCAACCTCGAAAAAACGAAGAATTTGCTTCTATTGTATATTTGTTCATAACTTACGATTCAATTGAAATATTTCATTCCTTTAGTTTGCTTTAATTGCTTGCCTGCTATGGACATGTTTGCGGACGAGGCGCACTTAAAGTTCACTTCTTAAAGTTAATCGAATAAAGAATGCGTAATTGGCACTCACTGTCCTAATTCGACAGTCTAATAGAAAAATAATTATTTATAAATAAAAGTACTATACTAGTTTACTAATATCGTTAAATATAGAAAGGATAGAAAAGAACGGAGTGTATATGTTTGAAGATTTTTTAAAAAGTCATCAAAAATTTCTGAAATATTAAGAGCTTTTGTTCTCATTTCTGTATAGAGTAGAAATTGGAGTATGTCCACAGGGCATTATCCAAAGCTCCACTGTTCCCAAAATAAGTAAAGGTTTTGCAACATTTTTTTGAATGATGTTTTTGATCATAATTTCGTCAAACCTTTTCTTCAAATAGCCTAACCTAATATTCGCATAATTGTGTCAAAGCAAAGTTGTGTCGAAGCATAAATTTCACTCGAAGTTGTTGTAAATAAATTCGCCATAAGCAATAAATAACCTTAATGCATACGTACTTTAAATAACGCTTGAAAGAAAATTTTTCATTGTTGCTGGTGTGTGCTGAAAGCATTTGGTAGTGAAGGAATTTTGTGTCACACTAGAGTAATCCAATTATTGTTTATTTCGGGGTTTTGCTTGTGAAACGTTAGGAAAAAATATTGTAATGTTGTAAATGACGGTTAAAACTTTTTTTGAACCTTATTACCATACGAAATTTGGCAAATTTAGTGGTCCTTTTCAGACCGCATTCAAAAAAATTTATGAAACGCTTCATATAACACACCACTTAATTAGTTGGTAAGGTGACATATAGATATCGCCGTTATTAATGAATTAAATTTATTCATTTTTAGATAGTATCAAATTTCAAACGAAGTGTATCAAAAATGTGTCAAAGCATTAGTTTACAAATTGTAGTTGTGTTAATAGCGCTACTTTTCTAGTTTTTAAGACAATGGAAAAATCTGAATTTCGTCTATTTATAAAGTATTGATTCTTAATAGGAAGAAATTTTGTTCAAAACAAGAATCGATTTGAAATGTATTATGGCAACCATTTTTCGTTACTTTGGTGACTCCAAATGAGATCCTACGGATACGATGCTGACCGCTCTGATTGTCCGTATGCGGCAATTCCTGTAGAAAAGAGAGCACAAAACCGTTTTGAACGAAAGGTGAAGCTGCCTGAGATAGCTGATACTTTAAATATATCAGAAGGCAGTGTATTCATTACTTCGCATGAACATCTCTTCAAGAGAAAGCTCTGTTCAAGTAGGTACCACCTTTTCTTATTTCTGATCAAAAACAACAACGTATTGATGGTTCAAAGTGTTGTCTGATCTGTTCGCAAACCCAAAATAAAAAGGACTTTTTCAAACCATATATGGCAACGGACGAAGCTTGGATTCATCAGTACACTACAGAGTCAAATCGACAATCAGACGGCTTTCGGCAGTTGCTGTGCAGCAAAGCAATCAAAAAAGTATCGGCTGAGAAGGTCATGGCTTCCAGATTTTGGAATGATTTAATATTCGATTATTTTGAAAAGGGACAATAACTAAATAGTATACAACAGTATACAACAGTGCTAACACTAATAATAGACCACTGCAACAGCAAAATGGAAAAAAATTTTTTGATTCTACGAACTTATTGCGTGGTTTGTTACAAAAAAAGTGAAGTATTTAATGAGCAGCTGGACCTCTGTAGCAGTATTATGACGAAGCAGGGTTTTTTCTTCTTCAAATGTGCCTGCTTCTTCTTGACTTTGTTATTGAACTGTCACTAATAATATGAACGCATTATGATTCTACCCAATGAAGATTATGCCACATAAAATATTACAGGTCAGTGTTCACCTATCTAGTATTTTATAGGCAAGTCGTCATTAGAAGCGCTTTAAAGTCGGGATAGTTATTGTCGGATAATCAACTTAAGGATAAATTTGTGTACCGGGCTGTTTAAGACCGAAATTAAAGAGCAATTTTGTAAAAATATTTTACGAATTCGATTTATGAATATGCTTCATCCACTCGAAGAAACTAAAGCAATCTAACCAATTAAGGGAACAATACGTCAAGGTGTTATAAGTGAAATAACAGAAGACAATAACGAAACAAAATTTAAAAAAGAATATTGACTATACATCATACATTTTTTGGGCTTTTATGCTTGCTGTGGCTTATGCACCAGAAGTCCCATAAAAATAAGCTCAAAAAATTTTTTCAATTTTGTTTGTCAATTACTGGTTATATAAGGTATCCCATCCAAATGTTGATAAAATAATCATTGAGAATCTGCTTGAAAATTTTTCTCATCGGTTATTTGATATTCCTCAGATCAGAGGGGTATTCAGCATTCGGTCCAAGGCGCATTAAACTTCTTTATTCATTTAAATTTTCAACATTTTTTTTGAAATTTTTTCCATATTACCTTTTTAAAATAAGTGTCTATGCACATTACTTTTTTAAAATATTTATATTTTTTATATTTTGTTTAACTGAACTTAGTTTGACAGCAATTTCGATAAGTTCCTTATAGAGAATGAAAAAATATAGCAAAAGCACGTGACAAGCATGGAAATTTACTTAAGTGAAATATTTTCATTAGACGATATATTCATGGTAGTATGAATTCATAATTATGTTTTCGTGGCCGTATGCACAAAAGGGTTCTGAGCACATACCTTTATTCCAAGCTATACCCCTTTTTCGTTATTATAAATAAATAAGTAATATTTCTAAAACCTTGTTAGTTTAGTCTTGTACTTTCAAGGAGCTAATGAAAGGAAACCACAACAACATTAAAATAAATTTTACGAAAACGAATTGAAGCGCACACCAAGCACTTTAAAGGCAAGCCTATGCCAAAAAGAGGAAAAAACAGAGATGCTGAGCATTGCCAGACCAGTCCGACGTTTCAATGCCCAAACAGCGTAATGAAATAATATATGTGTGCAGGGGAAAAAAACATTTTAACCCAGACCAAATACATACAAGTTACTAAGAATGTTACATAATAAAACCGATAACCGCATCAGGTAAATGCATCAACTTCAACAATTTAAGTGAAATAATCGAAAAGTCTTGCTTGCTTGCTTGTACTACCAAACGATGTGAGAACATTTTAAATAATTTTTTTTTTTTTTTGCTTTTTGCCAAAAAGAAGTTTGTTTTCAACTATTACGTTCAGAACGTAATCACTTTCTAAGTCATATTATGGTGAAATATTTTTTGCTAATGTAAATTTCTGATGGTGATGATGATAGAAATTGTTTTATGCATGCAGTTAACATTTTTTCAACTTTTTTAACTTGAACTCATAAATTTTGTAAAAAAATTCTTTCTGAAGCAGTTGAAACGTGGAACTTTTGATGTATTAACGAATCGTATGTATTTTATAGTTGTAAATGATAAATTTCCACAAATTTGATAACAAACGTAAAATAAAAAATTAAGACAATAAATACTCGGTCTCTAAATAATGAAAATATACATGGTTAGGGTAATATATGAAATAAATAAATAAATAAGTAAAACTATGCATTCATATTCAGATTGAAGAAAATTATTTTCTTGAAACAAACCTATTTTTCTTTTATACGTTGTTCTGCTGTGAACGGAATCTTACTACAAATTGTCGAAATCATTATTGATCTAAGTCTGCTTCTTTAAGGATCGTTTGCTTTACGGAAAAGTTCAATACTCATATCTTAATGCAATGATATCAATATTTCAATTATTCATGCACTCTTCTAAATTTTACTTTTGAACGTTAACTACAAATGCATATACGAAGTTTCCGTTTCCAATTGCAATGTTTGCAATATTGCTCACTAATTGCGTAATTACTGCGGAACTCCTTAAATGCACTTCAAATAAATTAGAGCTGCTTGCCAATATTTCATTCAATAATGATATCAGGTCTCTTTACCCTCAAAATTTGGTTTCATCAGAATTATGTCTATTCATTCATATATGAGTATAGTTCCGTCTTATCTTTGACATCCACTTATAGTAAATACCTTATGCTTTACATCTTGAAAATGGACGGATTTTGAATTTTTCTCCACACTTTTTGAACGATATAAACAAAAATTTACGAACACATGAAAACTATATAAGTTTGCGCAAATGTTTAATTTACTTCATATATCGATATATTGCAATGTTACGTCGATACAAGTTTAATAAAGGAGGTACACACATATGCGTTATAAAAAATTTTGAAGAAATAATAAACCTTTTTTGATATATCTTAAATGATTCTAAAAGCTATCAAAAAAAAAAAACCTAACATCATGAGCCTCCACATGTACTATTCCCTAACAACACACATAAACACATAAACATGTGTTCAGCTTAATTGTTAAAGCCTTCTAGATACACAGCGCTTTTTCTTATATTAATAAACAACGATATGACGCAATGTATGGACGGATTCAAAAGTTTATGGAATTTTTCCCACATGGACTTCATATTTGATTAGAAAGTTAGGAAAATGTGGCGGGCAACGCTGCGCAATGCTTCAAATAAAATTTACTAAAAAAATTTTTTTACTTTTTCTCTTTTGTTAACAATCAATTTTACCGCATTTACCGCAATTTTTGTAGTATAGTTGCAGGCGCATTAGGATGACCTTTCCTAAGAAAAAATAATGGATGATAATAATAGATATGTCAATCGACGACATCTTATCAATCATTACAAACAATGGCGGATTTTATTTGCATTACGCATAATGCTACAAGAAAGAATTGCACGATTGCTCTTACTTACGAGTCCCTTTGTCCTACTCTCGCGCATGTTTTTCTTACGCAAATAACTTAGTGATAGTGTTTATTGTGTGATTTCTATTTCTAGCCTATTCTAACACAGTACACGGTTGCGTGCGAATCGACTATGCTAACCCAAGTATATTTAAGCGTATCACCTACGCACGCCATCGCAAACATTGTTGCCGAATGTTTATTTTCATGTTTTTTAATTCGTTTATAGGAAATTTAACATTTATTTCTACATCTAGGGAAGAAGAGAAAGAGAAGAACATCGAATACAAAAATTTAAGGTCACCTGCGTACTTTTATATTCTTATACTTAATATAATATCCATATATTCAACGTTTGTGAAGAGTGTTTATACACTTTTATGTCGACCTGTGTGTGTGTGTGTGTGTGTGTGTAAACAGTTATTTAGAACAATTTTTGAAGAAATCGTGTAAGCTACATTAACAAATGAACCTGTGTTACATTAAAAATTGAAAATCAAGAATGAAAATTTTATTAGATTGAAAAAGCATTTACACACAATTATTTATTGAATTTTTTTCTATACATTAAGCTTACCTTGAAAACGACAAGATTTTTTAGTAATATTGACTTTTGTGTAATTGGCAAGTGTTTGAATAAAAAAGTTATTTTTTAACCGAAAAAATGACACTCTTCTATTAATAAAAAATGTGTAGATTAAGTTAACGAAAATATCGTACGTCATTTGCTAGAGAATCTTGTTCTGCAAATAATGAAAAAAACTAGAACGAAAACAAAATGAAAACGATTTAAGTTGCCGTTTTCAAAAATTATGTTATTAGAAAAACGCTTTTGAATTTTTGGGCTTAGTACTAGACATGTTCTTTTATTGCAACAAACTTTCTATTATTTTTTTACTTTAGACTGTAATCTAGCTTTTCATGTTCGAATACTCCTTGTCGTTTACTATCCTCGACGATTTTTTGCTGGAGAGTTCTGCATTTTGCTGCTTCTATTAAAAGACATAATCGCGTGTGTGGATAGTTTAAGAAATTTTTTATTCAATAACTATTGCGTTAAATTTTTCAACGGTACGATCGGGAATGTCTCAGCAAACCTTTTCCTCTTCATAGCCTTTTCAGCTTTTTATCTTTTCACTTCGATTTGTGTAAGATTTTTATGATCGCGAAAAGAAATTAACGATAGCTTCCGATTCTCCGTTCCAATCGGAACGACAAATTTTATAAACTGTTATCTTTTAAGTTTCAGTTGTATGGTTACTACGAAAAATTTTTTCGTACTGTTTGCATAAATTCTGTTTGACATTTCAATGAATTTGTTTTATCATCATGTGGGAAAGAATTTAATTTTTTAGGATTTTCTTAAATTTATTGTGCGCTTTATCCTCATGCCATATGAAAAATTACTAATGGAAAAATGTTTGTTCATTTTATGCAAAGAAATTGTAATAATTTTCTTTAATGGACATCTGCAAGGTATGTAGAGATATTTAAATAAATTCGTTGTAAATCTTTTCACGACGAGTGGATGACGATGAAACCTATGCAATTGTCATAAAATAAATTGTATGATATTACATCTCGTACCGAGATAATCAATACCGACCGTTAAAATTATTTTACATCAATTTTTTTTTATATGTTAATGATTGAGCGTAAATCATAGAATTAATAACAGAATTACGAAATCTGGTCAAGATTTCTCAGTAAATATTTATTATCAAAACGTTGTTCAAGTGGTCAAGTAAAAAGTAAGCTCTGCCAATAGAAAATCATAGTTAGTAATTTTTAGGTTAAGGCATGATTAAAGTTTAAATAACAGCTCATATATCGCACGCAGTTTGACATTGTATAAGAATTTTTTTTTTGGAAAAAGCTGCGGTATTTAATATTAACGAAACAAGATATTTTGTTATTGTTAAGTCTAGCAACTCTTTACTAACAGGTATAGAAATTTATTTTTTATTTCTTTGTGTTTGCAATAACATTATTAGGATTACCATCACCACACATGATACTCATGTTCGATGGGTATGAAGGGCTTGTGTTCTGTAAATGAACTAACCACAAAATCAAGGCTACACGCATCTAATTAGTATTTGCATGTCATTAAAACACTACCCACCAAGGTAAACATATATTGCAAATACATAAACCTGTAAGATAATGCAGATGAACGATAATAAGACTTCATTGCCCAAGGACCCCAATAACGCATTTACCAACCATTAAAAGCTGCCAGGTACAATCAATATGACATTTGAGGTTGTATTATACCATTAGTCGAGTATTGCAAGTGTTTTTTTTTTCTTTTTGATATGGTCGCTATGGTTGCAAGGGAAACTAAAATATTTGCAATAATTACAGTATATTAACCCTAATGATATGTATTGTGTATCTTTAATGCTATTTCAACTTCAATTGCGTATATAGTGTAGTATATGGTGTATATAATAGAAGCTTTCTAAACCTAAAGATGTTTTTCATCGTTTCTGGTCTGTTTTTTATATCGTTCTCTACGAAATTGTCTAAATTATATTAGTTTCTTAAAAAAATTTTATATTCTTATCACGATTATATGCAAACACTGATATCCGTTCTCGTATATTAGCTAGTTCTTTGGTCGTTTCTGTCTCCTTTTAATTTATAAATCTGAAATTTAGTTTTTATCTTAAGTTAGTTTAAAAGTTGTATGTTAAGTTTAAAAATCGGTATTGTAAACATGCATTATTGATGTATATACATATGATATGTGTAAGACTATGTTATTTAATAAGATATTCAATAAGTAATAGTAGATTCATAACAGAATCTTACAAAAATTCGGATTTTCATTTTTATAAAGTTTTATAAGCACGTATATTATTAGCTGTATAGAGAACCAGCTGATTCGCTGAACTTCGGTTCAGACGGATAAAAAAGAAGCAGAAATAATAGTAGGATCCTGCAACAATTTTGGCCAGCAATTTTTACAGGTAAAAGTCATAAAGTAATGGGAAATACCAGCATAAATAAGGGTTGAATTTAATCATTTTGGCCTTCCTCTACCGAAAACAAAATTTTCCATTTGGTTTTATTGAATTATTCTGTCTATACAGCCGCTAATCATGGAACGCTCAAAATTTCATTTTCGGCGTTCATAACATTTTATGTTTGATGTGAACAATCGCTCCTGATGGCTTAAAAATGATAAATGCGGTGTGAAGGACAAAGAAGAGCCTCAGCGCAAACCCTCAAAGAGCCTCCGAACAGCAGTTGATGAATTCACTGTTTGTAGTATGAACCAATGTTTAGTCATAGATATATAGATAAAAACAAAAAGAGAAAGTTTTTTCAACATACCTTTCAATTGTAAGCCTTAGTATATAATTGACATTTAATAAAAAAAATGGGCTTAACGGAAGTACTACTCTGATATCAAATTTATATGATTTATGGCAAGACTTCTCTAAACGGAAAGTTATGAAGTTTTTTTTATTATACTCTTCCTTTTTCGGAATATTTCTAATGAATTCATTTCAATAAATAAAAAAAAAACAAATTATATATTGTGATTTGAATGCCATTTTTAGTAGATGAAAAACGTATACACAATTCAACAGTTTTAAAAGAAAGTTTCTCAAAGAAACTTTAATCTCCAACGGTGAATGAAAGGGTTCAACAAATTTGCTTTTTTTTTCATTCAAGCAAAATACAGCTAACGTTTGGGTTATTACAACTAACGAAGCTTACGTAAATACCTAAAAGCTTCTATGCAGTCAGGTGTAAAAGAAAACGAAAATAATTTCCTTTTTAATTATATGCAATTGCATAACATGAACAGCAAAAAAGTCTCTTTTACAACAGAAGCTTATAATCCACTTACGTTTTAATATACAAATCCTATACACAGAGGCAAAAAACAAAATTTTGAAGGCAATAAACAGCGTTTTTGTAAAAGCATTTATAAATAAATTAGGAATGTATTTGATCACCATGGGTAGAATCAATTCAGCCATATCGGTCTGTTAAACTCAATGTTGTAATTAAGTACGTGATTTCGCCTTCATATATTGGGAAGAGTTTCATCTCGACTTTTAAATTGAATTAAAGAATCAGTTGAAGTTTCACCAAAACTGCATATACAAATAACTAAACTCTTTACCTGAGAATAATTAGCCAGAAATGTGACAATACAAGTGATAAATGCACGTCATAGAAAACGGTCACATATTATGTTTATTTCTCTTACTTCAATGCAATCCAATCCCTTATTCAATTTACATTTTTTCATATACTTTTCTCAAGTACTGTACACTTGGCCTTGGTAGCAGGATGTCTCTAGAACATCATGTGAATACAAAATTTGACATTTCGACGCGGATGAAAGAAATTTTTTGTTAAACACAATAGTGAAAAAATCTTAAGTAACACGACCGTGACTCTTACTGCATAGAATGCACATATTAAATACGCAAAAACTGCGAAATTAATTTGCCATCAGTATACGTACTTTTCAAAGTTTTCTTGTTGTGCGTTATTTTTATATTCAACACCGAAGAATAGAAGCATGCTGGATTGCTTTTCCTGTATGTAACATCTAGATGTACCTGTCAGGGAAAGCTTAAAACAACAAAAGATTGTTTGCTAAAGTAAATTATTATTCGATTTAAACCTACCCATCCTTCTGTCTACATCGTAATAGATTTAGGCTCTTGATTAAATGCTTTTTATTTATGACCGAAGATTAAGTTTAAGTATGCGCGGGATTCATCTGCAATCACAACTGTCGTAAACAATAAATTATATCTTCCAGTTGGATAGGAGACATTGTTTTAAAACTTAGTGTAGATAATATGGACACTTGCAATGGGTAAAAAGTTCGCCGTATACACTACAAATAAAATAAAAAAATAAAACTGCATAATAAATATATTATCTCATGTTTAATTAAATTCTAATACAATTCTAAAGTTAGTACGAAATGATCTCGTTTAGCCAACTGACATGTCCGTTTTCAATAAAATTTTTATTTATATTTATTATTTTGAAATTTTTGTGTAAAATTTTCATATAACGGGTATTAAAAATTCGGTGAATGCAATATTTTCGTATTTACATTAGTGCATACTAGTAAAGTTAGCAAAAGAGTACTTAAAAACAGGATGTTATTACATTTTCACACTCTTCTCGCCTTATTATACGAGTGGAAATAAAAAGAAGTTACAAAATATTATTCAACTTGAGACGAATCTTCGAGGTGCGGACGCTGCAAAGAGTTTTGTCTAATTGTGAGCGCTTTGAAATGTCAGTTGGCCACTCTTTTCGATATCTGTAAATTACTAATAAAATACCTATTGAAAACTTCCATTTTTTTAAAAGTGAAACCTATACTTTTAGTACTCTTTAATCATCAAGTTGGTAGATCAAGAATGTTTGGTATGTATTGTATCGGTGGAGGTGAACTAAAAATATATATATACATATATTACTAGGTTTCAAACTATCTGTTTAAGTGTTTGATGCCGTGGGAATCTTAACAACAACCAATTAATGTGATAATGGGGAAGCGGATCAATTCGAATCTTATTCTGATCGAGTATGTGTGTAATTCCTAGGCATTGCAAAGTAGAAAAATTAGCATGTATTCGTTTCTCAATTAAGGATGTAAAACGGAGAAAAAATCGTAATATAAATCTGATTTTCAATGTGAAATGAAGAGAGTACACAAGCACTGTAAAGAGATGAGGAATTTTCTATCTAAGTTTTCATAAATTTTATGAAAGAATTTTGAAACCAGAATATCTTACACACAATTAGTGAAACTCTATTTTCAAGTCATCATAATCGGGTAATTAAATACCTGCTTGATTGAGAGTTCATAAATGTGCTAAACATTCTTATGTACGCAATATTCAATGGAATGGAATAAATTCTCTCTCATTCTCTGCTTCGCCTACAGTTGCTTTCCCTTCGACTTTGTTCGTATTTCACGCATAATGAAGGTACTTAGCACACATACTTTTTGTTTTATTAAACAGTTGCAATAATAAAACAACTGTTTGAAAATTTCTTCTTATAATAAGCATTAAAAGTTTTCTTTAGAGTATTAAAAAAGTCTTCTCTCTTTTTTTTTTTTTATTATTATTATTAATTTCATGAAATATAAAAGAGTCTTAAGTTACCTCGTACATGGAAACGGAGTGTTATATAATTTCTCGTTATTCACGTAATATAGAAGCACTTAGACGTCGACTTATTAAAGTTTTTCAAACTGAATTTATTATATTTTGCAGAGTATAAATACGAATACGTAAACTTACGATATGAACAAAGATACTAATAGTCCATCAAAGTCTTTTGGCTGCATTTGAAACAATTATGCTAAGAAAGTAGAAAAAAATATGTTAACTTGTTAAGAAATCATATTAGGAATTTAAAATTATCGATAAAATCAAGGATTGTCTGTGTTAAGAGAGGAATAGAAATAGTGTAGATGGCTACCTGACATCACTATCTTGCATTTCCGATGCCAGAACAATGTTGTGGGAGAAAATTAAAAAATAATCTCTGTAGTGCCTGTCTTGCATATTTGCGGGTTATTGCTACAACCGCACTCTCATTTGTTGAATTACATTCAGAATGATTGCAAATACATTACTTCCTAATGAAAAGCTTTTCTTGTAAGTAAATAACAAGACTAGCGGGTGAACAGTGAACAATATCGTATCGAATGCCGCGATACGTATGTAATCTATTCACAATGGCATGTAGAAACTTTGCAAATAATGTTTCCGAAAGCAATCGAAAACTTATTAATAGTTTAGATAAAAAAAATTTTAGAAGTAAGAAGCATTACAGGCAAAACGAAATGTTGTCTTCTTCTACTAAACTTGTGATTGTGAAAAGGTGATTGGTGATAATGAATTTAATTAGCAACATGTAACAGTACCGTTAACTTTAGGCTTGATGGAAAACAAAAACCAATTAAATGTAACATATTCTTGTTACTGCTTTAAATTTGTATGAAAAAATCACTCATCATTTTTTAAGGTTGTATTGCAAATCGCACGTGTGCGAAATAATTGTAAAATATGCGTGCATATGCAAATGAGCTGAATTTTATAGGCCGTTTGTTGCGGATCATTATCGTGTATTATTAGAAAACTTAGGTATAATGCCTTGTTTATTTGGAAGTTTTTAATAGATGCTTGCGTTAATTTTGGTCAGCAACTTCTAGAAGTGAAAATGAAGTAGTACCAGTGTGCCAGTTTGATGATTTTGACCTTCCTGTGTCTAAAGTAAAAATTTCCCATTTAGTATTACTGATTAATCCAGTGTATGCAGACGCTGATCATGTAAACCTCAAATTTACATTTGTCAACATTCATTACTATTATTGTTTGATTTGAAAAAATCTGCTGCCGAAGCCCATCAAAACATTTTTAGATGCTGCTCTATCATATGCGAATTGTTAGCTTCAAAGTAGTGGTTTTGACTTCAATGGCAAAGAACAACATTGAGGATCAAAAAACAGTGAATTTCAGGACTTACTGGACGAAAACTCAGCTCAGACTCTCAAAAAACTTTCGAACAGCTTTATAGTTACTGATTACTAGGTATTATTTTTCTCAATAAATGGCTTTTAGAAGTGAAAAAAATGACAGAAATTAACGCATCTATTATTTTTGTTTAAACCAGTTTAAAACGAGACATACGAGTATTATGGGTGCATAAGTTTTTTTCTAAATCTAATTTTAGCATTTTAGTTAAAACAGGTATGAGAGTATACGGAAAAATTTCATTATATATTTTGATTGCGCTTTTTAGAAAATGCTTGAAAGAAAACTCGCGTAAGAAAGTCGGCTATAAAATCGAATAAACTGATTTAAATCCATACGCATTTAAACAATTTGTAAAGATTAAAAATAAATATTTAACTCAACGTATTTTCATTACAAAAAGAGGGTGATTATCTGGACTATACCCAATGTTCTAATCTGATATTTCGGAGTAGAGGAGACTGTAATGAGATGTGAATATTAAATAATACATGCTTGGGGACTGCGATCTTCTCCGGGAGACTCTGACTATTCTTCCCTGAAAAGTAGTCCTGGTTTTTGGTAAGGTATGCCGTAGAACCTCATGACTAATTACTCACAATAATCCAAAGCGGGATTATATTCCCGTATCAGTCATAATTATCATTATAACACCGCCAAAGTTTATTTTGAACAACAAATTAAGAATAAATTTTTTTTATTTTGAACTCTTCTCGAGGCAAGTGGCGACATCAATTAGGTTATTATAAGTTCTTAAACAAATTTGAAAATTATAGTAAATATTGGCTAGCAAATCTCACGTAGTTTTTTAAGTATATTAGATTTGCTTTTTATCAGCCAAGCAGCCTAAAATATTTTTATTCCTTTATATAAAAGAACCACTTTATGGGCTTTGCTACTTAACAAGTACATTTTTTCGTTTCTAAATCGAAGTATGTTTTATTTCGTTTTTTGTTTTCACGTTCCAAGGCATTTCAAATGAAGCAATAAACGTGTGCAAATAAAGATTTAGAAAGAAAAAAAAAAAATAAAAAAAATAAAAGATAATCACGCTCGTTTTTATCAAAGCTTACAAAGTAGGTAGCGGCAAAAAGATTTTCTCCTTAATTACGTTAGATGCGTTTTTCTGTGCATTTAAAAGATATAAATTAATACAATTGATTATAAAACATCAACAATCACGCATACTAAGTGACATGATTGTAACGGCAGTAATCATGCATGGCGTCAAGGTGCCAAAGAAATGATGATTAAATAGCAATCTTATCTCTTTTTTTTATTTAGGAAATTTCATTTTTAACGTAAATCTCAAACATGCATACACATGCATACACAAACATATCCCATCATTTATAAATTCTATTAAATATTCGAAAAAAAAAAAATGATTGTATTGTATGGATCGGTATGAAAAAGTTATAAGATTAATTGTAATCAAAATTAAGTGTTCTCGATTTTTTGCGTCTGTTACAGCTTTTTTAACAAAGAATATCATCAAAATATACGACTAATACATTATGGGAGCGATAAATGTCATTCACAGTATGCAATTTGTACTTCCATACGATTTAATTACAAATTAATAAAAAATTAATCCTTTAAGTATCAGAGGACATTTTCGCACAAGCATTCATAGATAATCGTTCTCGCAGTTAATGCAACCTAAATGCTTTTTACTTTCTCCCGTGCGAAAAATTAGATTTTTAATGTTCAGCTTAAAACGTGATTTTTTTTTAAAGATTCACAATTTTCAACAGAATTAAAAAAAAATCCTTTTTGTTTTCTTGGAAAAAGTCGTTCAAATTATTGCGTTTACAACATGTTGAAGGCGAAGCTGGAAATCACGATCACGAAATGATCATTTCAATCCAACAGAGATGAATAATGATGAACATTTTTTATTTTCAACTCTTTTTTTTAGGCTGCGGCTGTGGCCCGTTGTATTATTTTTTTACGCATAATATTAAGATTAATATTTTTCTAAAATCAAAGCGATAAGTTCAAAAATCATACTAATCAGAGCAAAATTTCGCAAATTGCGAAATTATTTTAATCATATATTTCTAAGTTACATGTTGTACAAAGATATTATTTGTAATAAACATCATATTTTGGTTCGTTTTCTGTTTTGAACGGATTAGTTAGTAAGGGAATTGAAAATCAACTTATGCTTACAATTCATATATCAATGTTGATGACATGACAAAATTTTCATTGCAATTGTAATAAAAACGTATATTCCATATAAACTGAAAATTATACGACAACGAAAATGAGGAAAAACAAATATACGAAAAGCATACACATATATATAGATCTGAATATTTTGATATAAGGTTAAGCCATGCATATATGATGAAGCGAAAATAAAATCTCTTCTCATATGCATTGTGTCTGTATAATAGAAGAACAACATACTTAAATATGCAGATTTAAACAGGAAAAGAAATGACAGAATGAATTCATACATGTATACTACGAACATGTAAAAACTCACCTGCTCGCATTAACATATCTTTATGTCACAATGAGACAAAGTAGAAAATGGTTCATGTTGCGGGATGCAAGCGCAAAATTCAGGTAAATTAAATTAATGCTTAATCATACAGATCGTTGAAAATTGCATAGCATATGATTTGAGCACGAAAAGAATCAAAATAATAAGTTTTCATTCATTTGTATAGTCATCATAGATTTCTGATACATACTTACATACCCTCTATCGAAAACTGCATAACTTTCATATATTCATTATGGGCAGCAACGTCGGTGTTGCCTTTATTTTGAAACTTGACATAATTTGATTTCAAATATTTGATTTCAAATCTTTATTTTGTTCGTTTACAAATTAAGTGTTAAATTCGATACGTAGTCGCCTGGATTTACATAGAAAATTGAGAGAGAAATACGTATGTGGACTTCATTTTGTAACATTTCCTTTTCATCATTCATTTCATTTCTGAGATTCAGGAAAGATGCTTGAAAAATCGTGTGAAAATAAGCCAACGAATGTCACACATTAAAGGAATAGTTTTCCTTTTCTATGGCAACATACTGACTTCGAAATAAAGAGCAGTTTACTGTTTGTGGATACAAGAGAATCCATCTTAACTCTTCACTAACATCTAAAACCAAACCAAGAAAATGATTATAATCGACTTAGCTATGCATAAATGACAATTTAAGATATCGCATATGACATGTTAGTAATTATTCAGTCCTTAGAAATAAAAAAAATGTATGTCCATAAGACTTGCCGGTAATAGTTGCGTACATAATATTCCATTGGCAAGTATTAGAGTTAACTTGCAGAGAACGTCAAACAATACGTTCACAAGCAATTTTAAATTTTGAATTAAAATTGTAAAGTAAATAATGAAAATGATAATATTTTTATATAAGCTGTATAAAAAACTGACACTAGTGGGCTGTGGTTGTATCAGAATACTTTTTGAATGGTTTAAAGTTTATTCGTAAAACTGTATGTTAAGTGCACTCATAAATTTTCTGACATATGATCGCGTTTTTGTGCATAGAACTCCATTGTACGCAAAATGCATAACCCTCCTTTGGTTTTCATTTCAAAGGCATTTAATGCGGTAAAATGGTTGCGCATGTACGATGTTCATATGTACATATATATAGTACGCTTTAAATGGTTTGTTTATTTTTCGAATGTAAATTCTAACATGATAATGTCTTTTTCTTTTTATTATATAAAATTTTATTAAAGTTTATACTTTTACTTCCAGTTATTTTTCATGCTTTAGCATGTGGAAAAGTGTTGAAATAATTATTTTTAAATTTACCAAGATTTGATTTAGTTCAGTCAAAAGCTACCATGATTGTTTGCTGGTAACAGATTTTTCTATGGAATTCCATAATTAAATTAAAACTTTGAAATTTAATCATTACGTTTCCATAATAAACTTATCCCACGTCCGAGGTCTTTTCACATAAAATTTGGTGTAAATATTTCTTAAAGGTGATATAAATTCAAACTGTCTTTTTAAGTGTGAATTTTTTACTTTTTGTTCTTTTTTTTAGTTTTGGCGAGATTTATGTCGATAAAAATACAAATATTGTTTATTCGAAATACTTTCATATATACCTTTGTTCACAATTACTTATCCTGTCAGTAAATAGCAATTTCTTGAGGGATGTAGAAAAACTTGGGACCGAGGGATTTATCGGAATCACACTACATATTCTTAATTGCCGACATGCATTCAAAACAGCTTGCATGTTTAGTGGAGGAAGAACTACCCGCTGTTTGAGATGTTACCTTAACAATTTCTAAAAGACCAATTTGTCATTTGTTAAAACGTTTACAACACCCGGAAGAAAGGTTCAGAGACTCTGTTATTTAGTACCCCTAAGCAATACTAAATCTGAAATCGGTCCAAACGACTGGGTTTACCAATCTCCCCATCTAGCCATCTATCTGCCTTTCATATTTGGCGAAAAGATCAGAAGTTTTTGCACTTTGCTTGATATTTAATATTTACTAGATTGTTCAAACGACACGGCCATTATGCCGAATAAATTGAGAATATATTTGCTTTCTTCCTTTTTCTTTTCTCATTACTCATAAACTACAACAGGCACCCGATAAGAGCTTCCACGTGTACTCTAGAGAAATTGAGAAAGTCACCCGCCAAGGTCATTTTGCCAAAGTATTTTGTATTTTATTTTCTTTTTATTTTCTTTTATACCCGTTAATTACAAAATGAATAATTAAACAAAGAGGCAAGTGAATGATTTCGCCGGAAGTGGAACGTTATTAGGTTGACGCGTCGAATAACAGACCCCAAAGTTCCGTCTGATATGAACGACCGACTTCTTCCATATGTCCGTGATTTCACTGTCCACGCATAATTTTAAAATAGATAGGTCTAATTGAATAGAGTAGCAATCCGTCGGACCATCCCGATTGCCGACGAGCCAAAGCCGGAAGAAATGCGTGCGCTACTCTGAAGATTAGAAGATTAGAAGAAGATTAGAAAACTTTTTATTGAGTTATACGTTACAACCACCGAACGATGGATGTTTGTTTGATTTTGCAACATCGAGACGGAAGCCTCAGAGACCCCACAAAGTATATATATTCTTAATCAGCACCAAATTTGGAGTCGTTTCAAGCATGCCCGTCTGCCCGCTTGTGTAATTTACGTGGTAAATGTTCGCCTGGACGCAAACATTAAGACATTAGCATAAAATGTGGCAGAAATATTGGAAATTCTTATATGCCCGCAGCAAGACGTAAACTGAAGACGTAAACGTATCGAAACTGCATTTATCAAGCATACACTTTCTTGCATCCCTAATGGTTTTTCGCTGATCTCGTATCTACAAAATCTTTGGTAATAGGTATAGAAGCAGAAAAACTCATTTAGAATAAATTAAAATACAATTAGAAAGGACAACTACATAAGCTAGCTATCAAGGTAAAGTCAGCAGTTAAAATATAAAATATGAAATAAAGAACGGAGAATACATTTTCGAGCTTGACGTGTACTAATACAGAAGAAAATTTAATCAAATCTATCGAAGTTCACAAGCATCTCAACCAAATTTGTAAATAGCTGCTGTATACAAATAAATTAAATTATATGTGAGTGTCATTGAATGCCTTATTATATATGCATCAATATTTTTCGAGCGTAAATGGGTGTTTTAGCTCATAATTCGAGGATAAAAGAGCTTTTACTTGTTCACATCAGCGCCATAATTTATGCCGCGACATCAAAGCTAAAGATATTTCGTTAACAGAGGAGAGTCATAATGTTAGTTCCGTTAGTGCAGTATTAGATACGTCCTTTGGTAAAAATCTTCTGGAAAGTTAATTATAAACTAAATAGCGTATTTATATATCGTACACGGTAGTGACATTAACAATAATAATTTTGATCAAAAAGACTCGTTTCTTTCTGAAAACAATCATAGCTTATCTTATGCAACAAGTGATGAAAATAACGAGAAAAACTTATGTCAGTTGTCAATAAGAAAACATTAAGAAAAAAACACACACAAATATTGGAAAATATGCGATTCGGAGCGGTAATGCTATCATTTATTTGAATTTTTCTTTACTTCTCCGCAACAACAAATGCGATATCTTCAGTGTCTAGTTTTCTATAGTTTATCTGTGCGCACTTAAAAATCCATTTAAATCGTTTATGTCATTCTTCAGTCAAGCAATGACATATTCCATTCTTTCGTCCATCCAAATATCCATTAATCTCGTTGATATAAACACAAAAAACAAATATGTTTAACAAAATAAGAATATGCAAGGCTTCCGTCTAGCAATTTTCATTTTCAGGAATATTTGGTAGTCATAAATATAAAAATAGAAAAAAATATTAACAATGAATGAGAGCATTATATACTAATGCAACAGTTTTTTCCTTTCTCAAATTTTTTCGTGAAAAAAATGAATATATTTGTTGTTAATATAAATCAAAATTATATTTGTCACCTTAAAACACCGGAAGTAATTATTAAGCCAGAAATATTTTTTAAATTTCTTTTATGCGTAAATTAAAACTGCTTAGTTGGAATTATAAGCTTTCTGAAAGCTTTGAATGGATAAAAAACGGTTTTCCTAGTTATTCTTGTTTTTGTGCAAGAGTTTTTCTATTAGAAAAATTTATTAGAAAACGAAAAAATGTTGTGTTAATATTCTATTCTTTGTTAGAGAATCTATAATGCTCAAATGACTAGGAACGAGAGTGGCTCGTAGTGTTTGATAACTATCGACGAAACTTGGTTCCATTATGAATCACCATAAACTACGAAATTCAAATTCCGAAACTTAGCTTATTAGTCGGACGCCACCAATAGAGAAAATATAGCGCAGAGAAAATTCATTCTGATATAAGTTCTGATTAAAAATGTATATATCTAATTTAAAGTGTAATATCATACGTTACAAACATTTGACAAATCTAATATATCCCCTGCGGTGTATATGAAGACCTACATATGTTTGTCAATTATCTTCTTTTTTCATACCATGTTTCCAACACTGCAGAAAAACATAGTAATTTTTTATTTTCTACAGACTACGAACAATGGAAACGACCAAGCAAAAATAGAAAAAGTTTGATTTTGAGTTGAGTATTTTTATTGTGATTGCATTTTTATTATATATCACATAAGCGCACACATTCCATTTAACATTTTTTCCTATATTCTGTTTGAAATTGGATTTCTTTTTAGAAATTTTGCTGACGTTATTTGAACAGCGTCAGTATACGTCATGTGAAATATATTTTTCTCTTTACTCAAGTGTAGATAAAGTATATTTATTTGCTTTGTCGTTTTTTTAAACCGATTTTCAAACTCATTTCTCTGCTTCCGTGCGTCTAAATAATTAAATATCTAAAAAGAAAGCGACGAACGTGTGCGAATGATTGTTGAAGTTCTTTCTATCTCTACCTCTTTCTCTCTCTCTCTCTTTATAATCATTTGCAAAAAATTTAAGTTACTGACCATTACAGCTGTAAATTGCAATTTTTTGATATGAATTTCTTTCAGCAAGGAAAGGAGTTTCTACTTAAAAACTTTGTAAAGGAAGTTGGAAATTCTCAATATGTGAAATGTATTAATTGATGCATGTCTACTAATTTGCTATTCAAATTTTTTAATTGGTTAAATGAGCGAATAGTCAACTGACTTCAGAATTACTAAACTTTACGTAATATTTGGTATGTAATATTAGATAACGAGACTGAACGAATATTTCGTTTAAGTAATCTTGACAAGATATTTTAGTACCTAAAAATTATCTAGTTACTTTAAATCCGCTTTAGGTAGTCGCTTTTTCAATGGTAGAAATCATACGTTGTTAAGTTTGCCGCATACTCCGATCGATTGCTAAAATCGTCTTCAAATGTGTATAGCATTCACAGACTCTGTTACGAAACAAGCTCTCGTTACCATAAACTTTTTTAATCGGGTGACGCATTCCGATAAAGTTAGTATTGAACATCCAATGTTGATCTCTTTTCGGCATTCAAACTTGCACTGAAACAACAAACATATTGTCCCTAACAGCGGCCTGTGGCCAAACATGTTTGATTGATCTTTAATTTAGGGAATTAGAAGGCGCTGTTCATCACATCACCCGCAATGCAAGTAGTGATAGATATTTCAAATATTTTCACCACATGACGAAACTGAATTGGATACAAGTATTCATACAATAATTAAAACAATTTGCAATTTTTAAATTTCTCGACAATTTCTAGAAATACGGTATACTAAGTTGATTTGAAAAATTTGGATTAGATGCGAAACTAAGGATCCCGTAGTTCTAATTTTTTGGTACTACCCCATATAAGGGTTCGCATTTAGCCTTTACCTGGAAGCAGCAATTAATTTTGATATATTGCCATGGAAATAAATAAAAATTGCATTAGGCGAGTATTTCAAGATCGGGTTTGTCTGACTATAATGCTTTTAATTTGGCGTGTATAACAAGAACTAAGAATTCCGTTCAAAATATAAATACGAAATGAACTAACAATATTCTCGATTCGACCATTAAGAAAAACTTGGAATTTCTTCTGTTTGAGATTAAATATATTTTTAAAGAGTGGTATGGCAACAACATTTTAATCATTCAAAATTAAAAAAGGCTTATGCTTAGCGTAGTTTTTGGTAGAACCTAAAGTAAGTCCAGGTGACTTTGCTTTCAGAGGTTCCATAATATCCAAAATAAATTATAAAGTATCCGTTCCTGGAAATGAAAAAAGAAATCAACCAATTTTTTATTCTCAAATTACTTCACTTTTCTTTTTTGATTTCTTAACAAAATTTTTTTATCCCAATATTCTTTTTGCAACTGTTAGTTTTCAATAGCTATAAATCTTATGTTCTCTTTTTACTGATAACACTTGACATTAATCGAATAAATTTAGCATAATTTCTGTTTACTTCATCAATATCTATCCAAAGTCTTACAATAATGTAAAAAATAGCTTTCTATAGAAAGAGAACAATAAACGAACGAACGGCTAAGAGAAGCTAGACTTTATCATATATTATAAAAAAACACCTAAAACTTCCTTAGCTATACGTCAAATATGCACATGTGCAAAACCGTTTTTATAAAAACAAAAGTATACAGATTATCAGTAGACGAATCAGGACTTTTTCCGGCGTCGAATGTTAAATGAATTCTATGGAATACTTAAACAAAATTGAAACTTTGACTTTTTCTAAATTTTTCAGATTATAATTGCTAGCGGGCAAATGGTGACGGTTCGATATTTAAGGCTTTTGTTATAAAAAAACTAGTTATACATTCACTATTCAAAATGTTAAAGACATCTACTTAAAAAATTATATTCGTATTAATAATGCTACCACCAAATTTTAGCCGTTTATATACGCCTTCCATTTAGAATTTTGATATTTCTTTTAATAAATTGACGTTTTTGGAAAGTTGCATAAGCATTTGGTTTAAATCGTTAAAAACGAAACTATTTTATTGTATATTAATTAGGAATAATATCTACAAATGGGACGTATTTCGACCTCCTCATATTTTCGATCTAAACATGAAAAATCCATCGAAGTTTGGGACCTACCGTCATGTATTTTCCCTTTCAAGTCTTTGTTGAAAGAATGAAAGAAAGAAGAATGAATTAAGGTGAAACTTAACACACGGAGCTTATCCTAAAAGAAACGAGCGAAAATAGATTCACAGATGCTCTTTGATAGAGCCCCGTTATAACATAGCGGTTGGTTAATTAAGCTTTGGTTGTTCGAATCATTATTTTCGTGTTTACCTAATCACAATTCAGCATTAAGTTTTCTTAGACTTAAGACCCTAGTTGGCTAAATGTATTTTATTATTCAATATTTGTCTTAAGAAGACGTGATTTGACGACTTCTTTCAAAACCGCTTTATTGCAAATTTTTAAATATTTGACGCACTATTATAAACAGTTGGGCAGCGAATCGAGAGTTTTTCGCGAACCTTTGTTACTGCGTGCTAAAAGGGAATGCACAAAAAATACGTATGCGGGAGCCAGTCGACCAATTAGCAGAATAAGAAAGAACGCTACGATAAACGTTTTTATCGTCTATCAGATTGCCGATAATATTAGATTTAGTCGATTTTAATGGGTTTTAATTATTACTGAAAATTTCGCTTTTTTTCATACCCACCCACGTTACGTTAGGATTAAAAATGGTAAGGCAAACTGACCGTGATGTCCGAAGAAACGTGATAAAATTTTCTTGATATCTTTCAAATGAAATTTTATAAAACGATTCTGTTCGTTGTAAGTAAGAGCATACAGAGCAAAAATTAAAAACTATGCACTCTTTACAGTGAAGCCATTATGCGGAAGGTGTCAAATTTTCTGAAAAAAGAAGTTCAAATATATACAATTTTAATGAGCATACTTTACCGTCTTGTTGAAGCCACAGAAACCAAGTTGAAATCGTTTAATTATATACTTCTGTAATACAAATTCTAATTTTGGTGGAAAGATCGCTAAAAAAATGTGGCACTAATTTAACAACTCTTTGCGTTAAAAGTGATCGAAACATGACAACACGCCACGGGAAGTATTTTTGCTCACTCATTTGCCTTACGCCGTTCTTTGTGAAACAGATGCTTTGCGATGATATACTGGGTTGCCAAATACTTAGCTTTTCTGTGATTTTATTAAATATTTAGGATAAATTTTAGATTAATGTCGCACTTATAATTGATGAAAGAAGAAAAACAACAAAGTGCGAGTGCATTAGTACGTTCATCTGCAGAAACTCAATTAATAAAGACGTGGAAATCAAACAAAGTTTTTCTTTCTTATATGTGACACAAGAACATTTTACGATGCATTAGAAAAATTTGAATTTCCACTTGTGTCAAACAATACTCATTGTTTTTCAAATTTTTGAAAATCTAGTTAACATTTGCCGCGAGAAATGTAAACAAAGGAAAATGGTAAAAAAATTTCATTTATAATTTAAAAGTTGAAAAGTACTTAAAAAAGAAAGACGTTGAAGTAAGTAAATAGAAAGTAAATAGAAAATATTAAAAATATAAAAATGGAATTAGTAAGTGAGATCGATGGTAAGTTTTTAGAAGAAATATTGAATTATTTATATTATTAATTTTTATTTATTTTTTCAGAACTGCTTAAAGATATGTTTCTCAATAAAAAATTTATTTTATATCAACGAAGAAAATCCCAACGTAAGTTTAAATTTTTTTTTAAATTATTTTTTATTTTAATTAAATGTTTAAAATAATTTTTATTTTTTTAACTATAGAATCTAAAGAAATGAAGGAAGGCGAAGGGGAATTGGGAAAAAAGGGCCGGAAGGAACGCCCAAAGGAGAAGTGGGAAAGGGACGAGGAAGAGGAAAAGGAGAGCTGGGAAGAGGCGGAAGAGGAAGGGGACGGCGTTCGCACTCGCGTCCATACTCCTATCCGAACAACTATGCACGACGTTTTGTAAAAAACGCGGACAATGCCATCCTCAACCCCAATATCGTCAACCCCAATATCCTCAACCCCAATATCCTCAACCTTATAAGACAAAATATTAAAGAAAATATAAAATATAAACAGACATTGTGTGATAAGAGTTTCAATTCATCAAGTTTTCATATAATTATATTCTCACGTGTCATGGATTGCAATACTTTTCTGATTTGAAAAAAATCAATACCTTATCTGGTTACTTTAAATTATCTTAAAACTAAAGCGTATACGCAAATATGAAAACTCTTGTATGACTGTCTTGTAATACAAATTATTTTGTCCTATTTCATGTTATTTTTCATGTTTTGTCTGTTGTTCTATAAAAGAAATTATTTCATATGTTTGTATTTCATTCATGCCGTAGGCAGCAAACTTGTGTGAAGTTTATGTCTTGGCCCACTTGAGCTCATAAATCATGATAAATCCTTTTTACTCAAGTCCAACCATAGCGATGTGAGGCTGTTATGTATAACCGCTAAGTATTTTCACACACAATTACATATATCTTCACAGTCGCTCTCACAAAAGCACAGAATGGAAAAAATTTTCTTCTTTATATTTTGAGGAGATTTTCAAAGACTAATTTTTATTGCTTGCAAATTTATCATATCTTGCTTGTAGAATCATTATTTGGACTGACGTTGCTGCTGCCAAATTTCTTAAATAAAATAATTTACTAAGCTACGAACACTTAAGAGTAGGCGTTGCAAAACAATATCAACGTTCCACGCTGTTGATTTCTTCCGTGGGGATAAGACGTCAACAGCTTGTTGACGTCTTTTGAAAAGCATCCACTATGTGCATTTCTGCCGTTTCACATGTTATGTACGAAACGGTTCATTTTCTGCTTTCAGCTTGACATAACAACATTAATTTTAAATTTATGCTTCGGCTTGCTTTCTTCCGTTGTCATTGATGTGCTGTGTGGTTTCATAGAATTTATTAATATCTCTCGTTATGTTTTCATTGGCTTAGTTGTAATTTATAAGAAAACAATTGTTTGTAGAAGATTGTTGATTAAGGACACATAACCAATATTTAATTAAGGTTTACAACACTGAAATAATTTATTTTTTCTATTCGATTAAGTGACAATAGACTTGAGCTCAAAATATATTAAATTTAATGTTTGAGCATTTAAACAACTAATTGCTTGCACATCAGCTTAAATAAGCAATATTCGAATTTTTTATACCCACTATCTTTATCTCAAAAACACGTCAAAAAAACCTACATCTTAATAGTGGCAAATTTTTTTCATTTTTATGTAATATCGTGGTAATTTTTATTATGTAGTCTATGAGTAGTGAGGCAACCACCCAAAAAAAGAGATGTTTTCAGCTTATTTTATGCTATAGGCGTTGCCTGTAGCCACGGTCTTTTTCAATACCAACATATGTGAAAAAACTTTGAAGGTTTTTGCCAAATTTCATCCAGATCTCTCAATTCTTGCGACCGAGAAAATGGTTATCGCAGACATTAGAAAGATAAGCAAATAGATAGACAGATGGACAGACGAACGGACGGATACGTGTAGGTGGATACCTTATTTGATACCGTCAAAAATACACGGGTTTCTTAAATCAAATGTCAATAGTTTATGATATTGGGTAGGCGTGGTCGATACTTTGCATTTTTGCTCAGATACTCTGTAGAAATTTTTATACAGCTGTCTGCTGAACTTTATGAGTAACAAGCCAAACATTCAACTTTTTTGTTAAAAGCGGAGGTGTTTTCAGTTTACATTGTATTATAGGCGTGCCTTTCGGTCCATTTTAGCACTAATCTGCTTGCAAGAACTTCAAATATCTCTGCCAAATTTGAAGCGAATAGTTTCATTTCTGTTTATGTTTACCGTATATATTACGCAGACAGACGGACATGCTTAAGTCGTTTCTAAATTTGATGCTGGTCAAGAATATATACATTTTATGGAGTCTCCGAAGCTTTCTTTCAAGTGTTGCAAGTACAATGTCAAAATGAATATACCCCGGCACTGCGGTGGTGGGAGTAAAAGTTGGCAGACATAAAGATGTCAATACAAATTGAAAATATTTGACATAGGCCTTTTGACGTTTTGCTTTTTAGAATTTTTAGTTATGCTTATATCGATAGATTTTTCAGACAATTTTCAGCTTCACTTGTAATTCTGTTATAACTCTCGCGACTTTAAAAGATGACAAATATATGGATAAAAAAAGAGTTCATTCAGCAGATATATGGAGTCTTTCTCAGGCCATAAATAATGTACAAAGTTGTTAAACGTCTCCTGTGATAACTGTTAAAATATATTTGATAGTTTTTACAAATGCGACAGGAAGAAAACATCTGAATATAGTTTTAAAAATAATTTGTAACCAAAAATTATTTATCTTACAATGGACCAAATAGGGAACGATCAAACAAGTTTGTTGTTCTTTCCTATGAAAGGTTTTTTTTCACAAATTTTGCGGAATTTTTATTGGAATAAATTTATAAATATTTTATATGAAAAATGATTTGATGTTTTTTCTTTTTTTGCTCTTTATATAAATAAAAATTAATTTTATATATATTTATATCTATACAGAATATACACGAAGAATACGTTACAGTTTCTTTGTATGTGAGGTTTAAAATATTTGTGTTGTTGTATGATTCATGAGTACCTGCCGCTGAAGCATTTACAATTTTAACGGAACTTGTAAAATTTTTCACTTCTTATTCCTTTAACAATTTTCTTAACTAAGGAATATTGATTTGCATACGTGTGTGTGATGGATTATTAATCAAATTTTTTATATACTATCATTTTAAGCTTAAGGTTAACTCTCTACTATATTAAGTCTTCATCTCAATTCTACCAGGACACGAGATTTTTTTGTGGATATTTTCAAAATAACTAAGGGACATACAAACAAGCAAATTGCATTCAGTTGTGGCCAAGTTTTTTACATCCATCTTGAAAACAAAAAAAGGAAAAACATCTATTTTACGTTGTTTGCAACACCTCTACGCATAAACGGATATTAAAGGGACAGTCAAACAATTTAAATCGGTTCAAAAAATAAGGTTGAATCGAGCAGTGTAGTAAAAGGTAAATCTTTCTTAAGAGATACGCGATTGAATCTCTTCTTCGAAATTTCGAACTTTTGCGCGAATGCTCCTCTAACTGTATCAAAAGAGCCCTACAGCTTTGCCTGTTGATTTCTAACTTCATTAATCCCTTAAGAGATTCCGTTAAGAAAACGTTAGTATGCCTATACAAATATTTGGAAGCAAAAGAACGTTAGTGTAATTTTATCGAGATGATCACCGAGTGGGTATAAAGCGGAGGGCGATTAAGTCCCTCCGCCAAAAAAAGAATAGTGTTTAATGAAAATTTTGATATTGATTATGAATTCGGCCGTAGAATTATACATTCTTTTGCTTCATTTCGCAGCTCGTAAAATGCAAACTGTGCGATCCTGTCTTGCCAAATTTTTTTCCATCTTTATGGGAATGGAAATTTGTATTTTATTATTATTATTTTATTATGTGTAGTGGGCAAAATACCTTAACAGCAGAGGTGTTTTGAGTTATATATAATAAGTAGTTTCAGTATGAGTTATATGTAATATATATAAATATATTGACCGAATTGGCCCATTTTCGATAACAGCGTAAGTGCAACATCTTTCAATGTCTTTTTTTGCTAAATTTGATCTAAATATCTTAATTTTTGTGATCCGGAAAATGGTTATCACAGCCTCAGGTAAGCAGACAGATAGGTGTACAGAGAGACGGACGGAAGAATATATACATTTTATAGGATGTTTGAAGCTTGCTTCTTGAAGTTACAAACGTTTTCACAAACAACTGAAATTGCAATACTTGACTATATTGGGCGGACACGGTCGAATTTTTCTATCTATCTGGTATGGTTTATGAATAACGAGCAACAAAAACAATTTTTTTGTTTTCGAAAAGAGAAATTCAAACTTTTTCTTTTGTGTTATATTGTTTAGCGTACTAATAATATTTGTAAAGCGTTGACGCCATGACTGCGTTAGCGTTATGCGGCAAAGCAAGTGCGCAATATGTATAAACAAACTGATCTGATTCCATTGGCGTTGTGCGGCAACGCAAATAAGACTTCAATGTACGTGGTTATATGAAGGTGAACATGATGTTTGCCTTAGCGTTAGCGTTATTCTGTAGGGCAAATTTTTTTTTAAAATATTTCATAATTGATGCAATGTGTTTACGTTCATGTAAAATATATAGAAAAAGAGAGTGACTGGGGGAGAGTGAGGGAGAGAGAGAGGAAAAGAGAAAGAGAGTGCGATATATATATAGAAAGAAAGTTAATATTTCCAGCAACACTTATGCCTCATTAATGTTTACGCAAGCACAATATAATCGTTTGGTTATCTTTTTCAAACTGTACAATTTTGATGCATCACGCTAACACAATCATCGTGTTCAACACTTAACATTGCTGTTTGGTTTGTTCAAAATTTCGCTCATAATCGTCTTTTCATATGACTTTTTGCATATTTTAAAAAGTATTTAAGCCAATATAAAAAGAATAAAAAACATTATTTTGTTTTTAATTAACTGAAAAATGAACTTCAAACATCAAACACCAAATTTTTTAAACCTGTTGTTTGAAGAAGTGGCGCAGTGCTTATCGAATTTGGAACAATTTTGATTTTCTGTTCTAAGCTAAGAGAGAACGAGTAAAAAAACATATGCTATGCGAAAAATCTATTTTGTACTTCAAATATCTGAATTTTTTTTTTATAATTAAAGAATTGTACTTTCATATAAAAAACTAAATCGTCCTTTTTTTGTAAAAAGTTTTTCAGAGGAAATCTCATGACATGTCAGCATCAAGTGAAATTTGATATTTTTATTACAAAAAAAATTAGCGAAAATTTAATAATAAATATATTGAATATCTTTTAAAAATATTTGTCATTAATAACGTTTAATACATTCCTTATCGTCACGATCAACGCAAGATCCAGATTTTCCCATTTTCACAATTAATCTGTGTAATTCAGCAATCAGTTGGTAGTTTGCTGGTTAGTCTGCACTGCGATCGAAGTCGCGACTGTAATTTCAATTCCAAGATTGCATAGAAATGGACGAATCCGAAAAACAGACGATATATACCGCATCTTTTACGGAACATATACGAACACCCTTACCTTACGAATAAACGTTTCATCAAAGATAGGTTTTTGCAGTTTACATTACTAAGCCCTTAATTAGCTACGTGCTGAAGAGTGTTTTCTATGCTATTTCGATTTACATTTGTCAACTGACTGAAACAGTAACGATGAGAGGTAAGATTCCGTCTGCTATCAACTCACCATTGTTACAATAGAATTGTTCAGCAACTAGGCAGTTGAATTCATAATAAAGTATAGAAGTACGAAACTTCGGCTTTTGTTAGCTTTCTTCGCTCATTGGAGCATTGGATGTTTGGAAGCCATTATTAAGACTATTAGATTTGCGATCCTCGGGAAGATTGTAAGCCGATCGGGAGTATTTTTATATTTGAATTTCTTTAGTTCGTTTGAAAAATGTTTTATATAGACTCGGGTGATATAGATGAAAATAGGCGAAATTTTCTAGTTTGACCAAGCTAAAGTGTCAAATTCGATTGGTTTTCAATAGCAGATTTATGCTTAAATAGTGGCCAAAAATATAATATTTCAGATGATACATTAATATGCATTTTTCACTTAATTTCTTAGAAATTCACATGATGTTTACACAAATATTTTAAATTTCCTAATTTGCATGAAGTAACCTTTCATATCCAATTACAGCCTGACGATTTTATATGTCTCGAGTGCTGTTATATTCATGCCATTTCACGTTTACTTAAAATTTGTTAAAATTTGACGTTAAAGTTAAAAACTACAAAAACTTAAGTAAATAGCTACCTTATTTGGCTTGCATTTGCACAATTTTTCGCGCGCGACAATTTAATCATATCAACTCGTCGTAATTATCTATTGTCCTTTTATTTATTATATTTTTCCGGCAGGCACTAATGAATATAACGAAAAGCATGAAAAAATGTAAAAATGTAAAAATTAATAAAAGTTAATGAATTCATAAAAAACCACAATGAATGTTATTACGTTCATAATTATGTGCTTAATTA
Source organism: Glossina brevipalpis (assembly GCA_000671755.1). Lineage (NCBI taxonomy): Eukaryota > Metazoa > Arthropoda > Insecta > Diptera > Glossinidae > Glossina > Glossina brevipalpis. Next base: position 3,277,941 of record KK351015.1, read on the forward strand.
TTATAAGTTTTTACAACTTAGTTTCAATTCGTGGACATTTACATTAAATTTCTCTACAGTAAATATAAGTAGTCCATATTATAATAATATCGCCAGCGATGTTTGTCTCTATTTAGCTATTTATTTATGTATTAAATGTAAAATTCTTTTTTATTTATTTAGTGGATTAGTTGTAAAGGGATATAAATATTTAGATAGATGCTTTAGATATGTTAAATAATAATAAATTATATAAAAGCATGAGTATATGTAAACTTTTGGGTCAATCAAGGTTTTTACATGTAAGGGAAGCTTTTATATGTAGTCTCGTAAGAGTAACTGGAAAACAGTTTATTTTCCACTTTTCAGTCCACTTAAATAAAAGCTTATTTTAAAAGATTTATTTGTACATAATTTATTGTTCACATTTTAGTTTGTAAGGATCTATTCAGATCGGTTCAGAATCATTTTCTGAATCGATTTAAGCTTGTCTGTACTGTCTGTCTAACTAATTTCTGTTTATGTATTAGATTGTTTAGTCCACAGGTCGCAAATTTTTAAGATGTTTCGACAAAGTTTAGTACACAAACATGTTTTGATCCAAGAGTGAAGGCTACCGAAAATGGTTTAAATCGGACTACTTTTCGACCACATTCCAAATCTCGCCTTAATTTAAAACGTTGTTATATGAAAAATATTCCTTCCGCCATTTTGAATTTCGGAAATTCGGGAGCGCCTGAAATATTGACCGATATTCTCCCGTTTTACTTGGACTTGGTAACAGCCGCCATTTTGAATTTTTTTTTAAGAGTTTTTTAAACTTGTGTGCAATATTTCAGCATGATCAAACGACTGCTACCATGCTGACAGAAAAGCAAGTTAAATAAGAGTCTTATAAAAAACAGGAGTAATTTAAGGGGTGAGCTTTTTTTATTGGCTTAATAGATGATGTGAACTTTGAAAGAAAAAAATTCCTTAACCACAAAAAATGTTTTCCTTGAAATTTCGAATTTTTTCTCCATGCTATCCAAATAGACAGTCTGCGTGAAATGAACCCGCGCTGAGAAGTTATAGCCTAATCTCTTCTTTAATAACTTGTAACTTCTCCAAATCAATAAACAGACGCCTCTAGACAGTGTTTATAATTATTTCAAAGTACTTCGACATATGATAATATAGTTAGTGAAAACCGCTAAGTAGATATGAGGATGAGATGATTATTCGATTACAGAAACATCATATTTTCTGACTTCTTTTTCTGTCATTTCGGTTTACACAAAGTGTAAAACGTGCGATTGTACTTTTGATAGATGCAGCAAAAGAGACACTTTCGATCATAAATCTTCGAGGAAAGAGAACCAGAAGAAACATTTGATCTTGGAAGGACAATTTTACGGTATTGTGGACTAATAGGGAAAACTAATAAAAAAAATTATCATAATATAAAAATATATCTGTAGCACATGTAAAAACTTTATCTCACACAATTTCTGAAATAGCACGTAAAGTAAATCAGACAGTTTTCATGTTATTCCTTCGAATTTTTTACATTTTTATAAATATTTTTTATTAACAAAAGGGCGTCCCTTTGGGCCGAATATTAAACTTTTTCATTCAAACACTTCCCAATCGTATAAATACCAATATTATTAAGATTCCTTATATCATTATCTAGATATGGGCACGCAAATTAAGTGCTTTTTTATGTTATATTTTTTTAGTTGTGCCACAGACCTTGTTGATTTAGATATGCCTTGACATTTCTAAATATAAAGATGCACTTTTCTAATAATTAAAGATGCACTTACTTAACACTCCCAAATATGATCATTCTATTAGCATTTTTTGCAGAATGAGTTTAGTACCACAGTATAACACATCATTTAATAAATTCGTATGATTAGTTTTTGTTTTGGCCATTTATCCGTTGTTATGGTTAACTTGTAACTCGGTGCATTGTCTTAGCTTTATATGCTATATAATGCAATATACTGCTATACATACTATGGTTTCTCTGTTCCTTTTCAGTATTATGCCAGGCGCATCCCAAAATAAAATAAATTGAAAAGGCATTTGCATTTAATTATTTATTTTATTATTTATTATATATTAGAAATGAAAATCATTGATAAAGTTAAATTTAGTGAAAGAATCTCTGTACCTGCAGTTGTGTAAAACAGTTTTGAAGAGGTCGTAATAAGCAACGTTACTAAAAAACATACTTTAAATTGAAAATTGCAAAATCATGAATGAAAATGTTGATGAATTGAAAAGTCATTTGCGTTTCCAGTCGACTTTTGAGTTTTGGTTGCTTTGGAAAGGCCAGCGTTTGGCGAGTTACGAAAATCAAGGACAATTGTCTATATCTTCGCTTAACATAAAGAAATTTACGTAAATTAAAAAGCCTATGTGAAAAAGCTACAGAAATAATTACATCACAATTTTAGAATATGTTTACAAGAGTTTAATGTTTGTAACGAATGTAAAGTAAAAGCTCATGCTGAATTCTGCGATTCTGTTTATGAATTCTACTCTGAAACATTGAAAGTAAAAGCTCTTGTTGGATTACGCGATTATGTTTATGAATTCTGCTCTGAAACATTGAAAACACGCATTTGATAAATGATTATATAGAAAGAATGACTTTGAACTGTTTAACACTCACGTATGGTTATTTTGAAGGCATTCTTTTGAGTAAATATTCGAAATTGGTCCCAAATATTGAAAATTTATTTTGTTAAATTCATTGTTTGGATTAACCGTGTCCATTTATTACTTTTAACATTTGTTTGATGAACTGAATTGTTATACTTGTTCAGCTTTGATTTCAGACTTCTTTCCATAAAAGATTTGTTATTTTATCAGACAATGTTTTTATGTTTGAAAATTTTTGCGGAGATGGAAGCATAATTTTGAGACTGCAAATCATTTTTAGTATCATTTGCAAGGGAACTAGTGAATGAAAATATCTCATTATTAGTCAGATACTACATGCAATACACGATACCGATTTCGGTAAAACTATAGAATATGAAGCATTTCTTTGAAAAAAAAACCGTTTTTTTTTAATAATTGATTCACGATTTCTGGATTAGTTGGCGGCTGTCTGCTATTGTGATCAATGCGAATAGCGAAATGGCAGTATTTTGTTCATTTGTGAAACTATATATTGCTACGTGTATTAGGAAATTCTAAATTCAAATTTAGTATGACATTGTTTGCCATTCCAACGGAAGCTAACGATGAGATATAACGAATTCGGTATAAATCGAATACTATTGCAAAGCGAGGATACTTTAATAATAGGAAATTAAAATTTATTAAAAAGTTTCGTAATGGAATGGTGGCAGAACGATCTTAGGATGGGCATGTTTATATTAAAACTTAAACCTTGAAAGCGCTTTGCTCATATATTACGGGTATAACTAGTTTATATATATAACATGTATATATATGTGATAATGACATAGCAATGTTGTCTCTTTCTGTTATATATGCTTGCCGAAACGTGAAATTGTCGTAGCATTATTCAAAAGTAGAAATTATGTAAGACGTTTAAATGTTTATAAAATATGATATGAATATGAAAATTTCAACAGGAAAATGTATACGACTAAATTTAAAGCTCTATCCCTTTTTTTCTAAGTATTAACCAATTGAACGAATTTCTTATTCTAACTTTAAAAGAGATAGCAAAAATTTCGATACTAAATGTACTTTTGATTTTTATATCAAATAATAATAATAAATAATAATTTTTCTCTCATCATTTCAAGAATAAGTACAGTAATAACTCTTTTTTATTTTTTTTCTTTCTTCGGATCATTATTTTTGATTACGGATTCCTGATATACATTGAGAGTAAGATAGGAAAAATGCTGCCCATGTTTGTTGCCTTTTTATAGCTTTTCATGTTTCCTTTACATTATTTTGAGTAAATTCTTTTCTTTATTACATTATTTTTACGTCATCGCACCATCACCCAATAAGATGTGACATAATTCCACTTAAGCCGAAACTGTTTAGAGTTTTCGAAACATTAGTTGAAAACAAAAAATATCAGAAAACTTAGTTGATACATTCTTCTTTTTTGTTTCTGAGTTTCACAAAGACAGACCATCGCCTGCCATGCGTATATTCTGAATAGCTCTGTGCATATATAAAAGTAAAAACAATATGTTTGTTTGTATATGCAACAAATTTCGCCGATGAAGTCTTGGAATGTTAGGAATGTTATTATTTCTTTGTGGTGTTTTAGATGCTGTCCACCTGAAGGCAAGTTCAAGTTTTCATTTTTATACTCACTACAGAAATTTTCTTACAATTTGTGCAAACGTTCGTATTACATCGAAATACCCATCACAGTCATACATTTTGATTAGCGTATATGATGCAATTCGTTTTGGCCATGTTTGTATGTTTGTTAATCTGACATTGATTATGCCTGAGATTCTCAAGTACTTTTCTAATCTTTATCTTGGAATTAAGAAGAAAAATCAGTTAAATAATCATTCGGGCTCGTTTACAATTATCACAAAGGAAACTAAAGAAATATGACATATTGTAATAATATATAAAGAATATGAATGAAAATATATTGAATAACTGATTTTTATATAATTTTTTTTTTGTTAATATTCTTTTATGTACACGTACGCAAATAAAAAGTGTTCAATTTAGGTTGATTATAACTTCCTTCGTGTCTATTTGGTACTGTCAATCTTATTTGTGTTGGTTTTCCTTCCTGAATAACTTTACATTTAGTATATAATAATTCAACATTTAGCAGACCACGAGAAAAAACTTGTGGTAGGCATAAGAAAGATCACGTATGCACCATATTCTGAATTGACGAACTTACTAACACTTACTACAAATATAATTTTTTTGTGCAGACACGCATGTACAGAAACGAACTTCTTTACAAAAGTATTTTTTTCACTTCCACTGAAGTATTTAAAAATCATTTATTTGGTAAGGTTCGCATTAAATGAAAAGATAAAATAATATTTAACTTTATTGAAACAACTAGAGCAACTAACAAATCTATCTTTTTAAAAAAAGTAGAGCTGATAACTTTAGTTGTGAGTACTCATCCTTCTGTTAGTCTAAAAATTTATTTCTTTGGTCTAAAGAAATTATAATAATAATAAACAAAAAAATGTATTAGCTTTTATTGAACAAGCAATTCATATAGAAACTAACGACAACAGTTCATCCATGTTATAGGTTTACATTATCTGTGCACGTAAATCTTTTAAATTTCTAAACAACGCTTCTCTATTAACGATATCTTGCTCTTGTTCTAGTTCGTATAGCAAATCAAAAAGTTGTTGATGCCTTTGTATACCCTCCGATGTGAAACGCCGACGTAACAACGAAGAAGCTTTAGAAAATTTCTCACTTTGTCTTCGTTCTTCTATAGCGAGACGAGCCAAAAGTTCAAACATGCCCAACATGTTTTGCTTTAAAATCATATCTTCTTTTTCCTGCTTTTCCAAGCCCGATCTTGTTAAGGCGATTAATTCTCGCAATTCTAATAACATATTCTCTTTCTCCTCTATAGACACGCCGTGATAACGTAAATTTTCCGCCTTATCGATGTATTGCTGCAAAAGTTCGGCCGTATTACCGCGGTCGTCATACGGTATAGAATTTAATAGTTGTTCCACAAATGATTGCGTCATTTTCAGCATATTATTCAATTTAAAATCGGTTGTAATATCAACATAATTGAAGAAATCTTTTATAGCCTTTCTCTCTTTTTCCGGGGTATTTAATGATTGCGAGGCAGAACTCTAATTTCAAAATTGAATTTAAAAAATCTTCACTCACTTATATTCATTTTAGTGCACATCCATTGTACTTACTTTTATAGTTAATAAAATCGAAAAACAAACTGCAAAACTTTTAACGAAATTCATCGGCATACTCATCGATTATTTAGTTACCTTTTAATATATATATATATATACATATGTATGCAAAAACAGCGCTTCTACATACTCACTGCCCTAGTTTCAAATCTAAACTAAGCTGTTACTTAATCTCTGTTGTTTCGTTATAAGTTCTCTTTCACAGATGACACTGAAATTTCATTGTCAACGAGACTTTATCAGCGAAACCAGCGTTGTCTGTGAATACATATAAATAACTACAAATAAAAAAAAAATATTATTATATTAGAATCATCTTTTGCAATGGAAAGAATCAGTTTTAGGAACATATATGAGCACTATGAGTTTATTGCATATCACTTTATATAATAGAAATATATACTGTTACTACTACTTAGTCTCAAAGCTTAATTATCGCATACACATCTAAGTGTTCAAAACACGACAGACATCTGCGTAATACTTTTGTTTACACTGAGGGTAGTTACCGTGATTTAGTGCAATTAATTCCATGATTTCATCTGATAATCCGTAAAAAATCACATTTTTGTCGTATAAAAAAATGAAACTTAATTACGATAAAATCGTAATCGAAAATGGAAATCCCTCCTCTTGTGCTAATCTATTTTTCGATTTGCCAACATCGATTTAGGTCATCCGGCATTCATTTTTTTGCGTTGCTTTCGTATGTTATGTTTGAATGTTTTTTATTAAAATTTGATTTACAATTGGCTGCTTCATGGGTTTAAATGCATTATGAAAGTGTTTTCGGGTCAAATATTTTAACAAAATCACTAAAATCACCATCTATGTAAATGCTATAAAAGAGCAAATTTTCATATAAAATTGCTTGCATTTTCATTATCATCACCGGATATACTAATTGTATCATCTCGTTCTTATAATACAAACGTATGTATCAAAAAGCCCATAAAATACTCATTTACGCCATAAAAAAGCAATTTCCAACTCAATTTCTATGCTGCCACATAGCATTGATAGATTTTGCTATAGTGCTGGTCAGAATAATCTGAATCGATTTTTCTCACTACCTTTCTGCCTGCCTCGTTTTAGGTCGCACAATTGAAAAACATTTTTAACTTGGAAGTATAAAGTTTAGTTTAGTACTATAAGCAGAAACACTACGTTTAGTACTATACGCAGAGACACTATGTATAGCAACTTTATGAATACGACATTGAAATGAATTTTTTTACTAGCTATAAGACAAATATTCCATTTCCATAAAACATTCCATTGAAATTTAAAAAAACAGATAGATCGAATGAAAAATTGGCCAGCCAACTGCTCTTAAAATTTAATTTTTATTTATTAAGATTGAAATAATTTTAAAAACATACCAGGTCCGAAGACAATTCAGAGGTATTCTTCTTCAGCATAAGATTTTACATCGATCGGCTGTTGTTGAAACATCTGTAGCAACAATTGATGTATTAAATGGAATACAGGCAACTATCGGCCCGTACCGTTTCATATTTATCATATTAATAACCCTTATGGGTGCATCAATTTTAATTGAAAAGTTGCTAACAAACAAATTTTATATGTGGCACTCTTAACTTTTAAAATTAATTTATTTACTTTCACAAATACATATTTTGTTAATTTTTAATGACATTATTGTGAATGAATATTTACTTATTGTAATTGATTTTTTTTACTTAAATGATTTTTTTAGACTGAAGACACGAAAATTCCGCGCTTATACTCCGACAAGTAATGTAACCATAGAATTGTTTTCATCAGCTGCTTTCTGTCATATATTCTATCAGTTAGAAGAAATTAGAAGTTTCAATATAAGGTGCAATATAATTCCAATTTCGTGAAATAGATTTGGTATTAATGGAAATTTAAATTTGTCTAACTTAAAGTTTAATTTTTTACTGAAAGCGACACTGGTACAAGAAAATTAAATACTGCTACCTTTCGGTATGTATTTCTAAATCATTACACAATTTTTGATTTACCTCAAGTTTTTTATTTGCTTATAACTAAACCTCTTGAAAAAGTATCAAAAATGTTTTTTGTTAAGGAAAAAATTTTCACATTAAAATAAAAAGTAATCACCAGCGTTTTTTAACTAGATTTTACCGAACAACGGCACCTGGAAAAAGAAACTCTTGTATATACGCACATAAAAGTACAACAAAAAAAAATCTAAGAATATCACCAAAGCAGATCTTATGAAAGTGTAATTAATGATGCCTGATATAGTAAAACTGCTCAACAATAACGTTGCACATAACGCTGCGCTTGTATCAGGCTTAACTAAAAATCTAAAAAATAAAACAAAGATAATCTGAGAGTGAATAGATGCGCCCTTTTATGGTATAGTATAAATTGAATACACTATTATGCTGCTCGTCTAACGTCATCAACGAGATTATAATCTTTTAGGTGGACTTAAAGCAACGTTTTGTTAAAATTCATTAGCTCATTAGTTTGAAGTTGTAAGTATTCATAAATTTCTGGACTGTTTTAATAGTTTCTTTTTCACTTCATTTCAAGTGGATTTTAGTAATGACTTTTTAATGTTACTGATAAACATTTTCTTATTTTTTATATAAATAATATATATTCCGTATAATAGTAGGCAATCTTGAACGTAACTCTTGGTATTAATAGTGGCTTGAATAAAAAAACAAAAGTTTAAAAATGAGACAGTAATGTACAAAAAAAAAAAATAAATTCGGGTTTGTTATTAATCAGATTTTTCACGGCTTTTGAAGCTTTGTAAGACTTAAAAACAAGTAAGAAAATTTTAACCTGTGGCTGAAGCTGAGTATCAATCCGCTTTATTTTGAAAAAAAAAAAAATTATAAGTCGACATTCTGTAATATCTGCTGAGCCCGGGCAATTATTTCTATTCCTGTACATATAGCAGCAAGACTATCGTTCAAATTGCCAAAAAAGAAAGAAAACATTTGTGTAAACGGTTTTTAGTTTCCGGGAAACTTTAGCGAGCCGTGACTGTGAAAGTGGATGACTTCTATACATAGTGGTTCTCTCAATGTCTAGACGGGGTGGATTTATTTAAAAAGCCGAGTTAATTCAATACACTTTAAAAAGTGAATATCTCATCACCGTTGTCGTACATATATATAGTTGTATGTAAATGACTTGATTGAAGAGAGCGTTTATAACTTGCATCACGACAGAACGAGTTCAGTACAGTGTAGAGCAATTTCGCAGGCTGTATCATCTGCACAATTCAACAAAAAGAGGGACGGAAATACTTACAGATAAATAAATTAATTCATTTTTTTATTGTCTTGTTTAAATTACTATTAATTATATGCCATTTTAGAATTCAGTATGCGCTTATAATTGTAGTTTTTCTTATTATTGTGTTAAATTTAATTACAAGCTTTCTTAAGTTAAGAAAGCTTTCTTATTAAGTTAAGAAATTATAAAATTTTGTCATTTTTATATTGTTATATTAACTCGAAATAAAGGGGATTAGAGTTACACCTCTTTTCGTTGGAAATTTACTGTATTATTCCCTCCTTGATTTTGAAATAAATAATTAAGTGGCTTATCGAATGATTCTGCCGGAAGCGGAATGTTGTTAGGTTGGTATGCTATAAAGCAGACCTAAAAATTCCGTCCGATAACACGCTGTTGTGAACGTCTGGCTTCTCTCCTTAATGTCCGGCATTCCTCTGTCCTTTTTTTTATAATAGCACGCATATTTTAACATAATTGATGGATCTAAGATAATAGAGTAGCAATCCATCGGATCAGCCAATTGCCCACGAGTCAAAGCCAACTGAAATGCATGCGCTACTCCGGTCATTAGAAGCGAATATTAATGGTTTTAAATGAAAGAAAATATAAATAGATACTTTTTTTCATTAATTATAAGTAAATGCATGGCATCCTTGAATGGCGGGAGTAAGGAAGTAAAGGAGCTTCTACACGGTGCTTCAAAATAATGAATCGTGATTTTAATAGACATACCGGCGGAACGGACGGGTCGGTATATTTCGAACTTTTTTTCACGTTAATCACGAATTGATAAACTTTTCGATGTGTTCTTATTTGTAATATAAAATTTTAAAAATTTTGCGTGATTCTTGATGTTTCAGATTAATGTCGACGGTACTTTGAAATTTCATTTTCTTAGGGATTTTTTAATTGGATGTTTTACTGCAGGCAAACGATTTGATAAACGAGTAGACATTGTATTAGAGAGTAGGGATTGTTACATTCTAGCCAGATGTAACTCGGACGATGCTACAAAATTATAAAAGGAAATAGAAACAAGAAAAAGAAATTAAAATCATATGTGACATTCGTCACATTCATTCAGTGTCCGGTTACCGGCCGTCCTCTACAACATTATATGTGAAAGTCTGTTCGTTACGTTCTTTGTTCATCGTCGCGTCGTGTGCCTTCCTCTAGCTTTCCTCATTTCTTATCTTTTTCTAGCTTACCAAAATCCATACAACGTAGTCTTTCTAAGTAACAGAAAAAAATAAATAAAAACCATTCAAAGTAAATTAAAAACTTATAAAAGAATTGGTAAAAATATATTAATAACACTAAAGTACATTCATTAAGATCTCCATACATTACTCCAGAATTATCTAGACGTATTAGTGAACGCGTCACCTTAGCGTTGTTCAATATTTCTCAAATCGCATGTTTATACAGAGCGCCCATATAAGGCAATTGTTAACTGATCTTCTAGAAAAAAACAGCCAAGGACCATTATAGCGACGCCCGCGATAATCGAACATAGTTTTTATATTCCGAAAGGAAGTTCTGCCCGCGAGATGCCATTCGAGGCACTCTGTGGTATCAATCTCGTCGGTTGCAATGTAGATGTTCGACCAGTTTCTTACGCCAATTTAGTGGTCAAACGAACCAACTGAAAAACGTAAGGCCAAACAATCTGAAGCTAATTCATAAGACAATACACTTGTGTTTGCACAGCTCTTTTAAGACTACATGAACATCGTTCACCTTTAAACGATTTCATGATATTTCATCCCCTTTTAAATCGGAAACTCTTTTTCAAACATATTTTCTCTTAAGCTCATTTGTAAAGACAAAACGTCCTCTTTCTCTTAATCTTTTCCAGATTTAGTTTATTAAAATATCTTGTCTTTAAATTTTATTTATAATTACAATTATTTTTTATAGCTTGCGCGCTGAGAACGAAATATTTATGTTTAACAAAGCTAAATTCATTTATATCAATAATTTGTTTTATTTATACAAAAACAGTGTATGCCACAAGCCCTCTTAAGTCGAAAGGGAAACAAAGCATAATAATGTAATTTTTAATGTTTTTAGTTATTTTCTACTTTCGAGAAAAATAAAATCCAGTTAGATGTTAACGTTGTTGGTATATTTATATAAGTATAAGGGTTGTGATACAAAATAAAAACTGTAATCTTATTAGATCGTCATAGATCAATCTTGGGAATAGACACGATTCTGTTACAACAACACTTGGTACTATTGGTACTATTAATAACAACTGTAAGCTATTATTAAACCCATTTCAAAGTTCGTTACAGAGCACTAACCTCTGACAATTCCGCAGTTAAAAAAATGCCTTAAAGGTATGAGAGATTCGCTATCAAAGAGTCTTTCAAAGTCGAATGTAACCTCCTTTCTTACAAGAATAATCAATCTTTTATTGTTTTGTTTTTACTTTCCCTGAGTAATTTCTCATTCTTGTCTTAGATGCTTCGACTAAAGCATATTATTTAACTTAATTTATTTGATATCTGCCAACTTTAACAACGTCAACTGAAAAACAAACAAATTTATAATCAGATTCTTTATATATTTTCTTTTGTTTTTTCTTAGAGGTAAGAAGTTTCTGTTCTCGTCAATTAGTCTTGGCTTCGAATTTCCATAAAATAAAGTTTTTTATGACCTTTTAGAACTTTATTTTACTTTGAGTATAATTTATGACATTTCATGAGATCTTTTCTTTTTATTATTGTTGTAACAATTAGCCAACGAAAAGCGTAGATATTATTTAAATGCAAATATTTTCAAAAAATTTAAATTTCATTTAAAGCAGGTATTCATTATTTTCTATTATAACGCATTTCATACTCACAAAAAAATGAATACTTGACTATTAAACACGATGTATTAAATTTTATTACAATGAAGGTCTTTTATTGCTTTAGAATGTAATTTTCGAAATATTTATCGTTGTTTTGTAGACGTTATAAAGGTGGATGTTGATTAATTTCATTTTGCTAATAAACCTGATACAATATCTATAACAATTCGATTAACGGCATTTATTTTATTGCGGAAATGCGTTATATATTTAAGATTAATTTTATTCATATTTATACATTTGTTATAACTTCCCAAATTTTAGACTAACATATATTAAAAAAAAACGAGGCAATGATAACACGATTTTTTAAATTTTCGTTGCGTTCCTTCAAACGGGATTTACGTATGCACGAACACGAACAGAGTAATCGACTAAATTTAATCCGAATTCGATCATAAATTCTAGTTAATGTTTCGTCAGCCTGACGCATATGTTAAACATACAGGAATAATTATTTTTTATCATTAAATTTCTAGAATTCTCAGAATTATCGGAGGATGAGGTATAAAACTTCATGGTAACATGACAAATGATTTTTAGAAGAAACGTTTACTCTTATATAAATGATGTTAGTTCCAAGTTCGATATTTGTTTGCTTCGAATATCAATGTTCAATTAATTTCTTTTACCCAAAATCGCTTGTTTATAATCTCATCTTTTTCTGCTAAGGCTGCTAACTCTTTGTTGCTACATTGCTCGGTGGTGCATTAGACGCCTCGTTTTACGACTACTACAAGTGAAAGATAAGAAGGAATTACGTTTTCCATAGATATCCTACAGCACTTTGGCTAATACAATTCTTCGTTTACTTTCGTGATAACATATCAAAAATTATATCTTGTTTCCTTGGTAAGACAGACTGTCATAGGAAACATTATAGAGAAAGGGGCGTAAATTATGAACTGCCTTAGCCTAAATTTAGCAAATATCACTTTTCCCTGTCACAGATCTTCTTATTCTGCTACTGTTTATTTCATAAAGTACTAAAAATTGTTACCTAGTAAAGTACAGTCCAAACTTAGCACAGTTAATTTTTAAGCAAAATTAGACGTTTTTACTATATAAAGGCTCACTTTTCAGGAGTGATTATATGGCGGGGTGGTACGAAAAACAAAATAAATTGCGATTTTTGGCGTCTAAAGTGTTTTAAAAAAGGGTGTTATATTGGGAGAGGTCATAAAAATGGTCCTATAATTTATTTTCAATATCGTTTGTCCTTGTGCCAAAACAAATTTACCAAATATCCCAAATTTCGTTAAAATACCTGAAAAATTACGACTTGTAGGTTGAACACAAGAATGGATGGGCAGATACCAGACAGACAGAAAGATAGATGAACGGACTGAACAATGAAGAGACAATGTTATGAGTTGATCAGTATAATAAAAAGTAGGCTTATGATAAGCCCTAGCAGTGCACGTACTTAATGTATCGCGTAACGCAAGCATTGTAGGGTTTAATTATGAACTACAAAAGACTAGGATGAAAATGTTTAATAGATTACCTGCAGCTGGTAAAATAATAACGGAGAAGCATTATATTAACATTTCTCGCAAGCTGGATGGAAAAATTCGTGAGAAAAGATTCAATTTGCGTAACAGAGAAATTATCTTTCATGTCCAGATATTGAAACAGCTCACAAAAGCCTTTTGAACAACTTTGACAAAATAACAAAATATTAAATATTAAAGTAAATTTCAATTTCATTATAAATAATATCTCCGAATGATTCCATTCTTATAAGTACTTAAAAAGACCGATAAAATGTATAAAAATTCGTGTAACGTAATTTTTGTACAAAAGTTAACTTGAAAAATGCGAAAGAAAATTGATGAACATTTGATAATTAAAACAGGAAGAGATTGCAATTACAATGAGTACGAAGAGTCAATTATACCAATTAAGTAAAGTGGTATGTAGAAGGGAAGTTTCAACTGAATCAGTTGACACCATATAGTCTATTTAAAAAAAACAAATAAGAAAGTATCTTTTCAGAAAAGGCAGACCATAAGGGATCTGCTCGTCATTACTTCTTTAAAGTGTTAGTATTAGCTATAAACATTCGGCTTTGCACCTCAATTTTCATTAAAAAACATATAAATTTTTAAATGAATTATCTTTTAAAAACCATAAGTCATAAAACCCTTATTACACTGATTTGTCTTCTCTTTTAATTTTTTTTCATAAATTGTCAGAAAACTCATGTAGGGAGTTTAAGAAATGCAAATAACAACCTCAAGTAAATGTACGTCTAGTATAGGAAAAATGTATTTCAAAATGAGAAATGCAACTGAGAAAAATCTGTGTACGCATGCCATAGGCTGAAAACATTAACAACTCAGCAAAAAGTCAAGAGAAGAGACAATGGCATATTAATCACCAGTGATGGAATTTAAAAACGAACAAAGTCGCAATTGTTCAATCGTCGAAATTGACGGTCACAACGAATGTAGAACAAGTAAGCAAGTTGTATTCGCTCTTAGGATGAACTTTAGATACTAAATGTCTTTTCTAATTATAGCCGTATGACGTTAATACATTTTATATCAATAACTTTTACGGACTATTAGCAATAGTTTTTTGTTACTAGCAAGCATATGTGGCTTGCTAGATTTTTACTTGGCCATAGTGAATGTAATTAAGAAATTTAGATCAATGCTTTAATAGCTCTGTTCGCAATTTGGAACTTTTAGACAAGCACTTACTATTGATATTCTCAGTTTAAGCCAATTGCCAGAAACTTATAATACATGCACACAGTTTTAATTTTCAATCTTAATTTTTGCAAATGCAAACGCTTCAGGAACAGGTGAGAAATGATGCACATGCCTCCGACGAATTAGCATTTTATAATGCTTACAATAATATATATAGAAATCTAAGATTAATTTCTCTGCAAGTTACAAACAAATGGACGAGTCTATTGAACAGCATAACACTTCGCTAGTGCTCATGAAAATTTCTTTGCTTATAGGCAACAAGGAAAATGTGTGATAAAAGTATTGAGATTTAGTCTCTTGTATAATGACGTTCGAAAATGAAAATTGCGGCAACTTTCTTGACCACTTATCGCCTATAAGAGAATATTTTTATTTACTTATTAAGAAAAGCTTTCAAACCTCATAAGCCTACAATTTTATATCTTTGCACAATTTAAGAATTGAACAAACCTATTTATATTATATTTATCAGCCCACGTAAGGACGTACTACATTTGTCGCGTGATACAATTAGTGTCATGTGTGTCATATCTGCCATATAATTATATATTTTCCTTCTCTTTACAGTTGACTTAACGTAGCGTAAGATGTGCTCAAAAGCTGTGTGGTGCCAGAGCGGTATGATCTTCAATTATTATTTGTGTTTGTTTGATTGACTCAAAAATGTTATCTTTGTCGGGAAATCGATACTTATGTGGATTAAAGAAGAATTTCATGCGATGATTTCTAATAATTTTCGCCAGGAATAGCTGATCGTCAGAATGCTAATCAACTGACCTCAACTATTGATGAATAAGCTCGACAAAGCGTCATTGTTGATTTAATGAATTCATTTGCGACTACTTTCTGATAACGAGTGTATTTAAAGGAACACGTTGGAAATTTATAATTATGTTCACAAGTTCTCAGCCGGCAAGCGTTTTTTGCATACTTATTTTCAAAAATTTTAAGACTTCGAAGAGAAGTCAAAATTACAATGACCCCGCCTACAAAAAACAAATAAGATAAAAAAAATAATAGTGCTTAATTAAACACAGCCTACACCTATTGTTGCACACGATATTATAAGCATGTTCGGATGTATACAGCTCTCGGACCAGATAGATAGACCTTCCTTTTATTATGCTGATCTAGTCAGAATCGATTTAAACTTTTCTGTTTTGCCACGTATGCTTGCGTCCAAGTTACAGGTCGCAATTTTTGAGATATTTTTATCGAATTTAATGTTCTGATGTGTTTTGACCCGAACACAAATGCTCAGTCTCTCTATTCTGCCCCAACAAGACCATTCCGATTACATTATATTACATATGTGTATTAAATAATAATGAAAGTTACGGCATATGAGAATAAAGATTTGGATGATTTTTATGCAACAATATATTGGGCCAGGCAGCAATTGTGGCTGGAACTGGTCGTGCAAGTATTAATCTTTCCACTTGTTTCCAAATCAGTGGTTACTTTAAGACTTTCACATTTTGGCAATGAGTTACAAGTTACCCGAAATTGTTTTACCCCTCTAGCTTATTATTTGTTTTGTAACAGCATTTAGCATCTGCTTGAATAGAACTAAAAGACGCTGAAGTATATCGTTCATACAAAAATTTAATATTAGATGACCGTTTACTTATAAACAAGGTGGTGACTCTTCAGGCCAAAGAAAAGGAAAAGTCAACGCTTTGCTGACCGTATTGTTTAAATTTTGTGAGAAACTTTTGTTAAAAGTTCTTCATAATTTTTCTCTTTGCAAAAAATAATTGTTAGAATTTTAGAATCTTCATTTAAGGCACAAAAATTGGGTATGGAGCTGTGTGGCGCCATAAACCCACAAAACCGACACCGAAAGTTTTTTCCCTGTTCATATTCGTTCAATTTTTTACTGTCTGTCTGTCTGTTAATAGTATTAACAGAGATTTGTTGGTTTTTTTCCCCATTATTGCGTTCGTCAGTTGCAGACAAACGTGGTTACAGTTTTACTTATTAAAGTCAAACAATTTCTCATATATGGCAAAAAAGACTTTACATTGATTGATTTGTTTCAAATTCACTGAAAAAATATTCATTGACATATAGTTGTTTGAGGGTTATTGGAATTTTATAAAAAAAAACCATGGAATATTTATCGAAGCTTAATCACTCTTTAAGCCCCGCAGTTGCAGTCGAATATCTTTCATTTTACTAAAATAGATTTACAGCAAATTTTCAACAAATTTTTAAAGTAATTTTTTTAATGAAGATCACAAAAAACCATTTTAAATGCATTACAAAAAAAGACGGGATTGTGCCCGGATACGGCTATATAGCTTTCTGTCCAAGGCAACTTCTTTGCTCATTGGGCGCTTCTTGGAAATGATTAAGGGTCTCAGTGGTAGTTAATTAAAACTGGGCAAATAGCTACACAAAAGTTTTCTTTCAATGTACGTTATAATAGATTTTATAGAATTCTTAATTTATGACGCTATCTTTGCTTAAGTTACTATTTATTAGACTTCATTAGCTTAGGATCGTAGACCACTACAACATTCACAATTATTTTACTTCTAAAGTGCAGGTCTGAACTTACTGGTGGTGGCATATGACAAACGCTCAAAAAGAGGGCTTATTTATGATTCAGTAAATTCTATTCAATAATAGCATTTTTAGAAACAAAGATATGTGCAATAATTACAAAATTACTTCAGCAGAAATCATTTTTATACTGTTTCAATTAAATACATTGGCATGTACAATTTTTTATAATTCATTGAATGTATAAAACTCTTTCAAAAAGTCTGTTAATTTTTGTTTGTTTAATGCTAATTAATTCAATTTAAAAATAATATTAATTAATTTAAAATTTCTCTTTTGATAGTATTAATTAATTTTATTTAAAAAAAACGTTAAACAATTCAATTGAAAAGAACTGTTATTAATTAATCATAATTTTTTTGTTTAATTTTGTTTAAGTTTTATATTAGTTCAGTTAGCTTGGCTCGGCTTCAGTTCGCCAAGACTGGCGATTAAATCGAATATAAAGAACATCCCAAAAAAAAAAACATTTACAAGTTTTTTTTGTATACGCACAAACAAGTTTGATTTATATTGCAAAATATTTTTCAACTCAAAACGAAAACTTGCCAAAAAGGCAAACCAAAATTTCTTATTTTAATTTTTTTTCTTTAATCTCATCTAACTTCGACAACCTCAATAAATCCGATGTTTTTTCAATCAAAAAAAATTAAAGATGAATACTTGGCTACTTGTCTTCCTATGATTTGTGGTGGCAGGAGCTGGGCTTAATTTTTGTTTAACGGCACGGCCAGCCCAGTTGCCACGCACTATAGAATTTAAACCTAAAGAAGAATTTGAATTTGAACGTCGCAATGTTGGTTAGACTATTGTCCGTCCGTCATACCGGCCTGTGTCAGTCCGTCGGTCTCAGTCCTTGTTCTTTACACTTCAGCCAACTCACCGCCTCCCCTTCCCTCACCACCTCCTTTCCATAGATAATTAATTCACATAAACATATTTTTTTAAATTTTTATTTGCACAAAAAAGGAACTTAAACTATGGGCTCATCTGTACATGATACAGTTGATGTTGTTGTTGCTGAATGTTTAATGTAGTGGTGTGCATGACGTTATAGTTGTTGTTGGCGTTGTTAATGCTACTATTATTGTTGGTGTTGTTACTGCTACTGTTGTTGTTGCTTATATGTGGAAAAATGTCCATTGTTTATTGTTTATATGCGGCTATATTTATACTTTTTAGATGAAAAGGTAATTACAACAATCACAATTGATCACATATTTTGGTTCCTTTTCTTAAGTGAACACTTTATGGTAATGTGTTGTGATCATGTTTTCTAAAATTTATCATTTAATCTATAAACAACCATCTTCACTTATTTTATTAACATTTTTATGCCCTTCACATAAAAATAGGTATATACGCGGATGTTACAGATTCCTCTTCCCCAAAATCACATTTAGCGCGATGCTATTAGCACATATCTAAATCTATTTTGTCACATACTTTATCACCGTTTCAGGCCTTTTGCACGATCGATATCAACAAAATTTCATTGTAGATCTTTAAATTCATAGTAAGAATTTCCAAATGCTTTTTCTGGTCTCTACTCACACAAAACTGCGCCAACCTTAGCATTATATCATTTTTGAAAACTGATTACTAGAAATTTCTTCTGTAAACTGATTGACCCTTCGCGAAGGTTGTCTCATTTTATTAAATTGTTTGGCTCTATGGTCCTTTGCTAAGTATCTTATTAGTTCAGTTGAATCTTCGCGTCATAATGTCGTAGATTTTCTATTTATAAAAATCTATTTCAAGGTTTTTCTTCAAAATATCGTGATAAACTGAACAATCATGTAAGTTTCTTGGAAATGCTTCTTCTAAATGAAACTAACGAGATAAGAAAGTTGAAAAGGCATCAAATACTGGATCTTGCCTTTAGAAATTAATTTACTTTTTACCTTAAATTATTCTAAACAATTCTCTAAGCTCATGTAATTTCCGTTTACATAGTTAAAAATCATATCTGTATTATTATATTGTTCCCATTGAGGGACAATAACTTCTGTTATTTTGCTCGTCTTTTCATAACATTTCCTTGATATTTTTTGGGTAGATTGTAAATTAAATATATATATATATTTAAAAAAAAACTGCACTTGCTAGAGCTTATAATCAAAATTGATATCTTTTATATAAAAGTGCCACTTAGTTGAAAAAGCTGCTACAATTTTTCTTTATTATTGTAGAGACGTAATGTAAACAAAGTTCATTTTCTCGTTCTATTTAAAATCTTCAAAATAATACTGTAGCGGCATCAAACACAGTAAACACAAAATAATTTTAATTCTCTTTCTCCGCAAATTTCCGTTAAGTAGAAAAAGTTTTCTAGAAAATTACATTTATCAGTTAAAAAGTTTCTAAATAGGATTTGAAGTATTTTCTCGTCCGCAATACTCTCGCTCTTCTATGCCGCACACAATTTTGATAGACGTAATTCAATGTAATGAAAGTGCGTGCTTAGCAAATCCAATTTTAAAAGAACAATTCCATGTACATAAACTAATGAAAAGCAGCAGTAATCGCATCAGTAAAAACAACAACAATCAACAAAAGCTATACTGCATTAGGCACACATATATTTAAAAATCTTTTTACAATTACTAACTTACACTCTTTTTTTTCACATCTGCCTAACGGATTTTGGAATTGAAAATAAAATTAAAACTTTCTTCTAATGTAAAAACAATGAGAAAAACTGCTTGTGAAGTTAAAATATACAGTTTCCCATACAAATGTTTATATGTATGCAAAGTATAAATACATATAAGTTTGGCTCGAGTATGCTTTTGAAGAGAAAACTTATTCTTGCTTTCATCGTCTCAAAATTATCGTCTTTTCGCAGAACGTCATTTTAAATTCTCGTGCCCATGACATGAAATAATGCTAATTTTACCTTACTGGCACCATCAAGAAGGGCGGATATTGATCGTTTTTTATCTGCTCCGTTGCCGTCTACTACTTGTCGGGTCTATTTTTTGGTTCCCGTTCAGATATTTTGCAGACGTCGCTAAGCAGAACAGAGCACGTTGGTGCTACTATTTAAAGAAAATTATAATAATTACAAAACTTATCTGATTATTACTTAAAAAGCTCAATAACAAAGCGAAACTGTAATAGACACCAAATGCAATTAGTTTGAATAAGAAGAACAGCGTACGATTTTGTGTCGAATGCTTGTAGATGTTTAAGGCGAGAACATTTCGCTGAAATGACGAATACCTTGTTTCCTTTTGCCTATAAGCAAAATTTTTAAACGATGGTTGGTCGTTTTAATGTTTTTATAATTTCCAGAATTTTATAAATTACTTCCCTTGGGGTGCGGACCGATCATTGGCAATCTTGTAGTAAGTTCTCTCAAATAATTCAACCAACGCGTTGGTTTCTTCACAACGAGTCAGATATTATTCGATAGCCGGTGAGGAGAACCGGAATCGAAGCGGAAGAATGATATCCAATTCTTGTCGCAAGGATCAAAAACTATTTTTTCTTCTAGCAAGCCTAAAAGATTTTTTGGCGCCGTTCACAAGCACATGAAATATGCTTGTGCCATTGAAGTGGCTTAAGTTTGTGATGAAATAGTTTGGAAGCACCAAAGTAACTGACATGATATAGAAACCAAGACTTGTCTATCCATAATTCGGGTGAGTAGCTTTGCATTAGTTACGAATATCACGTATAATTCAGTCAGGTCACATACTTCTTTAAACTTCGGCTATAAACGACAACCAAGAATATCTTATTTTTCATGTTTAACAACTTTAATCAAACGACACACGACAGAAATATAAATACAACTAATTTATTGAAATTTACTAATAAATCGTTTTTGGTTCTCTATTGTGCATTCACGGCGAGCGAAATGTAGCATTAGTTTAATTTCGTTTCGCTATGGTAGTTTCAAATATTCGCAATATGAAGGCGTCAACAATTAATTTATTATGTGCTAAGAGCAGAAATTATGGTTTATCTCTTAATCTTTCACTTCAATGTCAAGTTTATCTAACAGTCACAAACACATGTATTCACACTTTGCCTTGAGCATTTACGTGTCTGCGGTAGATATCTGTGAATAAGATAGATTGCTTACGTTTGTAATGCGTTGCCATAGGCAGGACTGAATGCTTCACAAAATGGCAAGTAGTAGCATAAGGTTTACTATGTATGGTAATCTATTAATTGAATGGAGGTTTTTGGGTTAAATTTGGTGTGATATGTGTGTTTAAGAAAGCTTATGGACTATACATATATTGATGGGACTGTTCTTTTTAAAAGGAATAAGTAAAAAAATAATATTCGGCTGTATTCCCACCATCTTTATCTTTAAATAAAAAAGAAGCTAAAAACGTACTGCATTTTAAAAGCTAGTCTGTTGCTTGGCTTCCCGGAAGCGATCCTTGGTTCTTATTGGTTTATTTAATGTGCAAGTTTATTCGACACTGCGTTGGGTATTCGCGGTTAAATACAGTCAAAAACTAACCCGCTATGATCGCGTTAACTCAGCATTGTATGTGGTGAGAGCTTCCTGGTAAGTAGCCGAATAATCGGCCTTTTGGTTCTTTTGAAAAGTTTTCTGTCCTAGGATCTGATTTTCTGGAGTTTCTTATTCCATTAAGACACGTCACTTTTGGACTTCTTTGTCTCTTGTATGTTTAAAAGAAGCGCTTGCGCTTTAACTTCGATTTCTTCCTTGATATTAGAGGGCTACGAAAACATGTTTGCGTTTTCCAAGAGAACAGAACAGAACGGTTCCCAATTTGTACTTTTGCAATTTCTGTACGTTTGGCATCACCATATGTCTTGGAAACTTCACTTCAACTTGAGTTAATAATGGTCAGAGCCAAATCCACCGCTTCCTTTATATTAATTTAGGATTCTGAATTAAAAAAGTTGAAAAGAAGAACTTGTGTACTTGTACGTAATTACCTCGTACATGGGTTAAAATTAGGAATAAACTTGGTCTCTACATAGTAGTGAAGAAAACATATACATACTTTTCCATTTTATTATTGACTGCAAAATAATGCCTGTGTTAAATTTTACGTGTTTGTGAATGCTGACACCTACCAAGAGTCACTGTAACAAAGAAGAAAGCCTAGCAGAGTAGCGAAAGGGATAAGCTTGTGTAATATTTTGTTCATCATACTATACTCACAATACACAATACTGAAACGAAACTTGAAAGTGAAAGAAAAGACTGAGGGTTGAAAAATTTATGTAGTAATAAGAAAACAGAAGTGAATGTGCGCTTATGCTTCGTTGTACTTCATGTACAAAGATAAAACTAAATAAAACAATGGCTTATTTAATGTGTAAGTTTATTTGACACTGCGTTGGGAATGCGCGGTTAAACACAGTCAAAAGCTGTTGCTGCGGTAAAACTTCAAACAAATAAACAAGTTCTTGTACACAAATAATGCTTTTTTTACTACAAATTAACACTTGTACTCGCATATGCGCATAATCTTATGCACATTTATCCGCTATTTTAACTTATGCAAATATTTTACATGCATGCGCATATAAATAACAAAACACAATACTCGGTTTAGTTAGAAACTATTTATGAAGGTATTTGTTGCTCTTTTTCCACAGTCCGTTTTTTCAGGTAGTTGTTAAGCTTTTAGTTCTTCTGGTTGTTTATAACCACGTATTGATGCGATGTTAATCACTCCGAACTATTTGTTTTTATTAAGCAAAATAGATAAGAGCAAAGCTTTTTTATTCTTCATAGAGACATAAAGACTACCGGAACATAAACTAAGTTTGATATTCAAATTTCCAGTAACATCAAGTATTATTTGCGATTATACATACAACTTTTTGTGACAATTCTAGTAGATGTTAGAAACAGTTTTAAATTTAAATTTAAAATCATATTAATCAATTATTTCACGTCCAGCAACAGGATATCATATTCGTCAACCCGTTGCAAAAGTTTGAAATAGTAAATAAGCTCACTAGAAAGAGCTACATCCTTATCGCTTGAGGAGTTGAATTAATTTACTTATTTTGAAATTAGAAATAGTATAACGAACTCGGGCAAGAAGAGTTTTAAGAGGAAGAATAAAGCGTACTACTTCTTTCAAGTCATAAAGACATGATAGTAAGCCAAGCCACAGTATGGAAATAAATCCTTGTTACAACTACTCGTACATAAATGTATTTGTTTGAAAATTACCTTAACACACACACGCATTTTGCTTCAATACTTTCAATGATTCGCTAGGTCTTGTAAATTGGTTGACTTATAAGCTTCATTATTGCTTTCGTATCGACCACTTTAACACGTTTGACTCTGTTACGAAGTATATTTGTTATTTTACCAATGAGACAATATCGTCTTCTTGCCGAACAAGGCGAACGAGAAACTCAGAAATGATTTTCAAATGCCTTTGTAGGTACGTTAACTTCAGATAATACACGAAAAGCGCCATCTATCAGAAAGCATCATCAAGTAAGATCTTTCAGATCCTGTGCTGAGTCTTAATTAACTTTTATCTTCACCATAGCAATTGTTTATTTTTCACATGCCAATGTTTGATTTAGACGGCTGTTGGCAATTTTGATCGCGGCATCGCGCTCGCAGCCGTTATGAAGACCTTTAGACGCGATGAAACGATGCATTTTACATATATTTGTAGGATTGGCTCCTTCCTTTCAGCTAAGTCAACAGTAGCAGCATTGTTAATTGTTGTGGACCCAGTAGAAAGGAGTGTGTGAACTAAATGTTTGAGATTCGACTTTCAAACCTGGGCACTACGAGACTACGTTTGCAAGAGAAGCCATTTAAAGTTTTGTTTCTCAGATACAAGTTTGTCAAAAGAACACTAATAGGGTAAACGAATATTCCAAAAAGTCTGTTGATTCAGCGGTGGAAAATGAAGGATCGATTGTTCTAAAATAAATGCAGTATCTATTGTTATAACTACAAACATCTATGCAGGCATTTTTAATTAGCAATTATAAAATAGCTAGTATAATAGTAGCAATATTATCTAGAAGTGTCATACGTCGAAGGTATTTGCACTTTTTAATGAATGTAGGTTACGCACATGAATTTTGATGATTTTCTCACTTTAAATCATCATTTATTGAGAAAAATTGGTGCAATATGTATTAATCAAAATATTTTCCCTCATTTTCTACAACTTTTTCCATTCCTTCTAGCAAAGGGATTATATCGTATCAGAAGAAGTCACTATCTTTTAGGGCTAAGCATTATTCAACCCTCTTTCGTCAATTTTCAAGTTTGTGTGCGCGTGTCAGCCAAGCTATGCTGCATCGATCTGAACAATTGATAATTAGTAAGTGCTATGTCTGTTGAGTATGTTGGGTGCGGCAGAACTTCTCATTCGAGGTGTAACAACCTTTGCAAAGTGTGGACGTTTTCAGTCAATTCGTGTGGTAGCCATTTTCCATCCTTTTCGACCCTGGCCATCGCTTGTAAACGTCTAGAAACAGCTAACTCGTCAAACGCTAAGCTGTTCGAAAACTCTTAGAAGATTTGAATTGGGATTTCTTCGTTTACAAACTTTTTTGGTCCTCCAGGTCGTTGTGTGTCATTGACAACGAAATCACCACTTTTAAACCATCGAATGGAATTTGGATACGATGGAGCAGCATCGCCATAAGCTTCTAAAAAGTTTTGATAGACTTCGGAAGAAGATTCGTTCAAATCAAACGAAAATACAGTTTTGAAGGTTGCATGATGTATAACTCCACAATACTAAATGCAAACTTGCTATTTTAGGGTCAATCATCGACTTTAACCATTACGTACATTAGAATTTCTCATCACCTCATTTCTCATCTTGTCATTTTTACTTGTAGAAGCTGCTGATCAAGATTCGTGTAGGTGCATAAACTTTTGTTTTTAAATTGAAAAAGATGTTTCTCTTAAAGAATATCGGAGAATATATCTGTTCCAATCAACGGATTAATGCGTTTAGATTTCCTTTTTAAGCGTTGAAAAGGAGCCAAAATGGAAATGTGGAAATGTGAACAAAACGGTCGGACTGTACAATCTGGGTGATAAGCAATGTGAGGTTTAAGGTAAGATTCCATAAAGAGGTATATATAACCATTGAGAAGGCTCACATAGAGTGTTTTTAAAGCATCCATATACATTCCCGCTCTTAAATTGATTACATAGTGAAATGTCATGATCTCACTCCTTTGGATTTTGTTTTGGGTGGATTTACTTACACTAAATTGTTGATTAATGATTGATTGACTGATTCTATTATAATAATCCAAAATATCTTACAGCAATACATAGGTTAACAAGACATTTCTGTCTTTTTTGGTTTAATAAGTTTAACGATTTTAAGTATTTATCAACCCGATGTTAGAAAGGCAGAAGCGAAGCAAAATTAAACTCGTTAAAAAGTACGACAATAAACATGCAAAGATTGCATTTTGCATATGTCCTCAAGCAATTTATATGAAAAAAGCATAAGGCAAGCAAATAGACATCTATTAATTGCACGTGTAGGTAGAATAAGGCAAAAAGCACAAGGATGAAGAATTGTTATGAAATAAACAGCAATGTGTTGCTAACGGTTGAGTGTTATTACTTTCCTGCTTGTGTACACGTAAGCATATTTGTACACACATGGCAATAATTAAAAGGATGAATGCATATGAAAATATGCTTTTCTTTGACAACACTACATTCTACACAATTAAACTCGTGCACTTCCAGACAACATACATATATGCATTATTATGAGTATGGCGAACAACAGCAGCAACACTTCGGTTCTATTTAACAAACAAATAAGTTTCCAAACCTCTGCAGATCACTCATGCATTTAATTGCACCTGTTTTTCTTTTTATACAAGCGTAAATAATACACATGAGCAAACTTACATAAATCAAATACGTAGCTCATATATATGATAATGATTCGTTGATTGCAGAACATGCAAGTGTTAATCATTTGATCAACAAATACAATAATTTTAATATTTTTCCGAATGAAATCGGGCGACATGTCAGGGTAGCGTTCATTTCGAAATATCACAGCGAAACTTGTTCTTATTATTTCATTACATACGATAGTTTCATTTATTCGTAAAGTTATTGCTTGATATTCTTTTACTTTCAGCCAAAGGTTTATTACACAATTGATTAATTCTCGATGTGAGTAGGATCTACTACCAAAAATAACAGATTCGAAATCCACTATCCGAAACACCGTTTTTCGACCCGCAATGCCCTGAAGACGCAAAACCATAAAATATCGTTTATTTTTCTTGAAAAATTTATGATTTGAAAAATGTAAGTTAATTTATCAATGTATTTAACTAAGTTCCTTCAACATAATAAAATTGTTGACATTTGATCTATTATTTATGAATTCGTTCAGTTAGAAAAAAATTGCAGTTAAAACAAGTAAGAAAATTATATTCGGCTGTGCTGGATGTGCCGAATCTTTTATATCCTTTTCCCCTTTTAAGGGGTTTGGCTCATTTTCAACACTTACGTATTTGGAAAGCTTCCAATGTTTCTGCTAAATTTCAGGGACACATTAAGTAATTAACGATCTTGTATGACCCCGTTGAAACTCACTTGGTTCTGAAATATTTGACTAAAATTAAGCTTATGACTCTTAGAAATAATTTTCTTTGGCTGGATTTTACATATTTGCGATTTTAAAAGCAAACGCTAATAAATAGTGTTATGCTGCAGTGTTCTTATTAGCAAATTAACAAATCAACTTAAGATCTCACGTGGAAGGATGAAATTTTACAACATAATGAATTATGTGATTTCTTTTTTTTTTATATATAGCATCCATTTACAACCTCTTTAAAAAGATAATAAGCATATGTTGTATTTGAAAACTTTTCAAAGCCCATAATAAGAGGTGGGCAGAAAAGCGCATAGGCTAACACATAGATGACGCTACTAGTATTAAATCCATATGCTTTTTAATTAGCCCTAACCTTCAAATGACACGTGCATACTGCATTTGACAGCTGTTGCACTATTAGTCTGTGAGTTATAGCATTTTTAGTGAAGCAACTTTTGTTAGTTTGAAAAAATGGATAAAAAGGAATTTCGTGTGTTAATAAAAAAATACGAGAAATACGAAAACAATACTATTGAAGCCAAGGCTTGGCTTGATAAACATTATTCGGACTTTGCACCAGGAAAATCAACCGTAGAGAAGTGGTTTGCTTAATTTAAACGAGGCGAAATGAGTACCAAAGACGATGCACGCAGTGGACGCCGCAAATAGGCTGTTACGGACGAAAACGTCAAAAAAATGAACAAAATAATTTCGGATAGCCGTAAAGTGAAGTTGATTGAGATAGCTGAGACCCTAAAGATATCAAAGGAACGTGTTGGACATATCGTGAATGAATATTTGGATATGCGAAAGCCCTGTTCAAAGTGGCTGCCGCGCGAGCTCACAATCGACCAAAAACAATAACGAATTGATGATTCTAAGCAGTGTTTGGAGCTGTTCAATCGTAATAAATCCTAATTTTTGCGTCGATATGTGACAATGGATGAAACATGGCTCCATCATTTCACGCCGGAGTCCAATCGACAGTCAGCCGAATGGACCGCACGCCTATTTTGAGGCTAAAGACGAATCGTACTATAAAAATGGTATCGAAAAATTGTATGACCGCTATAATTGTTGTATCGCCCTCGAAGGCAACTATATTGAATAATAAAATCAAATTCTATCAAACAAAAAGAATAGATGCTTTTTGTGATAAGTTACACCTGTTACCATCGAATAAATATTGTTTATGTTAAAGGCGATAAGGTTTTATTGAAAATATTGGGTTGGAGAGGGAAAAAGAAGACCAGAAGGTAAAACGAAATTTTTGAAATTTATTTTTGTTGAAGTATTTTTAGTTATAGATTATGATTGCATGTTAGGTATGTACCGATTTTCTAAAATATCCAAGGTTCGCTTTAAACTGGATCTTAATCGTTAGGGTTAAAATACATTCTTGGTAGTCGTTACTAGTTCTTTTGCGAGAAATTTTCTACTCTTCTTATTATAAATTTTGTATTTTTTGTGCTTTTGCTTTTCGATGATGAACATTGAGTACCGGAAAAGCATAACATACAAACAATCAAATGAAAATATATATTTGCTTTTTGCTTGGCTTTCCGGCTCTCATTTTATATATATATGTAAAATATATTTATATACTTACTGGCTATAGCTCAAGTATTTAAATTCTAAGAAATTCTGTTTATGATTGTATTATATATTGTTCTTATTGCGTGGCGCGACTGTTGAAATTGGTGGCAGTTTCTCCGACGAATAAAAGCAACTGCTGAAGCAATTTAAATTTCATCTTTGCTTAGAAGTAGTATGAACGGTAACTGCCTAACAACAATTTTATTGTTTGTTAACCTCAGCAATAATGACAAATTGAAATTTTTTATATGGGACTTCTATTATGAATAGCAATCTAACTAAGCTGATTGTATATGCACAAATTTCTTTCCATTTTAAGCCAATATCACTGTTCTCATAACCTTTCGCGTAATATCAAAAATATTTATTCATAACATTTCATTTCGTTCGTGACTAGTTACCAGTTAATGTTATATTATTAATGCATACCAATCAAAGCAATCCTTGAAACAGCCTCGTGTTCAAAAAGTCTTTAAGAGAATTTTTAGTAAAAGCATTGAGTAATTTTTATTGAAAATCTTAAAGAAATTGCGGTCCGCATACCAAATTCAAAGAGAAAAGAATGTGCCCCAGCGATGTAAAATAAATAAATGAAACTCAAGTTTGGCCTTAAGCAGTTGCTATTACTAGCTTTAAGCCAATTGTTTTAAATTTCAATGAAAAAAATTTGGAAAAGTATTAAAAAACCTTTCAGATAGTTCACTTTTAAAATTATTAAAAGACAATTTTTAAAAGTCTTCGCTTCATACTGATTTTTCAATAACAACTATTTACAGTAAATCAAAGACTCATTCAGCGGGAACACACGCAGAATATACAAACTGGCGGAAATGTGCGGAAAAGACCTTAAGACGTCTGAACTTTTCAAATGCTTTGAAAATCTTAGTCTAATAAATGTTGTGTATGACTTACATCATGTATTTTTATGTACACAAACAATTAAAGGTTTTTCCGTAAAAGTTACGAAAAGACTAGTTATGTAAAATAAACATTTTCAAGGAGTTGCTCTTGTCTCCTGAGTTCCAACTTCTCTAATGCACTAACAAATGTCTTTATAGAGTATTCACGTCTATTTAAAAGCGTTTTCGAACAAAATTAAAGCAATATTGTTTCACAGAGGCGACCATTGAGAGCGATTCGAAAGCTTTGAAAATTTTTCCAAACAATTAAAAGCTAGGAAGTTTTTTGGAGTTGTGTAATGGGAAACGTACGATTGTGTCTCTCACAGATGTAGCAAAAATAGACACTTTCGCGCAAAAAACGTTCGACAAAAAAGAAGCTTCCAATGTTTGTGCCAATTTTGAAGCCGATACCTTTATCTTTGCGGCCAGACGAATTTTTACACACGCATTATATAGATAAGCAGACAGATAGACAGACAGACGGACAGACGAATACGTTTAGGTGGATTCCGAATTTCATATTGATAAAGAATAAACCGAAATCGCGTAAACCGAAATCGGTAACTAATATAATCTACTTACTATTTTATCACTCCTTTTAAAATGTTTGAAAACGGCCTAACTTACTGTTTCCTATATAAATTAAATCAAACCCAAATTATTAAATCGTATGTTGTATGTGAAAAATGAAAATTGAAAACTTTATGTGTGTGTGTGCGCGCGAAACCAAGAAAAATATATTATCTCATAAAAACAAAAATTTAAATAATTTCTCTTGTTTTAATAGAAATAATTGAAATTGTGCAGGGGAAATATTTTTTTTTAATATGTATTCAATGTTCAGTCCCAAAGAGAATAAGTAAATGTTATGGAAAGGTAAGGAAAATAATAGAAGTTGTTGTCACATGATGGGAACTGTATAATAATCAGAATTTTGAATTCCAGAATATAAACCCAAACTATATGAACTTAAAAAATTTATTAAAATAATTTAAGAAAGAAAAATAAAAAATAATGTTGTGATGCCTTTTTTCACATTTTGAAGAAAAGCGTTAAATTCAATCTTCGATAGACGTCATATAACAATAAGCCGAACTGTCACAGTTTGGTATCTTTGAAGTAATGCAATTTTAAAACTACTGCTTAGCGCGAATATAATGTGCGTAGATTTTCCGGTGTTTATTTTGACATTCTAGTTGTTTACCCAAAAATAAAATTTTGTTGATGGACAGAACAGAATAGTTATTATTACGAACTGATTTTTAGAGAACACTTCCTTTCGGATTTGTTAGTCTACACTTACACCATTGATTTTTGGCACTGAAATTACTCCCAATAATAGATTTTGCACTCAACTACTTGAAGAAATCATTGTAATCGTTATATTTCAAAGAAAACTGAGGAGTAAAATAAACTGCGCGGATTGATAAATCAGAATGATTGCATTTCGCATTAACCCAAGACGGTTGTAAAAATGATTCTCTAAAGCTATTCGAAGTTTTGCATTTAATAGTAGGTTTTACAAAAATCATGAAGCCAGTTTGTGTTCTAGAATCAGAGTGATTGGGAGTAGATTAGATCATCCCCACTGATTTTACAATAAGACCGATTTGTGAAGTGAGTCTCCGATATGCGAAGAATGTCAATAAACTAATTAGGCGACACTGAATTAGCCGGTAAAATAAAATAACATTTTTCGTATTTTTGTTTTTTCACTAGCATTGAGCAGCTTTCATAAAGAGTTAGTTTATCAGATATGTGGTTTTCGGAACAATATTTGTTCAAAAACTATTCTTTCAGAAATAATGGTTTGATACTGGACATACGAGTTTCAATCGAAATCACTCTCTTAATGGTCTAACAACGAAGTGATCTTGGCCTTTGTTATAGCAGTTGCGATCGAAGTATGGCCACATTAAACGTATAAAGAGTGTTTCCGAATTTAAGGTTTACGAGCTTGCGTTTAACTACGTTTAAAAAATTATTTCTTTGAGAGAAAAAATTATTTTAAAACCATTGCAAGAGTTTACTAAAAAATGAAGTCATCTTCCCAGTTAAAAGCTTACAACATTTTTCTAATCTAATAATATGAAAATATAGTATTTAATCAACGAATATAAATATGAATATATTTGAAGAATTTTATTTTACATAGATTTATTTCATTCAGCATTAGTATTACTGAACGAAACTATGTGCATACAATGAATATTTTCAGAGAGATTGAAACACATTTTAAAGCCATCTTAATAAAATTATTGACACACAACAGAGAAACATGCTGTGTACGCATTTATCTCTTTATCATTATCCTTAAGAGCGTCAGTGTCAAAATCTATTGTTTTTATACTCACGGGGAGATTGTGATATAATAAATGTAGGGAAAACTTTGCAAATGTACTTGTTGTCAATGTCAACGCATCTGGAGCGTTAGAATTGTTCACGCGTTCATAGTCACCAAGCACGCAGACGTTCCTTTCGTTATTCTATTTCGAAGACAAAAATTTTACGATTCGTGAAATTTACTTGAGAACTTTTTAAATTAGGACATACTTTTAAAGATAAAAAGCAATAAATTTCATTGCGTTTAAACTGCTGTAATAAACGAGTGAATGTATGATTTATCTGAAAAAAAACAATGTAAGCATTGAATAATAATTGAAAATATATTTTTTTTTGCGGATTTTTGCTTTAAGCTAGAGTCACACAAAAATTACAAAGTTAGACGTACAGTAGTCATACATAATCTTTTCATAACCTAAATAAACAAGTTTCGCTCTTATCTATTGCAGTTACACAAAAAGGCAGTGTATCAATATCATGTTCGTATTACATACATACATAACATTTTCTTCATTGTCAGTACTTTACTAAGCGGGCAATTGTGTTTGTACGTTTCTGAAAAATAGCTCTCACTTACCCGAAATATAATGAAGAATGAAGTTTTTTTCGTCTTTAGTGTACAATCCACTTCATGTAATTTGAAATTCATTTTGTCAGCTACTCTTTAAAGTGCGAATTTTATGTTATTTCTCTATTTTCTATTAACTAATTTTATTACAAATTTTAAAGCTACGAATGCACATTTTCTAAATGATTTGAAAATAGAAAACGATTATGTTACGGAAATTGGACCTGCTAGTAGATAAGTATGTTAGATTAGATAATATTTTGCTAATGTTATATGATGACATGATGATATATATGGAAAAAGACGAAGTTGTCAGAGAGGGAAGATTTATTCCATATATTGAACGTAAAAAAAACATGGACCGACTTTAGGCGGACAGACATATTCATATTATATTTTTATGGTTAAAACTTTTCTAGTTTCTTTTAACTTTAGCACTAATTACAGTATTTCCTTTGACTATATCATAGCTTTAAATTGGTTATTTGGTTGATTCGGCCCATTATTGAAATTATCGAAATGCATGTTCCATAACGACATTGCATCTGCAAGCATTCTGTAAAATTTCCTTAGCAAGTTAGACTGTCGTATTTTATCAAACCAACAACTCCTAGTAATGGTCAAAGCACAATTGCATTCACAAAGATGGATAATTAAATCCATGGCTTACGCAGTTGGCATCGCTACCTTTTCTCGCTCCAGCTCGTAATAATGTACGACTATCGCTACCACGCTATACGCATTTGACAAAAATTTGGAAACAAATATTTGTACTAAGCGAGAAAATAGGCAAAAATTTAACTAAGTTTGTTTTAGTAATTAAGGTATTTAAAGTTTACCTTAGTAGACCAAGACGAACATGTATAAACGAATTTTTTGGAATTGGGAATCTCAATGGGGCGATTAAGATAATTCTTAGGTTTTTCTGTATTTTACTAAGAAACATTTCTACGTTTTAAAAGTTCTATCTTGAGGTCTGGCACTTTGATAACTCCGCGAGCATTGCAGCAAAAAAGTTCAAGATCAGCGAGAAATAAATGAGCAGAAAAGAGGAGCGTTAAGAGCAGATAAAAACATTACGTGTTTCATTTGCTAACATAGCAGACCATACTGTAAATGCAATTGGAGAATTGTGGTCGGCCAATCCACCGCGGCTGTAGCTTATTATTCTTTCTACATTTCTTTTTCGCTGACCACATAAACGACATCTTCTGAAAGAGAGAAGAGGTCATAAGAAAAAAAAAAGTAGTGAATATTTCTAAAACTGGTGCAAATATTAGAATAATGAAAGACTACTACTACTTTTATCTGCTTATAGTAAGTTACAAATGGTACGAGGTTTTCCTAACGGTACAGTGTGGTTATAGATATAAATCTCCCCATAAATGATTTATTCTTCTTCGTATTGTTCTTCCCCTGCATGCTTACTGACATGTATATAAGGAAGGTTTATAGAAACCTTACGGTTTTCCATGAATATAAAAGTAGGTTAAGCTATTTTCAAGTGAATACTTTCACACTCATCTGTAATACGAACGTGTAAATACGAACCTAGTACTTATGCATGTTTATAAAAAATATATACATCCACACTTATTGCGCACAATTGTTATTCATTTAAACAAATGTCGGACTGTAATGTGTCATACATATCAATGTTATGAAACATAGATGTCTCACACTTCTCACAAAGCTTACAATGGCACCCACTCTTAGGACGTTTCGTTGGTATTTCTGTAGAATTTTCAGTTTTTTCTTGCATCCTTTTTTATTTTTATTCAAATTTACAATAATATAGATTCATTTTTATTTTCTATTTTTTATTTTTTTTCATCACTCCATAGAGGCATTTTTAACAAGAGCTTAGGTTTACAACTTTCTTTATAAATTGGGTATGTATGCATTTTTTTTAGATCCGCACTTCGTGTTTCAATGCAATATTAAAGCATGGTAATATAGTAACATTTTATATTTTTTCTTTTACATATAGCATAACATTGTACGACAAAGTTTTTGAGTGTACAACTGAAGAAAGAATGATGTCAATGAAATTTTTGCATTTTCTCGGATACATTACTTGTGCACTGTATGCTCCGAAAACATGGCATGGAGCACAGTTCCTTACTTCAGAAGCAATGTTTAAAAAAACAAAAAAGGCTGAGATTAACTGACTTCAATTTTTTATGATTTTATTTACAACTAAGTTCGACGCAATAATGAACATATTAAAGGGATGGTGGTTCTAGACCTGCCTAGGAAAAAACTAAATTCAGTAAGAAAATTACATACAGCTTGGTGTGAGTATTTATACCTGTCACCACCAAAATAATAAATTTTTTTCTTATCATTTTTACAATGATCTTTTAGTAGGCCCTGAAAAATATTTGCCAATTATTATTATTATTGTTATTATTATTATAATAACAGCTTATGGTTCAACTTGTGTTAACTCGTCTTCGATATTAACGGGAACATAGCGAACATTGAGTGTGATGTGTGAGCTTGATGTCATATCCAAAGAAAAAAAAACATTTTTTTTTGACAATTGACTTCGGTTTCCTCAGGAGTTCCTAATATTTAAGTGCGTATATTTACTTAAATTAAATATATAATACACTGATAGTGAAGAGATCATATTATGGCCTCAAAGGTCAACATAAAAATTCAAATAGTTTTCACCTATTGACGGAACAAAGCAAAGTAAAAAGAAAAACAAGCAACAAAATTATATTCGGCTGTATCGAATCTTCCATACACACCGCCTTTGTCTTAAAAAAAAGTGGAAAAAATAATGGGTAGGAGTGACAATTTATTTCTATTTTTTAGAAACCCTGTGAAAGGTTTTGATGAGCACTGAGCGAAACATCCAAAAAACAGGAGTGTTTGTTGGTTTATTCGATACCGCAGCTTATTTTACATTTTAAGTGTGGTATGTGATCAATTTGAGCCGTCTTCAATAGCAACGTATGTGAAAGAACCTCCAAATGTTTCTGACAACTTTGAAGCCAATATCTGCATTTTTGAAGCCAGGAGAATGTTTACCACAGGCATTGCGCAGACGGACAGAGGGACACACGAACTTACTTAAGTCGATTCTAAATTTGATGCTGATCAAGAATACATATACTTTGTGGGATCTCCGAAGTTGCCTTCGGGGGGTTACAAAGCAAATAACTAAATGAAATATACCCCTCACCTTCGATGGTGCGTATAAAAAATTAACAAATATGAGTCTCTCAAGGTATCAATGGTAAAAGATGCAAATAGCAATTTTACCATTGATTGAAGGCAAAATGTACTCTATATGCAAAAAAATATACATACGACCGTAAAACATAGTCTGGCGTTCGCTCTTGTCAAAGACAATATTATCTATATAATTTATAATCTATAATTATTTTTGATATCATTGTAATTGCATTAGTTAGATATTCTTATAATTAATGATTTGATTTGGTGTGAATGAAGATAAATAAAAATAAACGGACCACATGGTAAAAGTTTGGTTTTTCGTTTTTAAATAATCGCCAAGCCAGAGAAAGAAAAACTCAACTTGTCAGTTCAAAGTTTTAGAGACAATATAATTTCAAAAAGAAACTAACAACTATTGTCATCTTCATAGTGTTAGTGCAAACGAAATGGTCACTTTTATTATTAATGGTTATTAGACGAGTGGTTGATTTTATTCTTTATTATTTTGTATTATTTGACCGAATGCTTAAGAAGCCACTGGTGCGAAGTTAGCCCACACTTGTCTGGCCCAGTTTTGTCTTTGCTAAAATGTGGGCTAACTTCGCAGTGGGTACGTGTCTTCGCTAAGATAATTGATAATAAAGCGGCATAGAAAAATAAACAAAATACATACGAAAACTAAACAAAAATAGAAAATATAAACATAAATAAAAAAACTAATTTATGTCTTATGTTATAAAAAATGCAAAAAAAAATTATTGTTACTATTTATCATGAACAGTCCACTAGTAGTTGGACAAAAATTAGAATGTACAAAAAGCGTTATAAAAATGTTAAAGAAATAATAACTGGTGTGAAGTTAACCCAAAATGTGTCTTTGCTAAAAATGTCTTTGCCGGCTAACTTTCATAGTGAACGGACGCATAATTTTTGCTCCGCTAATTGATTTTTTCTATCGTGAAAATTAATAATATCGTGAAAGTAATAATGCTAATGAACAATTAATTTCAATTGTGCATGGTTATACATATAATAAGATCACAAAGTATAAACAAATCTTTAAATAAATGAAAACTGATTGAAGAATACCATGTGATCATTGTACGCGTGTTGTTACCGTTGATTTATTATCCTAAACATAGTGTGGTTGCATCTAACAATAATCAAGAAATGTGCATGAAATATAACATCACTAAGTAAGAGTTTCTTGATAAATTAACTCTTAATTGTGAAAAGAAAATTTTTTTTGGCTCTTTTTCTCTGGTTTAACACTCCAATATAACAACAATATCAATTTACTATTACTTATGTGAGAGCAACAATAGCATTAACTGAAATTATTGGCATCAATTATTGACATCAATATAATCGTTAACGATAAAATACTAACTATCACCTTATCATGTTGATTGCATGCTTGTACAACTCGTACCAAAATAAGAGCAGGGCTGGGTGTGACAGATACGTCGTGGTCGCGCTTACACAACCAGCGCGTCATGGTCACACAAAATGCGCTGGTTTGTTAGGACCGCGGATGCAATTGTTGGTGGGAAAAAAGGGCTGAGGTGGTCCTGCCCGGATTGCAGACAGAAGGTCATTGACCTATATAAACGCAGAGCCAATAAGCAGAATGTCGCATCTATTGCAAGTAAAGCAGCTGATACTGGCATTGTGGCTGGCAGGTTGTCGCCATTGTCACCTCTGCTTATTGTAATCCCAGCAGCGGATAATGTAGCATCGCAGGTCATTGGTCAACTAGTCCCGCCACCAGTTGACCTTCTAGCTGTTGATCTCGTGGATTTGACGTCTCCTAAACCTCCCAATATGTTGGCATCTGCTGTTAACTCGTCGGCTCTCACTGAGTTACAGCCGCAGTTGGTGGATATGATTATTCCTGTTGAGTTGTAAATATAAAACTGGGGACGAAAAAATCAAGTGGTAATTCCACATCTGATTGTCCCATTTCTCTTAATCTTTCTTCCAAAAATGATACGAACGATTGTAACCCTCGCAGGTAATTGATGATAGTTTAGCTTCTTATAAGCCTTACTATTATTAGTCCTAATCAGGCTGTTCGGGATATTCTTGCTGATGTTAGCTTGAAAGCTGTACCTCCTAGGAAGGCTAAGTTTGTTTCAAGTTTGTTGTCTGATACTGCAGTTATTAATGTTAAAAGTTATCTTGCTGTTGAAATCTCTTCCATTGATTTGAAGAAGGTTAGCATCTTTAAATTGTCCCCATTGCAACCAAGGGCAATCTCGTCGCTTAAGCTCTTGGCGCCGACAGATTTTACTGAGTCATTTTTAAATAATTCAATTTGGCTCGATGGATCCTTAATCAAGGAATTCCTGCCGCGCGATGGGCGTCGAAATAAGAACTTAACTAGGCATTCCGATGCAAAAAACTAAATGATTCCTCGGCTCCATTTACAATCTTATACCAAAATGTTAGGGCCCTTAATTCTAAGATTCCATCTATTTACTTTAACCCAGTTAGCACCAAGTTTTCTTGCTTGGTCTTTACTCAAACTTGGTTAAAGTCTGAGGTTCTTTCGTCGGAACTGTTTCATAATTCGTTTCCGGTATTTAGAAATAATAGATTAGATAGAATAGGGAGTGGTGTACTGATTGCTATATCATCTTCAGTCCCGGGCAATTTAATCGAATCTGTTACTCCATCTGATGTTGAATTTATTGCTATTAGGCTGAAGCTAGCAAAATAACAGCGTTATGTTACGTGCTCCTATATTACCCCAAATGCAGATATCTCAATCTATATGTCACATGCATCACTCATTAGGGGAATTGTTGAAAAGTCTAATCCGTTTAATTGAATCGTAATTTTGGCTGACTTCAACCTTCCACAAACAACCTGGAGTTATTGTGAGGATTCTGACTGTATGTTGCCTACTACCGCCTCGGAAAAAGGTAAACTGTTTTTTAATGAACTATTTGATTGTAATTTATTGCAATATAACCGGACATCTAATCGCAATGCTAGACTATTAGACTTGTGCTTTTCAAACGTCCTTGAGATAGTAATATCTCGTTGTCGGCCTTTTAGCTTGCCGGAAGATCCACATCATCCAATTTTAAGCACAACTCTTCATAATGGGCTTGATGGGCTGGTAATCAATCCTGTAGAACCAATTCCATCTTTAATCTCTTGATCTAAAAAAAACTGATATCTTACCGCTGAAATCCCGTCTTTCTCATATTAAGCTTGATTTTCCCGTTGGAAATATTGATACTCCAATATCATTGTTCTATAAAGAATTAAAGTCGGCCATTATGCTAGCTGTTCCAATCAGTCTTCAAAGACCGAGAGACAAGTGCACTCCGCGGTTTAATAATATTATAAAATATTATAAAAACAGGAAAAACAGAT
Source organism: Glossina brevipalpis (assembly GCA_000671755.1). Lineage (NCBI taxonomy): Eukaryota > Metazoa > Arthropoda > Insecta > Diptera > Glossinidae > Glossina > Glossina brevipalpis. The sequence goes on from KK351015.1 coordinate 3,316,792, forward strand.
TTTTTAAAAACTTATTAAAAGCGTTTCTACCCTTGATCATCTGGCTTATTCTACAGCTAGGAATAAATTTAACTGTTTTAACCACCTTTATTACCGCAGATACCTACAGTCGATAAAATCATCACTGCTAGTTATCCTAAACTATTCTTCAATTTTATTAATTCGAAAAGGAAAATCTGAAGTTTTCCCGCGCACGTCTCTTACAATGAGATGGTGTCTGCTGACGAGATGAAACCTCAAGTTTGTTTGCGGATTATTTCTGTCGAAACTACTCAACGTCAGATTTTGACTCAAAGTCCACTACACCCGTATCCTATAGTTAATTCCATTACGATTTTTAATTTTGTTATTTCTGCAAATGATATATTATAAGAGCTTAGCACTCTAAAGTATAGTTATCAACCTGGACCTGATGGGATTCCATCGTGTATTTTGAAATCTTGTTCTGTTGAGCTATGTGAAATAATTTTAAAGATTTTTAATTAGTCCTTGAAATTATGCTGGAAAAGTAGTTTGCTTATTCCTATTCACAAAAGTGGTAATAGACACATGATAGAGAACTATGAGGGCATTTCAAAGTTGAGTGTCCTACCTAAAGTGTTTGAGCGTAAAGACACCCAGCATCTAGCTTTTGCCATCAAAACATATATATCTCCTTTCCAGCATGGCTTTCGGAAAGGAAGGTCTGCGGTTTCGAATCTATTAGAGTTCATTTGCCATGTGTTCAATACCATTACTGCTGGTGCTAGCACGGACGTTATATACACTGATTTTAGCAAAGCTTTTGATATGGTTAACCATAACTTACTGATAATTAAACTTCAGACCTCTGGTTTTCCCTCTCAACTAGTGAATTGGATCAGTTTTTATCTAAAAAATAGATCATTCAGGGTTCTGTTTAATTGCATATTGTCGGATGAATCCCCTGTGACGCCAGGCGTACCGCAAGGAAGCCATTTAGGACCTTTATTATTTAATTTATACCTTAATGACTTTCCATCTGTGATCAAATCCAGTCAAATACTAATGTACGCGGATGATGTCTGGAGAAAACCCTTATAAGCGTGTCGTATGCTCAAAAGGTTTTCCTATAAGTCATGATTTACTAGTACATGGACGCAAGCATACAGAAGAGAAACATTATGTCTGCTCAGTGTGTGGTAAGTCATTTGCACGAAGCAGTACATTATTACGTCGTACGCGTATTCATACTGGCGAAAGACCTCATAAATGCACCAAATGTACTCGTAGCTTTGTACAATCCGGTGACCTTAAAGTCCATATGCGACGCCATACTGGCGAGACGCCGCACAAATGCAGTGTCTGCTCGGAAGCTTTTATATGTGGCGCAGCTTTACGGATACATCATAAGAGTCCCACAAGTTACCTGCAGTTGTCTAGACCAATTTTAAAGAGGTCGTAATATGCACAGTAACTAAAGTACAGTTTTTAGATTTAAAATTTTAAAATCATGAATGAAAATGTTAATAAATTGAAAAGGTATTTACATTTAATTGTTTATTGTATTGTTTATTGTATATTAGAAATGAAAATCATTGATAAACGTTAAATTTAGTATAACTGTACCAGTGCCTGCAGTTGTCTAGTTGTCTATATATCTTCTTATAGATGTGATGTTGACTCAATTGAATCCGTACAAAAATAATTCTTGTTATTTGCGCTAAGTAATTTGCCTGGGACCCCCTTGTTCGTCTGCCGCCTTATGAGAGTAGGTTGCAACTGTTGTCATTACCTTCATTGGAGAGACGCAGATTTTTTCTGGGTGTTACCCTTTTAATAAAGATAATCAATGGTACTATTGACTCGCCGACTTTGCTATGGGATTTGTGTTTTAATGTTCCAATGCGCCCCTCAAGGCACTTTATCTTTATTAAGTTCACTCACTGTAAATATAATTATGAGCAGTTTAATCCTTTTAGAGTTGGATGTGTGTGTGTAACAACTTAAATCAAGTACATCATTTTTTCGCGATTTCGGATCTAAATAGGATCATAAACGTTATTATTTAATATACGGCGTTTGTCACTGTCTTATTTAAATTAAATTAAGTTAGAATTAATAAAAAAAAATTTTTCAGAAATCGTTTGACAGTTTTATGCTCTGTTATTAATTTGCTACATTTTTAATTATGTTATCTTCTATTATAAAATTCTATTTCAAATCTTATTCTGTAATTTGTTTACAAAGTCCGACAAGACTCTTATTGCCTAATTGTCTATTCCTAATCTATAAGAATTTATGCTTCAGACTCTCCGTATTTTAAATATGTGACTGTATATCATTGATTATGGAACTGGACTGTATATTGCTTAGTCGAGTTCCCACTTAGTGTATAAATATATATATAAATTAAATAAATAATTGATAAAGCAGGATGGAAAAATAAATAAAATACTTACAAAAACTAAACAAAAATAGAAAATCCAAGCATAAATGGAAAACTAAACCATGGCTTGAGTTATAAAAAATATAAAAAAGAATTATTGTTACTATTCATCATGAACGTTGCGCTTATAGTTTGATAAAAATTACAATAATACTCTTCCAGTTTTTTGACATATCTTAAAGGCTTCTAAAAAGTTTCAGAAAAACTAACATTATCATCCAAAATATATATAAATATATATATAATATATATCATGTCACACAAATGTCGATAAGAACCATTCCCTATATGTTTGTGTTTAGCTTAAATTTTTAAGACTCCTAAGTAAGCAGCGCTTTTTCTTTCATTACTGAGCAACAATATAACGCAATGTATGGACGCGTTCAAAATATTACAGAATTCTTTCACATTTGATCTGAAGGATAGGAAAACGTGGCGGGTAACCCTGGACAATGCCTTAAATAAAATTTATTTTATATAATTTTTGGTTTTTCTTTTTTGTTAACGATCAATTTTATCGCAAGACCTTTTGAAATGTAATTATAGACGCATTGGGATTACTGCTCACTTTCCAAAGAAAAAAAATGGACGATGGTAATAGATATGCCACTCGACAACATCTTATCAATCATTAAAATCAATGGCGAATTTTATTTGCACTACGCACAATGCTACAAAAAAGGATTGCTCGATTGCTCTTGCTTACGAATCTTTTTGTTCTACTCTCGCGCATGCTTCTCATACACAAGTTAGTCTAGTGATAGAGAAATGTATTGATTTCTATTTCTACTCTATTCTCTAACACCAAACATGGCTGCGCGCAACCCGACAAAGCTATTTTGCTATTCATAAAAACGACAAAACGCCAACAAAGCCGATAGCCTAAGCTTCTAGTGCTCTCATCTCTAGTCTAAGAATAAATTTCATTAGTCTAGAGTATAATAATAATAATATGCTTATACGACATATAATATAAATATATGCAATGTTTATATGAAAAGTGTTTATAGATTTTTGCGCTGACCTGTAAACTTGAGTTTTTTTTTACACAATACAATTATATGCATTTGCAACAATAAACTTTTTTCGAGGTATTGACAAAACTCTACTGTAAAGTTTTATGAAATTAAAGAAAAAATCTGCCAACATCTATTTCTCCTTTCGTTTAGTTCTGCTATTCCACGGCTACATATTTCATACTTAATTTATTCAGATTATTTATTTTCTTAAGAAAAATCGCTGAACGATCGTTCCCAATATCCTGGAAATCACTTTATAGCATAAAGTCGACTTTCTAGGAGACCTTTGAAAAGCTGTCAACACAGCCTAGAAATTTAAGAAGTTGTACAGTGACGGCATCATGGTTTTGCCAGAAAAGTGCTAAAAGATTATTTATTTATTACGTTTTGGCTACTACCAGTCAGCTATAGGTACAATTCGTTAGTGAATATTCGAAAGGTCTTAAATGCATAGAACGCTTAAACTAACAGCTCAGCTAATTTACTATAGCACTTGAAAATGAGGCATAGCCTAGCAATAGGGAATTCTAAAAATAAATATTTCATACATTACAATTATATTTAATTTATAAGTAAAGTATCGATTGAAATCCAAAATGCAACTAACAAACAACGCAAAGTTGCATATCATATAACCAGTTGTTAGGTATATTATAGGGTTAGTAATATCTATTACATTAATAATAATGAAATGCGTTACACTTACATATTGCGCGTTCATAATAATCATCGTAATAAATGTAATTGTTACAATTATGATGAGTGCAAATTCGACCAAATGGCACATATTTGGTTTAATAATTAATGGCGAAAATACCACGAGTTTTTCCCTTGGCGTAATACTTATTTTTATTAATAGGAATATACTTTTCGTGTTTTTCTTGCCAAATCCAAGCCCGGCTTGAAGATTTTTTAAGTTTCGTCCATCATTGTTCTTTAATAAAATCCATTTTTCAAGCTAGGAAAATAGCTAATGTTTTTGTTCCAAAATATGTTGACATGCTCTGTGGTTTTTACAATTATCTGTGAAATGCCAAATGACAAAAAAGAACTATGGTCTTAAATATATAGGAATTGCGAAACGATATCCGATCTAGGTTGAGTAAATTGATCTTCGCAATATTTTACAACACATATAGTTACAACACATATAGTACCGCATATATGGAACGTTGTATGTTGAACACACATATTAATGCAAGATAGGTATTAAAAAATTCAAACTAAACCGAAAGCAGACTTTTTATTGTTGGAAAAGCTTTATCCCGCTTTGTCGTTATGTCATATGTTTATTAATTTTATTTGTAGTTTTTCAATTGCGTCTTTTCCATAAATAGTGCGTTTTTTTTAAGTACCAATGGGAAGTATTTTTCATTTCACTTCACAGAGGAAGGATATATTTACACTTATGAATAATGTGAGTGCCACGTCAGTTTTTTATAAAATGTATTTTATTCCTTTCTATGGTATATAGTTATGTGTGTACGTGTTCGTACGTCATTTATCTAATATTCTTTTCTGGTATTAATAAGAAATTATGCGAGTTCGTTCTAATAGCAGAGAATTACAGTAGTAGTGCTTTTGTTGCACTCTATAGAATTTGGATAAAGGATTCGAATACAAATAGCTACCGTAACGTGAATTCACTTTTGTAAAATTTATGATTATGTTATGATTAGAATTTATTGCAAAAGAACCTAAAACCTTAAGTAATGGTAATTGTGGGTGTTAATGTCACACGAAAACATCCTTCTTAGCCATGTGGAACTATTGAATATTATAAAAAACTGCTAAAAGGATCTACAACATAGTATTACCTCTTGATCTAAACATATTTATGTCAAGCTTTGGCTTTCTTTCCGACTTTATTCAGTACTTTGAATGGCAAAAGTAGGTTCGATGAATATCGCCAAATCGATTAAGAATCTCAGTCCGTAAAAAAATGCGTATATTGTATGGATTAAGCATCCGCCGAACAAGGCTCTTCCTCGATCTTCTACTTACTCATTCACTAAGAGATATCGTTTCGTTCGTTTAAAAATGCACACATACGTCCCATTAAAGAAAATCTTCGTTGAGCTGCCATTGCCAAGTCCCAACATTCTTTCGTGGCATTTCCAATAACATTTTAAACGCCAAACAATTTTTCACAGCAACATATGTCGTAGAAGCAGTAAAGAATTTTGATGTGAAATTCCACACAACCTCATAGGGATCTAAGTAATCTTATGTTTTTCGAAAGTTCAGTTTAGCGCCCTGAAGACAATGATCTGAGCCAGTTCCAACAGCCTATCATAAAAATAGAGTAAAGTAGAGTAAGTAATGCTGTAAACGTAGTCTAACTCTTTCCTTTGCTGATTAGCTGATAATCTTGTTTGTTGCTGATAATTTTACTTTCCATTTCAAGTTTGAAAACCCAAATCTGATTCAATTTCGTGCACGTTAGTGTCCTTCCTGAATACTTTCTGAATACTTTCTGAAGATGTCAGCGTCGACATCAGGTTCCCCTTAACTGCGTTACACGATTGAAGCATACGTCTGTGTTGAAAACGTAGTAACAAGATTAGTTAATCTGCTTCTTTATGATGATTTATTTTAAAATCACTTTTTTATCGTTCACTCTTTTTTTTTTGATTTTTTTTTGTTTTATCTAAATACCGACAGCTAAACAAATAAAAGCCCACTTTTTTTATTGAGTAATTTAATTTTGTTTTATCTCTTTCAACCTACTGTTGAAATTTTTTGAGTATTTTTTATACTAAAAATCATTGAATCATTCTATTAAGAAATTGTAAAGGATGTGTTTTATGTTTTCAATAATAAAAACAAAAACTACAACAATTGTGTTCAGTGATGCATAAACAAAATTAATATAAAACATATACGACCGAATAGAATGAAAGAGAAATTTTTTTGGCATCATTCAAAAATAAATTCTATGAACTCCCCACTTTATTATTTCTACTGTATTTAACACTAGAACTACTGAAAAAGGAAGGTCAATTGAATCAGAAAAAAATGCGCTTTCATAATTTTCTTCCCAAACTACATATTTCTTGCAGCCCTAACACATTATGTCCTTAATAGAACCAATGTGCAAAAGCAACATACGTCTTTAATTGCTAAAGTGAAGATAGCCCTCATTTCGTAGAGTTTGTTGTTCTGACCCGTTATGGTCTAACACAATTCAAAGAAGTGGTCTCATATTGATTATAAAAATTAAAAATTTGTAAAAAAAATATGGCTTAAGAATTAGGGTGTTGCTATTAAATGCACAGGCTGTATGTAGTTACTTAAGGATATATATATATATATATAATATATATTATTAAAATGTATATAAAATTTCAAAGATATTTTCAAAAAATATAGATTCATTGAGTGCCCAAAATCTGCCATGTGCAACATCCTCACAAATTAAGCATAATATTACAGGAAAAATAATTAAGTTTTTTCAAAACATTTTTTTTATTATTAATTTAATAGGAGCTTTGAACCTACTAGAATATATGAGAAAAAATCATTTCTAAAAAAATCTTTACCTTCTAATTTTAAGGTTTCGAAGACCCTGTTTGTAAATGACTCTCTGAAGGGACGTTGTAGTCTAACGTCTTACTTGATGATTTCTAATTTCTCTGACTTTCTAACCTTTAGAGAATATTTAGATGTGTTTAAAAGGACTTCCAAACAAAAATGCGTAAATGTAGCCTCCTTGAGACGATCATTGAGTGTTACTTGCCCGGGAACGTTTTTCAAAAAATTTTCAATGCTTTTGACTTACAAATAAAAGCGCGTGATGAAATTTTTTCAGTTGATTATGAATTCCATTAGACATTTTGTCGATTCTTTGTCATTTCCCTTAAGATATAATATAAAATGTGCGCCTCTGTCTTTGGCGAATACAGGAAAACAGACACCTTCGAATAAAAATCTTCGAGGAAGGAGAATGACGAGAAGTGGATAGGCGTTCTTACGCTCCTGTGACTGCAGACTAGTGAAAAAAAAACTAACAAACTGTTATCATTAAATAACGAGTGCATAAAACATTCCAAAACTTTAAACTCGTTTCGTTCTTATTCGTCGTTTCGCAAACCACAAAAGCCAATATTTTTAAAATCCGCCCGATGTTTGACTAGACATAGAATGCAGATTAAAAATGTATTTTTTTAGATTCAAATACAGATCAAGTTGCACTGCGTGCAGCTGAGCCTCAAGAAAAAGGTTTCTGTAGTATGATTTTTGGGTATTTTTCAAAGCTTAAGCTAATAATCTTTTTCAATGTTGTTATTACACTCCTCTTCTTCACATCCAAATATAATATTGGTAAAATAAGGCCCTTCCAGAGTTTTAATATATCTTAAAATGCAACGAATCCCTTATATGAAAAAACACAACACCCAGAACTTTTATTACTTATTGCACATTGGTTCTCCAAAATGGGGAGTAATTCAGAGCATTACATCAATTGTTTTTGAATTTATAATTGAAGGTATCGTTTTCATTTAAAAGAGAAAATTTTTTGCATATAAAACAAAAGCTCATTTTATTAACAACCCTCTAAAACGTATAAAAATGTTTGCTAAAACACGTCTATAAAAATGTATAGCTTTTAATAACACAAAATGTAATGTAACTAAGAAAGAATCGAAACGCTATCTTTGGTTCTTGTTTCATATTAGAGCTTTTCTGCAACTTTTCCATACTTTGCATTATCCATCCTTTAAATTTGTATATGCTGGCTGCGATACGTGGTTTTATCCCGTTACACATCTCTTGCCAGCTTATCATGCCAGTTAGTTCACCATTGCACACAAGCGGTGATCCATCGAAGAAAAGAGTACAATGCGAATCTTCCAAATCGGAATCACGAGGTAAATCAACACAAATAGCTCCATCATACGCATTTGGGAGTATCTGAACACACTTATTTCTATGCATAATAATAGCTTTAGTTTCAACCACCACTCCAGCCTCACCCAATCCAACTACTACACACTCAGCATTTACATCAACTGGTTTTCCGGGCAATGGCATGGGATTTGCTCTTTCATTCAACTTCATGTTTTCATCTGTCCTAATAATAGCTAGTTGAATGCCAAAAGGTTTTGGAAATGTACCGCTTTCATAATTTGTTGATTTTGACCAAGACCTTAAGTGAACTTTCGGAAAATTTCTTAAATATTTTGGTATCCCAAAGACTATGTAGCCATCGATCTTTTTATTTTTACCGTACATTTCTTCATTTTCTCTTTCATTAGTGTAACTTGTCAGTACAATATTTTCTGACAGTATGACTCCGCAAGCCATTACAGTCTTCGCGCCATATTTATTTGGCCAACCTAAATATACTGTGTGTTGAGAATATGCACTAAGAGCAGACACAGTCGGCGGATATCTATGAAGTTCCTGCTTTGTAGATTCGATCCATGAGAGGAGGTGGTATATGGATGCGCATGGACGCGGAAAACTGGCGTTACAAATGTCTTTTCGGCTAACAATGCCGGCTAATCTACCTTTGCAGATCACTGGATCCCCTCCGAGTAAATAGTGACAATGGTTATGATGAGGCAGGATGATGCATAGAGTTTCGTTATACAGATTAGGTATTCTTTCTTTACATTTGTTCCTATCTACAACAGTCACTTGAATTTGAACAATTTCGTCATCAGAGTCATCAAAACCGACAACATTACAAATGCTTCCGGTTTCAGGAGCAGATTTACTTAGATTAATTATTTCAGCTGAATCTCTTTCCAATTTGATGTCGCGATTTATCTTGACCAATGCTATCCCTGGTTGATTAAGTTCATATATACCGCTATTTATGTAATTGATCGTTTTTCTCCATCTTCTGCGGGTATTTTCGAGTTTATTTTTAGAACGAAATTGTATAGAACCATATTTTTTAGGTTCAGCGTAATTGACAAAATCTTGCTCATAATCTGTTACTACAATATCCTTTGACAATATGGTACCGATCTTTCTGTATTTTTCTTCAAATATCTCAACCAAGTTCCGTGTATACCTCGTTGGTTTTTCAAGCGCCGGATCTTTGTCAGCAATTGAGTTAAAACTTAGAAGAAAATAGCAAATCGTTAATAAAGTTAACATTAAATTTTTGTGAAATGACATGTTCAAAATCATTCATAAAAAAATTTCTAATATTTTTTTCCTTTGTTTACTTTTGGAATATGGCAGAATTCTCAATAAAGGTTCTTAAACACTTCTAAGTCCATTCCAAAACAGCTGTAGTTGCACAATATAGTTTATATTAATTATTTCTGACTTCCTCAACATCAATCGACATGTTTTTTTATGGCCAACACAACTTGTGATACAGGATATATTAAATTTATGTGAATGTACACAACGTTCAGAATGACTTAGGATAGATGTCTCTTTTATTATACTGATTCAGCTTTTCTGTTCGTTTGTGTCTCTGGCTGATGTCTGGTCATATATTTTACGTTCAACCCATAATTCCGAAATCTGCTAATACCAATGCATCCAACTTGCCGTAATCTAAAACAAAGAATATTTCTTTTTATGCTTTACCTATCGTAGCCATGGCGTAAAGATACACTAGCAGTTTACGAAGGACGCAAGGATTAACGAGAACTTCCGCGAAATATAGTCATGAGATAATTTTTGCGTCCTTTTAACTTCTTCGACTTCACAGTTAAAATAGACTATGAAGCGAAATATATGTAAATAAACTATGAAGCAAAGTGCGTTCCTCGTGGATGTGTACGAAAAAACGATGACAATATTGAACAAAATAAATAAGAGATAGGTCAGAGGCAATGGCTTAGTCTATTTTGCGAGAGTATATATTAGTCTGGAATTAAGATTAAACCAATAGATCCATGCGGTAATAGGTAGAAATATCGTAAACTTTGTCAGCTACAGCACGGTTAAAAACTTCAAGAGTAAAAATCTTGCTAACAAAAATAACCTCTTTCGTTATCACCGATAATTCATCTTAACCCAAATTCTTACTCAATCCATATCTTACGCCTAATAAGCAAACCATGAACCAAAGAATGACTCTCCACTTAATTTTATTAAAATATTAATGAATAATTATTATATTATATTATATTATACTAATAAAAAAGTATGTTTACTCTTAAACCATTACAGAATAAGGCCGCAGCATGATATGTTGCTGTTGCACAAGTGTCCTAGTGTTCGCCAGGTAATGCAGGAGTCGTAAACGGATGTAAGGATTATGTAAAATTTAATTTCACAGAAGATTATTGGCAAAATGCCAAGCTTAACTTGGAAGTTCGAAAACGTTGCCTTTACAATTTGAACAACAATTTGAAGTTTTTCGCTGCATTTCCCGTACAATATATTTTCAACAGCTTTTGAGAGCTTCTGGGCTCATCATTTTAAGTAGTAAAGGCGTTCATGCTTCTTAGAAAACCGGACAATTTTTTCGGTATGAGGGAGAAAGACACCTAAAACAGATAATATGGAATTTAGTTTACAGACCAAGATTAAACGAATCAATAGATTTCACCAATATGCGGATTAAGGTTTTATGATTTAATGTTTTTGGAAAATCAACGAAAATTTTACCTTTAAGTATTTTGTACAACTTGTTAAACTCTTATATATAGAGGTACTTTAAACACTTTCAGCAACAGTACTAACGATTAAGAACGTGTTGTTTTGAATGTTTGCTAACATGAATAATAAATAAAACCAATTGTTGCACATTTTTCACAAATAATTTGTTCCAAAGACTACATACATGCTGCTAAACAAATGTGTGTTCGTAAATATACATTTAAAAGCAATTCCATAAATATTTGTTTGTATGGAACTCAAAAGCACTGCCAGAATTTAAATTTATTGTTCACTTGCCGATAACCTTATTGGTGTTTTGTTTTTCAGTATTACTGCTAGTAAATGTTTCTATTGATATTAAATGATATTGGAACCTGAAGGAAATTAAACTAATAGGTCGAAAATCAATGTGTACCAGCTAATATATGCATGACTATTTTAAAAATTATTTAGCCTTTGGACCGACATCAACTTTTGGATTAGTCCCTATATGAAGAATAGTGCTCCGAAGTTGGATTGAAAAAAGAAAATATGATTAAACGCTATTTACTTCAAAAGTCCCAATTTGTTAAGCTAATATCTGTGAAGTTCTGAAATGCATTGAGAAACTCTATAACTTAGATGCATACGAAACTAACACTTAAAGGGCGAAGAATTATATCTTCTTCTCAAAACGGGAATTTCTTTCTCATTCCTCAATGATAGATATGATAGCTCAGATGTGGGCACATCCTATATTAAGGGGAATAAACACTATAACGATCTAAAAAGAAGTAAACGTAATAGAATCATGATATTTTAAAAGGTTGTTAAGCGTAAATTTAAATATTAAAAGGAAATTATTTCTGGAAAATATAAAAAATTGGCTTCACCTGAATGTTTGAAGTTTTGACATGTGTTATAGGTAGTTTTTTTTTGCGATGACAAATTTGTTATTATTTTTTCCATTAGTTAGCAATGACTGAACCATAAAAAACGCAAAAAATCCTGTAAGAAATGCTTGTGCATAATGGATTTTTTTTAAAGTGTACGAAATTAAATAAAAAAAAGTCTATTAAATTGTAAAAATTTTACATCGGCTTCTCCTCTTAAACTAGTAGTTGAATATATCCGGATTGACTTCTTTTTTAAAAAAACAAATTTAATTTTTCTAGGAAAGAGGAATACTTTTTCAAAATGGCACATTCGCAATGCGATATCTAAAATGTAAGCAAAATCATCTCAAGGTAATAGTACTCCTGTTAATCGTAGAATTTTCGTCAAATATAGACCATATACTCTAGCCAATGATTGATTGACAAACCTACTGCAGTTTATCGGCAGGAAGTTTCTCTTTCTTTAACGACATTTGCAAGAGATTTGTTTATTTATTTCCACATTTTCATCAGCTATGGATATGATAATACATTTGCTTTGATATATTGTAATTTCATTAAGAGTGGACGAGTCAGCTGGCCGATCGGGAAGATATTTCTATTCACCTAGCAATTATTACCTTCTAGGAAGTCACTTCCAGTTCTACCCAAAAAATTCTCTTATTCTATTACATCGCAATTGGTTTAACCAGATCCTGAGCCGTCATCTTGTTATAAAAACGTTGGTGAAATGTTGTTTCTATGATTTTATGTCTTGCTTACCAATAAGTGTTTACATTAAAGAGTGATTGAATGTTTGCTTGCTCATTCTGATGATGATGTATACACAAGTGAAGAAAAAATTCTAATGTCTATATATATATATAATAAGAGTTCCTTTCAGCGAAAGATGAATAAATTTTTAGGGTACTCTACACAATGGTATTATCATCCTTTCATCACGCAGCCAGCTAACAAAAAATGAAACGGAAAGAAAAAGGTAAAAAAAAAACAGTTTTAATTTATCACAAAGAACTGTGTCGAACTTTGTCTTAAAATCCTTTGGGTACTTTATATGAAGAGGTAAGGAAAGGAAAGCATTTAAATTTTCAAACTATTAAATTTCTGGTTTATTTAGGTAATTTTTGGCGGTTGTAAACTTTTACGTTGTGCTTTTCTTTATTTATTTATGCGAAAATTTATATTACTTTATGTTTTTTACAGCGCATAAAATGAAAAATCTTGGCATTAAATTGCATTAGCGAAGAAAGTATGAAAAGTATATCCCATGCAAATGCTACATATATTATACAAATGTATTTAAAAAGTTACGAAATCATTCAAGTGAAATGAGCGATACGAATAAGAAGCCTTTAACTTGGTGTATATTCTCAAAGTTTTGTTTCAAAACAATGTTTCAAATTTCTGTATGAATTGACTTTATCTTTTAAATAAATACATTCTAAGAAAATATTAATAGAGATAAAACAACGAAGAAAGTTTTATTCGCTTTAGGATGAATTTTTGATACCCATCACTTCAAATCGATGCATTAGAAGATTATATTATGTAAATATTATATCATGAGCAAATCAATATGGGAAATTTCTTACGAATTCCCGTTAGATATTGAAAATAGTATATAAACATTTATTTTGTTCTAACTGCTACTGGACCTCCGTTTAATAATTTGTTTTTATAAACCGGTTCTTGGTCATAATTAATTAAAAGAGGATGTAATTTTGGAATAAATTTATTCAACGAATAAGATTACCCTATATATTCCTTAGCATCTCGAATAATCTACTAATGATGTAATCCGAAAATCAAGTCCTTAACGATTTAAAACTCTCCCGGAAGAATAAGAATTTGTTGGATGTATCATTATATACGTCTAAGATAATCTAGAAAACATATATAAACTTGATTCCCCACCAATCTATCTGCAAAAGTCGCAAGGTCGCGACAGAGAATTGAAAATCGACATACGATTTGCGGCTATATATTAATAATGAAAGTAAATCTGGTCCACCGATAAAAAAAACTGCATTCATTCATCGAAAAAAAAAAACATTTACTACAACCATCTAGAAGTTCAATGCGAATGTGTAGATGAGTAAAAAATTGGCTTGAATATATGAGCGAATATACTATAACTGCTAGTTTGGGTTTCATTGGAATTTAAAAGCTATACTGAAGTCATAAGCGTAATAATAAAATAAAAGACCAATCACTGACCTTTAAAATCTTATAAAAAATTTTCATAAGAAGCTCTACAATCAATAAGCTTTGCTTTTTAATATACAAAGATCAATCCAAAAACGTTTCCGCATTTTCCCACGATGTACGCACTAAATCCGTAAAAAGTTTGATGAAGCAGTGCAAGTCGTTAATTAATTATTTATATGTTGCGGACAGCAATGTACTCTTAAGTTTAACCCGGATTTCTACATCATTTCCTACTCCCTTTTGAAACGCTTTCCAACATTTCTATCGTATATGAAAATAGTTATCAGTTAATACGTGCGGATTTTTCAGTTGCTGCCTTTAATCTCTTGGTTAGTTAGTTATCATTGCAATGTATTTATAAAAAAGTAATTGAGACAAATTTGTATGTAGCCTATCTACATTTTTGTTGTTTACTTTTTCCAAAAGTAAATAATTTCAACTTTGCTATCAGGGATTGATATTTTATAAGCTTTTTAGTTGTTTGATTTTTTGTAATTTGTTTTTTTTTCTGCTTTCCATTAAGAACAATGTATACTTTTATTAGCACTTTTTTTTAATATATGTTTATATATGTATATATATGTTTGATATCCATTTAAATGCGCATTGAAACTTCAAAAAACAATCACATATAATATAAAAAAAGGAATAACAAAAGGAAACATATTCCATCTGGTTTGGTCAGCCGGTTAGTCGGGTCCGTTTTGTACCGAGGTGGAAGATCGCTTGGTAAAGTATGAATGCTAGATGACGAATCTCTCGATATTCGATCTAAAGGTCGGATAAGAAACATTTACAAATTGTCTTTTACTTAAATATCTTTAAAATGCTTAAGGAACGTACCACCACCATTATCAGGCTTATCCTACGAATATAAAGTAAAAACAAATGTGTCATATTTTAGATATCGATATCATACCGTGAAGGATTAACATAGAAGATGGAAGAACAGACGCACCTTGTTACCTCGATTCATGTATGCTGATCTACAATATGTACATCTTTGTAGGGGGATAATAAATCTAACATACTTTCTATCCTTGGTAGTGGAAATGAAAGTGGTGACGATAAGGACAATAGTAAAGGCAATGACAACAACTCAATGTATGACTAAAAAATATCGGATTTATAACAAAGCTATAAACGAGAAACATACGCAAATGACAATTTATTACTGGTTTTTACAATATCCACAATTTTAAATCCACAAGGAAATGTATTGCGGTTGCCAGACAGAAAAACGAAAACAAACCAGACGGACGAATCGAAACCCAAACAAAACGAATGAAAAAAGAAATTTTGCAAAATAACTAAAGCCAGGAGGCTAGAGGCATTGTTGAACGAATTTCGAACACACTTGCAATGTAAGACCGTGGCAAAATTACGTATATTTTTGTCGTTAATATTCATTAGATAGAAATGGTTTAAAGATTTTATTTCTATTTTATAAGGAATTTTGACGTAAACCTTTAAATTTCGGTTAACCTTTTAGCCTTTTTAGTTATCGCATCTTTTTTGTTTAAGGAATCGACCAAAATTTCTCGTGCATCGGCCATTCAGCTGATCTTAAACTATCACAAATAACTGTTGTAAATTGTCGCTTTACAGTTTTTCCAGTTTTTACCAACCGTACGCGCCATCGCTTATTTACAACCACTACTTATAAGACTATTCAAATTATAATTGTCGAATATCCGCAACGTTCTTTCAACAGGAAATGAAAGGCAAACGGACGAATAAGACTAAATTGCTTCAAGGCTTCTAAACAGATTAACAGGGTCGAAAAGTCGCAGATAGAATATCAAAATTAATAATACCAATCTTCGATAGTGGGTTGTTCATCATTTAATTTTATTAAGAAAGGGCATTCTGTCCGCGTACGAAAATTCCCAATGCCAGTGTGAAACAAAAATTATTTTTGTGTTTATTAACATATATTGTATGTATTATATAAATTTGTGATGAAAAAATGTTCATAGGCAGACAATTTAAAAACTGCTAATTTAGCTGGAAAGTAAAAAAATTTTATTTTCTTATGCTCGAATATAAATCTCATAATGGCTTGATCTCTGCACATTTGTTGCAAAAGTACTCGGCATGGCGTCAGCAGGATGTTGAAGTAGTAAATAGAGCCGTCTTATTCCAAAGAAAGTCGAATATCCTGCTGAGGTCCTGTGATTTAGTGATTATTTTTAAGATCAAATTAGCTCATCGGAAAATGGAATTTTTGTTAATTTTCAATTTTAGTCGAAAATTCATTGTCACGCCGAAAGAGTGCATTATTTTGCGCAATGTGTTCTAAAGATTTATTTGAGATTACTACTTAAGATGATTTTTGTAGTAAGTTGTCGAAGTCGAATTGCAGAAATTCCAACAACAGATTCTCTCTTTTCCACAAAGTCTATAAAATGTCATATTGGTTAGTAATTAAGAAAGTAAGTTCAGAAACAAAGAGAAACAAGGAACAAATTTTATACATTGAAAAAAAATTTGTTTTTACTTTGTTTATAACAAATTATGTTCTATAAGAATCTTTCTACATGCAGGCAAGCTTTTAAGTACAAGATGAATATTTGAAATTCTTAGGCGGTTACTGCCAAATGTGTAAATATTACTTAATGATGTAAACATGCACACATGCATACCCAGTGTACTAAAGTGTATCCTTTTGTATCTTAACAAAAGTGAATGAGTGCACTTGTGCTTAAATGTACAATTTCATAACGAAAACCGATATAGATATAAAATAATTTTGTGGTTTTATAGGAAATGTTTAGGGAATTGATGTTATGACCAATCGAGGAAAACGGCAAGAGACTAGATAAAGTTTGAACACCAAAAAAGCTATAGAAAAGCAACACTACGAGTACTACGAAAACTAATAACATAGCTGTGATGCAGTTTGCACACAACCAGCAAGACCGACGCTATATATGCATTTTCCTCCTAACCGTACTTACACAGAAACTAGTAGACATATATATTTATGTTTTGATCGTACCCAACACAAATGTGCACTCATATGAATGGTTTGGTAATCAAAATGTTGAATTTATACTTAACATGTTCTATTTAAGCTTCATTAAGAAGAACATTTATGTAAAATAAAATAACAGCAACTTTTCCGAAACGAAAGTTATTTATGGCTTAATATATTGTGCCGGCATGAACGTATATTTTTATCTCGATGTATCTAGATATTGTAAATAGTTATGCTTATACTTGTTATGTTCTGCTCCCAACGAAATTTTCCTGTTCACCATTGGCTTGTACTGAAATGAGCAAATTCTTCAATAAATTATTATTTTTATTTCACACATCTCATCATTTATTTATATATACATATGTACGATATATAAACAATTTTTTCGCAGAGCTTTTTGAGAAGCAAAGTGTATGCAAACTAACCGCGAGTTGGTCAATGTATTAACACCATCCGTAATTAAGTTAAGGCCCTGAGTTATCTTTTATCTAAAAGCGAAACATAACAAATTTTAATACTTGAATGCAAATTGTTAGTCATTACTTTTCATGACTACTTGGTATAAATCAAGCTTTCATTTTCAATAAAACTCAGGGTTTCCTTACAATGTAGGCTATATTGCCTTATAGTAAAATTATCAGTTAAAATATTCGTTGTTTGCGTGTGCATTATTAATTTGAAGGTAAAGAGAACATTGTGTGTATGGTTCTGTCCATTTGCATTACATTTGATTTCCGTTTATTATTTGTCTGTCCAATTGGTCGCAATTTTTCGAGATATTTTGATGAATACTGTTACGTTTTAGACCAAACACAAACGTTTTTAAAAATTATTTGGATCTGACATTTCAATGCAAAGTTCTATTTTGAGAAAACCATTATATAAAAGTTCGATTTTTTACACTTGCCGACAAAATTCGGTGAGGTATTTTGCCATACTTTATAAATATGGGACATTTGAATGAAATTAACTTGTTTTTTGAACCCCTTCTCGTACAAATTTTCTTACTAAAAAAGAATCCTGTTAATAAGGTCTAATTCTTTTTATTTTATTCCGAAAATTCACTTTACTGATTTCGATGTGCACTCCCATTTTGTAGGTTAAAAAGGCTGTCTGAATATAGCGCTTTACATATGTATGTCCTATATTGTACACGAACATTCATTTATTAATATTTGAATGGCACAATGAGAAAATTTAATGGCGCAATGAGAAAATTGAACGACACAATGAGGAATTTATTAATATTTGAATGACACAAGGAGAAAATTGAATGGCACAATGAGGAATTTATTAATATTTGAATGGCACAATGAGAAAATTGAATGGCGCAATGGGAGAATTGAATGGCACAATGAGGAATTTATTAACATGATCGACTCGATCCCTTTTTGTTATTGCATAGTCTATGACTGAGCAAAACACGTAGAGGTATTTTCAGGTTACTTTATACTGTAAGCGTGGCTTGTGACCGATTTGACTCACTTTCAATGCCAAAGTATATGAAAGAACTTTCAATGTGTTTGCTAAATTTCATCCAAATATCGTAATCTTTGCGAACAAAAAAATGGTTATCGCAGATATTACACAGAGCAACAGACAGACGGACGGATGACTAACGTCTACGTTGACACCGAATTTTATACTGATCAAGAATATGTAAACGTTATATATACCTTGTGGGAAGTTTTCTTTTGGGCGCATTACAAATAAAATTATAAAATAAATAAACCCTTAACCTGATTATGAAAATGGATACAATTTATAAATAATTTGAAGTGAACGATTGCTTACTTGTAAAATTTAACGATTACTCTTAGCGTCAGAAGAATTACTCAAAACTTAAAAATAATATCTTCACCAATTTAAATATTGCATAACTTCTATTTTTCAAATTCTTTATAACAATTTGAATATAAATGTACTTTTTCAACATATGTCTGCGCATGGGAAAATGTGGAAATTTGCGCAGAAAAATGTTCAGTTATATGTATACTAAACTCATATTTAATAAACACTGAAGATTTCTTGGTGCTTTTACCCATAGTATATGCACGTTGTTGTAACATATTTCATAATTCAAATAATGGAATATATTTGAAATATGCACATAATTCTGTTTTTATCTTGCGTTATATGTGCTGAGAAATTCAAACAAGTAAGAAAATTAGAGTTATCCGAATATTTTATACCTACCACCTTTACCTTAAAAAAAGGTAAAAAAAAACTGCATTTTAATAGACGGGCGTGGTAAATATTTTCTATTTTCCATAAAAACCCCGGAAATTTTTATTGTATAGTTTATGAGTTGTAAGCACACATCCAGACAACAGACGGTGCTTTTAGCTTATTTTATACTGTAGGCATGGCCTAGGACCGATTTGAACCATTTCCAATATCTATCTGCGTGCAAGAAATCCCAATGTTTCTATTAAATCTGAAACCAATGTCTCTATTTTTGCGGCCAGGAGAATGTTTAATACAGAATTACACAGACGGGCCGGAAGACAGACGATAAAGAATATATATATTTTGTTTCCTTCTTTTCCCCCATTATCCCTCGGGTATAAAAATACTTATATTCTATACATGCGTCCACACGAGCTTAATATATTCCGTAGCAGGAGTTATGTGGTAAGATAAAGTCAAAAATCCTCAATCCTGGGAATTATTGACCGATGCATTAGTATGCTTTTGATTTGTCATTCAAGTTAATATTGCAGATGGAAAGACGATCTTAGCCATTTTGCTTTTTAGGTGGTCCTCTACAAGCTCTATATGAATTCAGAGTCGTAGAGACGTAATCTTCAGATGCGAAGAAATAAATATTGTCCTCATAAGCGTGGAGAAGCAATTTATGTTGGTATGCACCGAGAATCTAACTGAATACAGCCTTCCTTTGGAGGCAAGAAGTGTTATATTTCTTATAGAAATATAAATAAGTACTACTTATAGTGCTTGATTCTGATTATAAAATGCCGTCCTCCGAAGAGCCAATTTGAGAAGCATTTTAACAAATTTTAATTATTTTTTGATTTCGTTCCTAAAGAAATTTAGAATTTTTGATAAAATTTATGAAAATTTAGATTAGTACTTTTTAGGAAAGAAGAAGAAATGAAGAATTATGTGGTAATGATCGGCTTTGGTCGACTATAATGTTTTGATTTCTTTCTAAGAAGCAAAGTTCAAAACTGTGGACTGTGGAGTTTCGCTTCGGTCTTTGTTCGTTGATGAATTTAATAATAAAATTTTTATATTTAAGAAATTATTTTATAGGGTTTGCCAACGTAAATTTAGGACCTACACATACACGACAAAGAGCATAATCGATATGGCTGTCTATGGCTGGAATGCTTGTTATTACCGAAATACAAACAAAATGTTTTTTGCATAATCTTCCACTTATTTCTATTAACCTGAATTAATCACGGAATAAATGGAAAGCAACTTCAATTTTCAAACATGTAAATCAATGTAAAATATTTGTTTTTACTTGGTACATTCGTAATATTTACAGTTTTCAAAAACTTATGCAAAAGTGCAAAATTTCGCTTATATTTATTTTTGTTTATATATTTAAGTTTTTTGTGTCATCACAGGAGCACAAACCTTATTTCTTGCTAAATTTGTTGTATAAATACAAACTTTATGAAATAAAATAATGTAGCGTGCCATGTAAATAAGTATAATCACACGTATGAAACCGCAGAAAATGAATACATAAACAATTTAACAATTAGAAAGATAAATAAATAAAAATAAATAAACAAACAAGCAAAAAAAAAAGAAAAATAAACAAGTGAACATAAATAAATGAAGAATAACAATAATGAAATCTATATATACAAATTAGAACAAAGAAAATATAAATTTAAACAAGTAATAAAAAATTAATAAATAGTTAATTAAATAAATAAATAAGTAGTAGATAAATAAACGAAATCACAAAAGCATAAGTCACATTGAGAAAAATATTCCGCAATATCTTTCTTAAAGCGTAGTGAATCGGATGGTGTTTGGCGAATAGCATAAGTGAACAAATCGAGTTGCGACTTTAAAGACGAACAACTGTAGGACGCCTATGGCAAAATTTCGTTCTCTGCCATTCCTCTAATAGTTTAAATATTTAAGTATTTAGTTTCGTTAATAATTTGTAAAAGTAACATTGTAAGGATTACACCGATTATACCGACTTAATAATGTAACTGGAGAGGCCGCTTATGTTTAGTATTATTGAATGTTTATATCTTAAAGAACAAGTAGCTGTAGATTGAAGACGTTTGCATAGGTAGTGAGTGGTTACTGCCATTAAATTTCTTGTTATCTATTTCGCGAATTCGAAAATTTAGTTGATGAATATGATTTGACCAAGTATTCCCCAATCAGAGATACCGAAAATATATTCATAAATAAGGAATATATTTATACATATAAAAATATGGGACGCTGTCCTAAGTTCAAATAATTGAACGATACGAAATACAATGTATAGCGGGCGCATTTATATACGTTTTGTCTTGAAATCTAGTTTCGTAAGCACAAATCGAAAATAGATATCCTCTAGTGAGGTTGAACCAAATCTGTCTGTCTATTCCGTCTTTTATAATGCCCGAAAATATGAGTCAAAAGTATTTATGTCGTCTTCTTTAGCGTGATATTATGAGTAAATCTAGTCATTTGAAACTGTCCATCTACCCGAGGCCTGGCAACAATAAGCTCGCAAACATCAAGACAGACGGCTAAGACTTGCTAAGTAAGTATATGTTTTTTTATTGAGATTCACAGATTAGCCTAAAAAATGTTAACCGTCCATATATAAATATTTAGAACAAACAAAAATTTTTCGAACGGAAAGCTACCCATATCTAATAATATTGCAATTTCGTGAGTCTAACGTAAAAAAAACTCTGTATATGCAGCGTTCCATATAAACGTAAAACATTAATTTAATTATAAAAAATTTTAGAATTCACATTCTTTATGACTCCCTTTATTTTCGGTCTGACATATGGTCAACACATATACTTTTAATTAATTGGACTGATTTTAATTATGAATATATATAAATATATATATATATAAATATATATATATATATATATATATATATAAATGAAACATGTTCGCTTAAAATAACAATTCAATACCTTCTCTAGAAGATCATTTTGTAGAAGATTATTTTATAATTCTATATCACGACGAAGTTTTGCATTGCAAACATACGAATTTCATATGATAAGAATTTTTTGCGCTTATCATTATGCTGCTTAAACACCAATAAAGAACGTTTGCTTCGATTTTGAATTTTCTTTCAAAATTGATTTTTTTTAATCTTTTTCTAATGTTCTCTTTAAGTCAGCACTTAAAAAGTCGTTTATTGGACTAACAGGTTAAGGTCATGTATCGAGAGTCTTTGAGTTCTTAAGAAGAGCTTGTAGTAAATTATGCATACTTCGTCATATATCCATATATCCATATATGTTTGCATATGTAAAATAATGATCGAACAACAGATGTCAGGAAACAATAAAAGATTATACAAAAAATTTATGAGCACATTGAAGTCTGCCGTAGATTCATATCAAACCATAACGAATGGGAAAATTTAAATTAAATTAGTTTATTTAGAGTTCGTAACAATGAATTAATAACAAATTTTAGCATAAAAAGCAATGTTCAGCAATACGTTTTAAACGTCCTTTCCTTTTAAGAATAATATATGTATTGTGCATGAAAACGATAAATGAATTCCTAATGTAACATTTTACATATTTCATTAATGGAAAACTAATGCATACGTTTGTAAAAATTACTTACTTTATGTATATTTTTTTAAACGTCTGTTTTCCATTTATTATAAGCTAACCATAAACATTTTTATGATAAAAAGTTAACATTGATTTCATAAAACCCGCTCCGGAAGTGCTACCAACATATAACAATTTTTATCTTTTTTTATTCCCAACTCAATTTAAAGTCAACTTTTAGCTGGTATGTTCGACACCCTTGACCTCTAAATACTTTTTTCAAGTGTGTACGTAGCGATCTATTCTCGTGTAGCGAAAACTAAATGAATTTGAATGCCTGCTTAGTGCAAACAATCCCACAAGAGCAAGGAAGTTGAAAAATAAGTTTTTAAATGCAAAATGGAAACTAAAGCGAGATTGTTAAACTATCTGCTTTTTCCAAACTATTCAAATATCTTTTAGTAAAGCGACTTAAATCGTCACTATTGACGATTTTATCATCCTACCTAGCTTTATTAAGAGTAGCTCTACCATGACTAACCTAATAGAACTGATTTGCAATGTATATAATGGGTTTTCGTGGAGCAAACAAACTGATGTGGTTTACGTTGACTTTTCTAAAGCGTGCGATCGTGTTGACCACGAACTAATAGTGCATAAGTTCTACTCTATTGATTTCCATATTAATTTGATTGTGTTTACGCCTTTCCTAACTGGTTGCACTCAATAGGTGTTATTTAGTTCTCATGCATCTTGGCCTATTACAGTTATATCTGGCGTTCCACAAAGGAGTCATATG
This sequence comes from Glossina brevipalpis, assembly GCA_000671755.1. Taxonomy (NCBI): domain Eukaryota; kingdom Metazoa; phylum Arthropoda; class Insecta; order Diptera; family Glossinidae; genus Glossina; species Glossina brevipalpis. Next base: position 3,340,405 of record KK351015.1, read on the forward strand.
GGTTCCTTCTTTTTAATTTATTCATTAATGCTCTACCATCTTGTTCGCAATCAAAGGTGCTTATGTTTGCTGATGATGTGAAGTTAGTTCATTCATTTAACTTCAGGAGGACGTCAAGCGTCTGCTTTCAAATTTAAGGGAGTTCTATGCCTAAGTAAACATAAAAAAGCATCACTTAACTTAAAAAAACGAAAACCAATTACTTTTTGCAGAGGAAAATGGCTCAAACTCGTACTAACGACCACCTTATAAAGCGTGCCGATCTTTCAATGATTTTTATTATTGTATGATACGATACCCTCGTCAACTTTAAGTATAAACAAGACAATTTTAAATCAAAAAGTCTGGCTGCTCCTCTCTTTTGTTATTGCTACTTTATATTTCTTGCAGGTTACTTTTCAACATAGAACACAACATTATAAATTAGTAGGCTTTCGTAGATGCACTGATTGTTAATAGATTCTAAATGATTGTCTATTTCGGATGTAATAGTATTCTTTGTATATAACTTACTAAGTAGTAAATCTCTTGAATTCTTGGCATTGAACAAAATTTAGTTTACGTCAAAATTGTTTTAGTATACGTTTCTAAAATGTAGACCCAGCACATTATTGACATATCTTTTCATTTGTGTCTTCATTTCAAAGCACTTTATAATAATAATAATAAGTTTGAAGTGTATGTTTGCATAAGACAAGATGTATTAAAGAAATTTTAAATGCATTTTAGTATAAGTGGCCCTAATATACTTTTGATGTGAAGGGTTTATACATTAGCTCTTTTATTTTCTGTTTGTTTATTTCAAAAATGATCTGCATAATTTAATGTTGTTGATTTTACTAAGAAGACATTTCATTCTTCTACATTGATTAAAGTTTTCAAAATTTAATTAAGGTAAAAATTAAAAATAGCATTTTTAAAAAGAGGGTCTAACGCAATTGAAACTAAATAATGGAAAAAACCTTTCGCTTCTAAAACGGCTATAGAAAATTGTCTTTTTATTAAGAACAACTTGAAGTACTCAGCGTAATTTCAAATACCAAGGCAAAAAAAAAATACTAGAGCTAAAATAAATATGCAACTAACAGTAAACAAGCTAGGACTGTTGAAATGATTCTTTGAGGCTTTAAAATAAAATTTTTTAAATCAATTTTATAACGTCACTATTTTGAATTTACGGCAAGAGCGTGCGCAGTTATCGAATTATTTTGGTACATTAATTAATATTTGTTCAAATTGGCATTGTATCTTTAACATGTCGCGGTGCATGGTTTCATCTTTACTGCAGGGCTCCATATCGGAACACAGCTGTGTCGCAAAACGTCATACGTAAACTGTCTAATAAAGAATCTTATAACTCGTTGCCATAGAAGTAAGTATACTTTAAATATCGATACCTTTAGTACTGAGTTGAAATTTTTTGCTCAATTATAAATGCATCTTTTATCGTGGGAGCACCGCGAGAAGTAGATCGTAAGCTTTTAAAGAATGCTCTAGAAGCACATCGCAACAATCGAATATTGATAATTTACTACAGTGTATCGGAATATATAAAATCCTTGAACAAGCGGAAATAAATCGGCTCATGCTTGCATTGGATAAAGAGCAGTACATAAGTCATCTTACCAAATATGGTCTTTTCCTATCTGTTCAATCCATTTCCACTTGTGAAAATTGTAATATAAATTGTAAAATATCTCATACCGGAAACCAAACAAACTACCACGGTGACCGGTAATGGCTTTGTGTACCCTACGACTATCAAAAAATATCTTAACCACCACATATCACACTGAAATGAGATAGCATGCAACATTTCTTATTAAGCTTACTGATAAAATGGATATACACTACAATAATCGAGTCAGATTGAGGCACACAGTCAACTAAGGCCTACAATAGAGCAATAGAGAGCAAAAAAAATTGTTATTTGAAAAGTTATGTTAACATTTTTCATTTTTCAACAGTACATGTTAAGTCAAACAATTTCATTTTGAACGAATCTCAGGAAATCAAGACGATTAAAATGAAATAGAAATGTTGGCATACGATAAATCTAACAATATATCGGTGCATAAAACCTAGTTTAGTAATTAAATTAGTTAATATAAAATGACGGATAAAATCGCCAATAATTCCACAAATTCAAAGCCCACTTACTTACAGTGCTTACTTTAATAAGGATTTCCGAAAATACTGGCCATTAGAACAAAATAATAATTAAAAAGTACTGCCATATACCAATGTCTATATTGTATTTATTACCATTATATACATATTCAATATTTATCTTCTTAATTCGTAAATAATGAAAAATTATGTTATTGCAGTTTATTTACATATCGATTAACAGCAACGGGTAAATACCACAATGTCCTCTTCTCCGCAGTGAAAGTAATCAATACAACTTTAACCATCAACCATAACTGGAAGTTCAATAACAAGCACAATCTGTCAACCATGGCAAGAGTTATACATCTTTGTGGTTTTTTCATTTTTATTTTTATACCGAGTAAAAGAAGGAATCAATGCAATCCAAGAGTACGCATGAGTAAACATCAGTTATATGTCATTATAAATCAAGACGTCATGCAAAAGGAAAACGTAGAACCATAGTAGTAACAAAGCGAAAGCTCTAAATACCTAAGGGAGAATTTGAAAAGTCACAGTGAAGTGTAATGTTAAGTAAAAATATTACACCTACTCGTTTATTCAGACTTCGAAGTAAACAGCAAGAACAATAAGTAAGAAAAGTACATCGGGCTTGCCGACATGCCAAGTCTTATATACTCACCACATTTATCTTAAAGAAGGGCTCGAAAAGGCCTATATTTCGGGTTTTTTGCTCATTACACATAAATTACAGCGAATAGACCAATAGAAATTTCTACGTGTACAGTGTTAGTTATCCTGTAGCTGTCCTGTAGTCATCTTGTGTCACAAAAGTTTTTTTACTTATGTTGATATTGAAAGTCAATCAAAGTCAACCGATCACGCTTACGGTATAAAATGAATTGAAAACGCCTCTGTTTTCTTGGATGTTTTGCTCACTACTCACAGACTACAACATACAAATTTTCACGATATTCAATGAACATTGAAAAAACTTACGACGCTAACGTATTAAAATTTATTTTTTTTTCTATTTTTTTATGATAATGGTGGTGGTTATAGAAGATTGGGCAGATCCGAATACAATTTTCTGACATGTTTCCTTTAAAAACAAAGTTTACGTTGTACTATGGGAGTGTCTTTTGACCGATTTTGCCCATTTTCAATACCAACCTGTGCACAAGAACTTCCAATGTTTGTGGCAAATTTAAAGCTACAGTTTTGCAACTAAGGGTATATTTACCACAAAAATTACGCAAATGGACAGACGGACATGCTTAAATTGATTCCAAAATTTAATGTTAATCAAAAATATATGCACGTTGTGAGATCTCTAAGTGTTGCAAACAAAATGACAGAATGAATGTACCTAATCCTCCGGTGGTGAGTATAAAATGAAGTGGGATATTTACGTAACATATTTAGGTACTTAAGCGCCCTGTGCATAACATTATTTCGAGTAGAGCGAAGTGAAGGTTTGTTCCACAAATACTTACTACTTTCTTCTTTTTTAAATTATGCTCGTTCTTACGTTTTGCACCTTTATTTAGTTTTTACGTTTTATCATTTCTTGCATTAAGCGCTTCTTGTTCGTCTGTTAAAAAAAGGCAGATGAGCATATGCAATTAACACTTTGGCCTTAATAATGATATCTTTCAACTTGTCTTGCTTTTGTTATTTTTCCGTAATGCCAGACATCTGACAGTTTTTGTGTTCTTTAAGGTGCAATCTTTGAACGCAAGTACGTAGAAGGTTATTTCTCCCTATTTACTTATGTCTGTTAAGTATAAGCGCATTAGATATTCGATGAAAATGAACCGTCTTTAATTGAATTATGGTGGATTTAAAGTTCAATAACAGCTTTAATTGCGTTAAAAAAATTTATCACAGAGGAATGCAAATGCGTTATTCACAATGCCGGATATCGGTTTGTAGTCAGATCGAATACGTAGAGTAAGAAAAAAAGAGGAGAACGACTGATTATATATATATTACCTAACTTCATTTAAAGGAAATCTGTACAGTGTAGGAAAGCAAGCGTCGCCATAGATTGTAAATTAAGAAAAAGTCAAGGCTTACGTCTGAACTTAATGCATTACATTACATACACATGCTTCGAAATATCACAACAATTCCCTTCCCAAAATCTTTGGTTTACAATTTATGCCCATACAGTTGGTCAATGTAATTAGAAGCAATTCGAATGAGTTATTGTAAGCTATACAACTTGCACAATTAACAATTAACATTGTACTGCAATGAACAAGATCTAATATTTCAAAAGTGTGCATATATTATATATTGTAAACAAATAACCAGAAACATAAAAACATACATATATCGTAATTGGAAATGAAACATTGCCTCCGTTTAGCTAATATTCCAACTTTACATACGAATTTTATGCGGGAAAAATTTGAGATTTTTGCTTTACAATGATATTCACGCCGTTACATATTTAACTTAGAAGAATTTAAAGCCCGAATTTATTCGTTTCAGCTACTTTTAATAAGTTATCCTGCACCAGCAACATGTCTTTAACGGTCATGCATAATTTTGTTACGAAATAGTTTAAACATAGCACACTATACATACATACATGTAAATAAATATATACATTTATATATATATGTATACCCGAATACGTGTATTCTATTTTTAAAAAAATATTTTCAATCAGTTCATTATTTCATTTTAAATTTTAATTTTGATCAGATATAATAGGAGAACTTATATCTCTATTTGATATTATATCGGTTTAAAAAGTTTACGGTATGTTTACGTAAAAAACAGAAATAAAAAATAACGGTATGTTGTTGCTGTTTGAAACGTCACCTGTTAAGCTACGAAATTTTTGAATGTTCTATTAGACAAGTTATGCTATAGACATGTTATGTTTTAGTGGTTAAATTTTGTAAACCCTTAAAAATGTAATGTTGTTATAGGTAGATATATCTTGTTCAATCACGGCCTTGAGTGTAGGAATGAGCAATGTGAATTTCTAATCTGCCTCGATAGAATGAAAAATAATAAAAGGAAGAGAGTAATCGATGCGTTGAGTACAACATTCCTTCTGACTTTACTTAAAACCTTATAAACAAACAAAAAAAAGAAAGAAATATTAAGTGTGTAATAAAACAACATATAAATAAGAATTCTTTTGTGATTATTGTATATTATATTAGCGTTATTGCCAACAAAAGATTCATTTAGGTATTTCTGTATATCGAATACAAATATCAAAAACACATAAAATTATACGATCCCGGAATACAATGTGAGGTACATATAGTTAAATAGTGGTATTCTATGTTCACTAGAAAATATTCTATCCTAGTCCAATACTATTCCCATTTCTGCTGTATCACTCTTTCGTACTTCTACGTGAGTACGGTATTCATAAATTTTCACATCACTGTCAGCTTTAGTTTGTAATCTTCTTACGATTTCATAATGAAGCTTGCATGGTTTCAGTAGCTTATTACGGCTGTTTGCATCATGATTATTATGAAAGTGCATCCGCGTAACTCAATCAATAGTATATATGTCAAGTGTTACGCTTGTGACCACAGCAAAAAACAAACGCGTAACGTAGTGACACCAACCGAAACTCGTTTTCTTGTAGTCAAATTGATTAGAAAAAATTCAATCATTATTAAAATGACTTGAGTTCAAAATTTTACTGTAGGAGAACACTAAATTTGCAGAAGTTTCGTTATCATGTTTGTTTAATTCAAAAAATGCCTACGTATGTACCTAATTATAATTAAAATTTTCGTTCCACTTGTTGCTTATCTTATCGGATCGGTATGTGAATTGTTGTACTAAAACAAGGATTCTGCAACACATTGTTCTTTGACGTGATTTGACAAACAACGAAGCAATTATTTGAAAGTATATTAAAGGAATACAGTTTATATAGCAAACCACACATTTTTCATTCTAGCGAACAAAATGTTTTTTTCTCTCCGCTTCTGGCGACAGCATCATTAGCGATACAATAATAATTACAAATTGAAAATTTAAATGCAAAAGTTAAGATACAATCATCAAACATATTGCCCTCCTACCCTTTTGTCCAAAGCAAAAACTTCACATTAATATTTAAACTTAATTTTAAGATGTTTTCAAACTCTACTTTTCCTTAGAATATTTTTCGCCCATATGTACTTATATGTCACATCATACTCAGTTAAATGCTTAGCTTTGATACAGAGCGACGTAATGTTAAGAACATTACAATTTTTTCCAATATAAATAACTAGAATGAAAGAGAAGCAAACAAATAGCTGCTAATTAACAGCGCTACGTCTAAAATTGATAACAGAAGCAGCAAAAGTTCTTTGAAAAACATTAGTATATGTTTTGGCACAGACGTAATTTTTTTGAATTACTTTAGCTTAAAAAAAACCTGCAAACAGCTCAATTTCTTGCAGGATTATTTTTCATAATCTTTACTGGAAATTATAAATATTACCAAATTTTCAATGTAAATTTATAAAAGGTTTTGTGGAAACGATGATATGAGTAGTGATTGATATTTATCTGAATCTGATTTCTATAATTTATTAAATAGAAATTAACAAATTAAGCAAAAAAACTTTTAACATCATATCACAATATTACTTTCAACGTTAACCACCTTTATGTTAAATCTGTTATAAATAAAGAAAATGTTATCATCAAAAAGAGAAAGAGAGAGAGAGAGAGAAAAAACTTGTAAAATATATGGTTTGAATCGAACTTTCAAGCATATGGGGTGCATTAGATCATATACAGGCAGTAGAAGAAGGGTTTTGAAAAGAGGTTGTCGCTAAAGGAACAGCAAGCAAAAGTAAAAGTGAAAAGAAAAAGAACAGTGAAACTTGTGAATTACAAAGAGTATAGAATTAGTTTTGGCTGCGAACAAGGCGAACCGCAAAATCTTCAATAAGAATTTTGAATAACGTTCATTTACATTCATTTTGACCTCTGACCTTTGATTGAACCTCCTTACACCAACTTTCATATTGGGTCTTAAGTAATTTTCTCAATTTAAAGTCAACATATTATTCATAACTATATTTCCACTGAGATAATTTGACTTTCGTAATTAGATAACTATTTTGACCTTCAATTATATTGTTAGTTTTGATTGTAACAAAGTCCGATATTAACGTTTTTTTTAATTTTACATATGTGGTCAATTTTAAAACACATAATATTAAGAAACAGATTTGAATATTTGGAACAGTTACTCACTCCATGTTGGGACTATAATAATTCAAAATCTCGTGAGATGACCAAATATTTGTCCAATATTTGTCAGAGACTCTTTGAAGTTTATTAATTTGAAGACTAATGCAAAATCTGAGATACATCCATTCGCTTGTATATTTATCTGTCGCCAGTGTTTAGGATGCTGACGATATTCGTATTCGCTTTTGGTAACGCCCGCCTAAAGCTCAATACAAAAAGACGATTTTTTAACAAGACCGGCTATAATAGATGAAGTTTCTAATTAATAGCTCAGAAGAAGTAAAGTCCGACACAAATATTTACTAAGACCACGTAAACGGCCGGTGCAAACATTAAAACGAATAATGACTGACTAATTATCTTATGCTTGCTTTTTCTTTGCTCAAAATATAGTTAAATAAAAATATCACGAAATTTTAACGAATTCTTTCGTAATATGACGACATATATTTCAGCTTTCCCTTAAGACATCGTTCATATATATTATGTATATCAGATAAATCGTTTTTAAGAGACATTCTTAATGCTTTCTATTCTAAGTTTTAAACGAATTTCGAATATTTCTTAGAAAATTTTTCCAAACGTTGGGATTTAATTTCGCTTTCAAACGTAGATAGTAAACCATTGTTTACATATATTTTAGAAGTAAATGCAATGTAAACAGTCACAAGAACGATTAAGTAAATGTAGCTCGCTTCAAAGAGAGTAACTGCGCAATACAGAATTATCATATAACATTGAAAACTAAATCGTGCTTAACATTACTTGGAAACTGTTATACTCTTATTTCAGTACGAGTGTGTATCTCTGTTAACTCTTTGAATATGAAAAATGATTTGTTGGCTCCTTTAATATCTCAAGTACGGCATTGCTTGTGCACAGAAAATGTTAGCGTTCGTTTTATATTTATGTCGGTTCATTCAGAGGCATAAATAGGAAGAAATTTAGTTATATCAGGAGCGCGTGTTAAAGTGGTTCAATTACAACGGGTAGTGGTTGCCAGTTATTATTGCAATGAATTGTTTTGTTTGTTACAAACATTTATTCCAATCTCGTATTAGTTACGAATACAAGTAGATGCTCTTGTGGTTTATAAGCACTTAAATGCAATTCATTCAAATTACATTGCATTTCATAAAGTTAGTTATGGTATAAAAGATTTCAAACAACAAATCTAACAAAAATTATTGAAGATCCCCATGAGTAAAATAGATGTAACAAATCGTGAAAACAGACTTGCAGCGTATAAGAAAACGATATTTAGTAAAGCTACGTCACATTCTTAAGGAACAAGAAATAATTACTTATGCATATATACTTACAACGTTTTTTCCTCACAAACCCCGTTTCCAAAGGATCTTGCTTTATGTTTTTAAGAGAGCAAGACCAACTACAATGCAAACGCATAAAGATCATAAAGACTCGCCCTTTACAAACTCACAGTGCGGTGGTTTTCATTGCTTTGATATGATTTCACATCTGACGACAACAAATGAAGAATTCAAGCAATAATTTATTTTTTATATATGTTTACGAACAGTCAATATAAAAATCAGATGAGATGATTGGAACTTTCTACACACTCACTAAAAGATAAGTTCTAAAGTAAAGAGTATTTGTATTGTTTAAAGAAATTTAGGTAATATGTAATATATATTTCTACACATTATATACATGTAACGAGCTCAATAAATCGGGGTGCAATAAACACACGAAATATTACTATAAGTTGATCTCTTCTTTTTTAATAATATTTACTACTGATCAATGAAAATACATAGAGAACGTTCATGCTGCGCCAAAAATTGCAATTTCAAAGCATCTAGACAATTAAATCCGTTGGTCTGGCTCGTAGACGTTGCGACGAACGTTTTCAATACAAGAAGCAGTCGTTATAAATCTTTATCTTGTGGCTGTTTACGCATTTTTTGAGACACTATATAAGATTTAATATCAACTTTGGTTATACTCGAATGTTTGCATAATCTCTATCGCTGATGTAGACGAACGCCGGTAGAGTTTGACTAACGAATGCACTCACATATTAGAAGCTTTTTCACCAGTGAAACTTCAGAACAATGACTGAGAAATATATATACATATATATATATTATAATTTTATATAGTATAATTTTTTATCGTTTTGCGGTAAGCTTGAAGGTATTTTTTATATATCAGTTTATGGTCCAACCAAATCCGAACATATTCAAGTTGCGAAATATTATTATCATTTAATTCCTACAAGTTCCGTTTACGAGATATTATAGATGATCCATATCACTTAGTACGCGTCATTAACGTAAGTATTGAAATGGGAAGTTTTTAAATTAGCCTGCACAAAAACGAAGTTAGGAATTTTCTAGCTAAAAAAACATTGAACATTTATTATACATTAAGCAATTAAATATATAATAAAAAATAGAATATATGAAGTATATATATTTATATATAATTCTTAATATCTCATAGAAACTATTCAACACAAAAATTCCGTATGTATGGATGTAGAATACATTTACGCGTTGTTTAACCTGAGCGCGATTTCAGTAATTTAATTAAGCGATTTCAATTGTAAAGACTGGTGCTTACATTGCATTTAAAAGGATTAGGTGAGTAATTTTAACAGTTCTTTGTTAACTTATAAACATACGTTAACATATAAATCACAGAATGATAAGCTTACCGCCAACAAACAAACTTATGTCAATTTGGCAGGATACCAATTTCCGATGCTGAGAAATTTAGTAAAAATTAATTAATTTAATTTAGTAAAAAAGCTAAAAGGATTTCATTGTGATTTCACTGAAATTATAGCATTGTTGTACTTAGCGATCAATTTTTTTTATATAACAAAAAACGTGAGCAAATGTAATTAGGACAGCGCCTGTAATCAATTGTTGTGGCTGCTAAGTAAATAACTTGAGAAAGATCGTTTAATACTATGCGAACTAATTGAACGTTTAATGCTTTACGTTCTCGTGTCACATGTAAGAAAGAAATTGCAATATAAATTAGGTGAAAATATATAGCATATTTTTCTGATGATACAGTTTTATTTGTCCACATTTACTTGTTATTCCACGGAACTGCATCATCAGAAAAATACATGGATTTTTGTAATCAACCCGTAATCATTGCAGTCACTTTCAACGCAAAAGCTTTATTAAAAAGTAAGAGAAAATTATTGACATTTCTACACTTAGGCACACTTTCAATCCATTGTATAACTTCTCTGAAGTATATTCTTTCGATTTTTTCATTAACTCAATATCATCATATTTGATTGTGCATAATAAGAACAACAAAAATCATAGCCTTCCGTAACATAATCTCATAAATTTCTAAATACAAACCGAATTGTTTAAGTGCAGACCTTTGAGACTAGTAATGCTAACGCTTAGAAAATTTTCAAACAATAATATTCTTCCTAATTTTAAGAAATAGTAAATTTCGTTTTCAAGTATAGAGCATTATTTTTTTTTTCAAATAAACGGTCCTTACTTTGATTCATATTAATGGGAAATTTAAATGTATATATGTTGACGATGGAATTAATATTTTTATATCGCTATTGCAGGAATGTTAAGAAGAAAAGTAAGAGTCAAAAGGGAGAACAAGAGACCACATAAAAAAAGGAATAAGTAATATTCAACCTGGGCAGTAATACTTCAATATACACCAGCAGTTTGCTCATATTTGACTGCATCACTGAATGAAGAAGCAATTGCTCGATATCAATACATATGTATATTATATGTATTATACGCGTAACTTAACAAAGGAGATTTTATTGCAGAAAGATTGAGGATTTGGTTTCTTCTTTGCCTTATGGAAGTAATTTTCTGCATTTTGCCTTGTCTGCGCTAGATAATCGTAAATTTAAGTGCTATCAAATCAATTCCCCTTAATACGCAAGTCTTGCACTTGTTGCACTTAAATTAAATTTAAATCTTTAAAATATCATACAATTCGCTAATCAAACTTAATATGTTTACTACTATCGGTTTCCAAGCCTTTGAACGTGTACTTATATCCAGTAGTGGCCTTCTTCCACGGAGGGAACTCATTCTCATTTTGTTTGAAACGCCCAAAAGGAAACTACAGAGTTCGCACAAAGTATTTATGTTCTTGATCAATATAAAATTTAGAATCGATTCAAGTGTGTCCATCTACGCCTCTGAGTCTGTGTATGCGGTGACCATTATCCCGTTCGCAAAAATTAAGATATTTGGATTAAATTTGGCAAAAAAACTTTCCAAAGGTTTTGCACCTACGTTTCTGTCGAAGACGGGCTAAATCGTTCTAAGGCTACGCCTAAAAACGTCTCTGCTTTCGGGGTGTTTTGCTCGTTGCTTAACACAAAAGAACTATTGCACTTCGCGACTAAGACAGAAATTTGCTGTTCAAGTTTATTGTTTATATTGATTTGGAATTATGGCGTTCCGGAACAACTTTCTTTGGCAAAATCTATCAACCACTCACAAACTGCATAAAAACTTACAATCAATGCAAACAAACTTGATACTATGATACCTATTTGCGAAAATATATCAACTGCTTTGATAACTTTGGTATCTATCTTTGTACTGTGCGGTCAGGTCTGACACAAAGAAACTAATGGCGTTCATAAAGAATTTTGTACTCAACTTTATCTGTGATATATAGGAAAACTAAGAGTTTCAACATTTTTATCCAATTGTTGTCTCTGTGCATACCATAAACAGAGGTACGCAGAGATTGATACAGTACCTGATATACAAATAGTTCTGTAGTTTTCGAATGTAAAATAGCGTCTTTTTAACTTACTAAATAGGTGATGCTGATGGTAAAAGACTTTCTTAAAAACCATGGCAATTTGCTTGTAAAAAAAAACATTCTTTTTAAACTTTCAGTGCACAAAAAAAGTATTCACAATTTTAACTCAAATAAATATGCGCTAGTTAGAAGGGTTTTTGCAAAACCTTTTCACTATTTTCGTACGACTTCCATTATTACGAATTTGCAATTTCTTTTTATGTCATAAATAAATTAGCTTTTTTCGTTTATATCCGTGTTTATAAACTAGCGCTACTTTCGTATTCATGCTCCGCTGCATTTGAATTGCATAGTGCCGGCGATGTCAGTTTGACACAGGCTTTTCTCAAAACTTTTTATATTTTATTATATGTACATTTATTTTATTTTATTTGGGTGCGACAAAAAATAAGTGCCTTAGCTTTCAAAATTACAACAGAAATTTCTATCAAATAGTAATTTCTAATACTTTGTTTTTCACTTTCAATTTCTCTTCTCAACGTTTTTGTTCTGTGAATTTTTTGAGTGGAGACTATGTATGTGTTCGAGTTTTTGTGAACTTGCTTGCAGCATTTCATTCACTTTGTCTTCGCAGTTGGTGCGAATTTGTTTTCGAGTAAAAAAAAATAATTGAAAACAAAAAATTAAAAAAAAGAAAATGAAAAGTTTAATTGTGTATTGATAATTTTTATCAGCAGTTCTCAAAAACGTTGTCTTGTGGAGACAAACCATCAGTTAATTGTTTTGCCCAAATATAGCGGTTTGGGAATGTACAATTAATATTAAATTATGGTGGATTCGTTAGAAAAGTCTATTCGTGCCAGACCTGTCAACGCCAATACTTGAGATTGCTTTTCTGTTTTAAGTGTAGACGACAACAAGATTCTTAACGATGCTGAAAATGAAATAGTAATTTCTCCCAAAACTCCACAAATACTAATTCCCTGTGTACGCGATATAAAACGGATGATAGCAGATTTTTCTAACGTTAATCTTACGAATGCTTTGAAAGGCAGAAAGAGTGATTTTAAAAAAACCCTCATCACACTGCTTCGATCGCCGATATTAAGCCAGATATAAAATACTGGGGGACTTAAGGTGCGTGATATTTCCAATATTTATCGCATATTTACTAAAGATCTACTGCCTAGCTCGGGAACACTATGCGGACAAAAAAAATATTTAACTAATGTTAGAGACGACGGTGCTTCACATACTGTAGAAAACGGCTTAAATGTGTAAAACATGTACCATTCAACTAGATACTACACTAAAAGTAGCGATACCCATAGAAAATGTGCGATACCCATTAAATGCTTACAAAAGTGAAGCATGGTCGATATATCTGAAGGTTCTTTAAGAAGAAATTTTGCAACTCTTTTCCACGCTGGTTAACTCAAATTAAGGAGAATAAATCTCACGGAGTTATAATGTCATTAACTATAAAACTGGCATTGAGTCTCCAGGATTGATAATAATTTATACCTTAATAAAAGTTTAAACAGCTGTTCCGAAATTGATTATGCTGCTGATGAAGATTTTACTAATCTAATATAAAAAGCTGGTTTTATATCTAATCGCAGAAATTTTTATGAGCCTCGTTGTTATAATACTTGCGTCAGTCAGGAATTAATGTCGATGGGTAGAAACAAGAAGGATTAAGAAGACAATGGATGCTAAATGAATTTGAACAGAGCAACGAAGAATCTGCGTTAACGTCTAGCTGAGATAAGAAATAAATAAATTAATAATTTCGTAATCAACATCACCGAAGAAATGTTTGATAAAGATTAACTAATTGGTTCCTAAAAATGTTCTTTTAAGAAACAGGTCTTGAAGTTGATGTTGAAATAACATGCAGAAAGCTGAAAACTTTGCTCAATATCTTAAAGAAATTTTACAGCCTAAAAACCCTTGCGACACTTCTTACACAGAAGAAATAGTGAAATTTCCAGACAGCCCGTGCCCCACGGATGGGCCTACTAGACATATAACAGTTACTAAAGTGAAGCACGAATTTCATAAAGTAAACACTAAAATGTAATGTATTTGCTTTGTAAAACAAGTTTATTTTAAAGTTGAAAATGAAAGTTCCAATATACAAAAATAAGGCTGGAGTACGACAAAAAGTGTCTTGAGGCCAGTATTCGGTACAATTTTGAACTCTGACTTTCCAATCGCTGGCTTCGACTAAATAAGTGGAAAGGCTCTTCTGCTTTCCTTTTTTTGAATGGCAATAACGTCCCTATTAATATTATGTAAAATATTTTAGCCTACACGTTGATCAAAGACTAACATGGAAATATCACACAAAGGACAGAGGCTAGCAACTTCATTTAAAAAGCAAAGGTTTCCAGGCTCAATCTAAGCAAGAAGTGCATGTTATGCAAAAGTATCTTCTAATCAATTTGGATGTATCACATACTATTATGGTGAACTGCCAGTAACTCTAATATTAAAATACTTTAGTAATATCAGCCTAAGACTTCGTCGTAGTGTTATTGCCTAACAAAACTGTTGAAAATCAAATTCAACACCTTTCTTCAAAATATTTTGTCAAACTGAGTTTTAGATAGTCCGTGAATTAATACTTATATTAAAAGTAGAAAAAAAAGTGGTCTTATATCAAAAATTTGTATTCAAAAAAATTTGTTGTCTCTAACTTATTTGTGTCTGAATTTAAAAACTAGTCCTAAGTCTCTTAATTTTTAAATTTAATATTTCTTCTGTTCGAGAAGAGAAATACAACGTTAATCGTTCGGTAATGCATCCATTTATCGTAACGGTTGAACGATTGAACGTTTTTTTTAAAACTGTGGTCCAATTATAAAACAAAGCCAAAAACTCCACCAAACTGTCACTCTTGGAGGAGTATTTCGTCTTTTTCTGTTTGATCTTCGAAACCTCATATGTTTGCTTGTTTAATTACTCAATTAAATGAATATAGACGTCAGCATTTCCAACAAGCTTGTTTAAAAAACCATGACTTTGTTCTTGATCATGTTATTTCCAGTGCTCAATCAGCTAACGTACAGTGAATATGTTTACATCCTCTTAGTTTTTAAACTTTTAACGTTCGCGTATGATTGTGTAGAGTGGTCTGTCAGTCCGGTTTTAACATTGTCGATATAAAAACGCAATGAACAATTTAGTTAGTAAGGGGCGTATCACAGCCAAATTGCTTCTTCATGTTTCTTTCTTTTGATATTAAAAACAATGTTAAGAGCGGAAAATGTAAAGAGAGAAAAATGAAAGAGAGAAAGAGAGTCCAAAATCTGTCTGCATATTTTAAAGGCAACTTTGCTGTTGCTCAACTTGAGTTTCAACTTTCATTCTCTATGTATCTTTTATGGCTTAAGGATCAGTATGAACGGCGCAACCTAAACAAAAGTGTTAGAGTTTAGCTATGTAGTTTGTGATTGGATTGAAATGGCTACAACTTAGATTTAAAAAAATTATAATGGAGAATCACAAAAGAAAATAATCTTACAAAATAAGTTTAAAAGAAAAACAATGAAATAATATAAAAAGTGTCATTAATCAAAAAGACCACAGAAAACAACTCTCGAAATACAAACAAGTTAAAAGTATAAACAAACAAAGAGTGTAAGAGAACGTCTGAAATTGAAACAGAACAAAAACAAACTAAGCATTTTATGAGATAAAAAAAGAAATAAAGTACATCATATAGTAAAGGAAAAGTACGGATTGATGAAATTTTGAAACTCGTATGAAGAACTAAAATTTCTAATTGAAAGTTGTGGTATGGAAAAGGAGTTGGTTTTACTTACACATTAGTAATATATTCTTTTGTTAATCGCATTGATACGGTTTGACTGTTTTGTGTAGTGACGTAATAGAGCATAATAAATTTTACACACACATTGTAACGAAGAAATGTGCTTATTTTTAATGCCCACACATTATATATATATATATATATATATATATATATATATATATATATATATATATATATATATATATATATA